>JAZGUH010000918.1:0-474837 GCA_037893225.1 Hippasteria phrygiana
AAAATCCCTAGTAACCATTGTGACGTCTCATCCAGGCGGTATTTGCGATAAAGGTCTATGAATGAGTTGAGAGATACTTTTTTCACATATCTTTGCATGAAACATAAGGAAAATAATAACCCAAAAATTATATTTTAAACGGCAATAAAAATAAAGGAAATAATTGGGGAATCCCTCTCAGGGCTACCATTTACTGATGAATGCAAGTCTCTGGAATTAGAACAGCTAATAATGTCACACATTAGCCAATCAGAAGAGGATTTTTTTAACCATGACAACCATCATGTGACCAATGTCCATTCTAATGTGCTTGCTCTTTTAATGCCATAAGCACATGCTGTTCCCATGATGCTTTGAGAATGTCGAAAAGGTTTAGTAATCCGGGCCCCCTTGCTGACGGGCCTGAGTACACTGTAGTGTAGTTAGCGAGTCCGGCGTTGTGCGGTGATACTATATACCGGAAAACTACCGGAAACCACCGAAAAACTACCGAAAAACTACTGGAAAACACACTACATACTGGAAAACACACTAAACACCAGAAAACACACCAAAAAAAACTTATACCGGAAAACACACAAAAACCACTAAATACCAAAAAACACACTAAATACCAGAAAACACCCCAAAAAACACACTTCACACCGACAAACTCACACAGTCATGTAAACGGGTGCAATCGTGGACCTCCGATTGTTCCTCTTTTGTTTATACTCTAACTTTTTCGGAAGGCCTCCCATTGGTTTTGTACACGATTTTCAATCGTGGACGTTAGGTCAAACGTGGACCCCTTTGTCTACGCTCAAATTCTTTTGTCCTAGGTCCACGATTGCCGGCATATACAAACTCACACAGTCGTGTTTTACTACCCCCCCGAGGACAAACCTTTGTGTGTTCCTGTAATATAACCTAACCCCATAGACTCAAATTTCAACAAAAGACGAACGCCCGGGACACAAAGTATCTGTTGTTCTCTCTATGTGTGTCTGTCCTCGGGGGGGGGGGGGGGGGGGGGGGGGGGGGGGGGGGGGGGGGGGGGGGGGTTTAGAACACGTACACTAAATACCGGAGAAACAGTTCACCCAAACAAATTACAAAAACACACTAAATAACGGAAAACGCCCCACAAAAAAAACACTTCACACTAAAAACAACACACACTCTGAATACCGGAAAATGCCTTTAAAAACACACAATTCTCATTGAAAAACAACAAAGAAACACTAAAAAATCCCGGAAACACCCCCCCCCCCCAAAAAAATGAAATAATAAATAAATAAATAAATAACTAAATAAACAAATATTGGAAGAGATTAATGGTTTTGTCTAGGACGAAGAAATGATATGATATTGATTTTGACGAAGTTCACATTTTATTCGCTGTTAAGTTTTTAGGTGTTTCCGGTATTTAGTGTGTTCGGTTGTTTTTCGGTGTAGTGAGTTTTTGGGGTGTTTTCCGGTAGTCGGTGTATTTGCAAGTTTTTCTGTGTGAAGTGTTTTTTGGTGTTTTCCGGAATTTAGTGTTTTTTAGTGTTTTTTGGTGGTTTTTTTGTGTTTTCCGGTATTTTTTTTTTTTTTTTGTGTTTTCCGGTATTTAATGTGTTTTTGGTAGCTAACGGTATTTAGTGTTTTCCGGTGTTTTCCGGTATTTGGTGTGTTTTTCCGGTGTTATCCGGTAGTTTTCCGGTGTTTACCGGTATATAGTGTCACCCCCGTTGTGGTGCTTTTTTTACTTTGAGCTATTTGTCACCATAATGGAAAGGGAATTGCAAGACAAATTGAATGAAAATTAGCTCGATATGTACTTTTGTCAAGAGTTATGGCACTTTAAACTTAAAGGTGTAATTTCTGGGTGCCGGTGTCTGTAAAAGTGGCGACCATGTGCACACGTACGTGCGCCTAACGTGCTTACATTATTATCAATCATAGACAAAGGTCTAATCTGTCTACACATGAATGCGTTTTGAGGCGTTTTCTTTGGTTCATATTTTATTGTGAACAATTTTGAAATTTCTGCCTCTGTTTTTACGGCGGGATTCTGCCGATTGGAATAACAGGTTGTGCAACATGTTTAGATAGTTGTTATCAAGGGTGGCAGTCGGTTATTTTCCAAGATTATATTTTGGTGGGGTATTAAAGTAAAATCTTTCCCCAGGCTAAGGTATTGAAACACTGGCAACTTAAGTTCTGAAGCCAGGTTGCATTTCATCAAGTATATCCTGCCAGATTTACTTTTGCAATCGTAATTCTCATAGGGTGGGGGAGTTTAGCAAAAGTACAAACATTTCCGGAAATTTAATTGACCCAATTTTCTTTATCATTCAGACAATTGTGATTGTGGTGGTGTCACTGTTTGTACTCGAAACATTCTTTTTTATCCATTGATATTAACTAAAAGTACCTTTTTTTATTTGGCCAACTCTTCTGCGCCTTTTGTTCATCTCTTTACATCTTCTTGTGGAGGCGGTCGGACAGAGAACAATGGGTTGCTAAAACTTGCTATGCAGCGTGAAGGGGAAAACAAACACATCGGGCACCGTGTAATTAATACTAAAGGACGAAGGGGAAGATGTGATGTCATGCCGACCGCCTCCATGGGATTCTTTTGTTAACAAGTACAGCCTGTGATCATAGAAGACAAAGGCTCTGTTTCCGTTTGAGCTGGGATAAGTTGGTCCATCATCATGACCAGCACAGCAGGACGTCTGCACTGGACTTTTTGGGGTAAGTTTATATAAAAGAGCAAGTGACAAGTGTAGATATTTAGGGTACCCGTTTGCCGCCGGCAGACTTTGACAAACCATGTCATTTTGCTGTAGTCTCGATTCGAATAGAAGCTTCTTTTTCGTGATTACTCGTTAGAACAGTAACTAGTTTCGCTTGTCATCTGTCATTCGAGTTTTCTGGAGGTGGTCTAGCTATGATGGGGTGGATTACGTCTGTCGGATTGTGGTAAAATGTACATTGTAATGTAGGCCAACTGGCGTATTTTCGTCTGAAATCCTACTCATAAAAATTAAAATTTCTGATAATGTCTAAATGCTAGCTTGAGAATTCCAGCTCTAGGCTCATGACATGTGAGATGAGCCTAGAGCTTGAATTCTCAAGCTATATTAATGCCTCAGTTAATACTACAAGCCATTGCCTTCTAAAGTTCGGTTGAAACCATAAAGCTCATTCCCACAAGGCATTTGCTTTTTGTTTGAAGAAAAAATTAAATTAGCGAAGGCATTGCAGAGTTGAGTACTTATTGTAATTAGGCAGATTCATGAAAATGTTAAGTTGCTTCAATTCCTTTAAATATTATATCACTGGAAAGAGTAAAAATTAAGCGTGACGCCATCCTGACTTCTTTCTTGGTCATGTAATTTCCATTATAGGATATATATGACAAACTTGTTTAAGACCTTAGGCTGTTATGTGGCGCAAGTCCCGGTTAGAAATTACATAAAAAATTTTAAAAACCTAACAATCAACATAAAATCGTAGGATAGCGTCGTCATGACGTCACATATTCGGAACGTGGTCTTGGCTTGTGTCAAGATTGCAGTCAATCTGATCAATGACAGTTTAAAAAAATTGAACAAAATGAAAAATTCCTACAAAATCAGCCAATCACGTCACTTCAGATTTTACAAATTTTCATAACGATCCACTTACTCTCATATGTTTTTTAAAAGGGCATTTTGATGACGTCAGGATGATGTTACACATTTTAACATACATAACTCTGACCTAATGAATTGATTACAAAAAGGAATTTCGAATTTATTATATTCTGTTAATAAGATATGGCTTAAAATTTCAAAACCTTAAAAAAAATATACAAATAATTTGATGGTCATCATGACTAAAAAATTAACAGAAAATCAGCCGATGACGTCATCATGACGTCACCTCGGATTTTACATGCTAGTATCACTATCTACTTACCCACCAATTTTTATGACGCTCGGACCAACCCTTATATGTGTTTCAAAAAGCCTATTTTTGATGACGTAATGATGACGTCACACAATTTTCACATTTATGTAAAGGAATATAGGAGCTAACAAAGCTATTACAAAAAGAATTTTGAATTTAGCATGTTCTGTTGGTGAGATATGGCTTTAAGAAACTTTGAAGTTCAAAAACTTAAAAATTACTATAAAATCGTATGATGACGTCATCATGACGTCATGTCAATTTTCATCTATAAACCTGCTGGCCTACTTAGATATTACATTTCAACTTAATCGAGCTTGTACTTTTGTAGATATGGCTTCAAAAACTGCCCCTTTAAGATGACGTCACGTGACATGTGATGACATCATGATAATGTCATGTCAATTTTCAGCTATAAACCTACTGGGCTACCTAGATATTACTTTTCAACTTAATCAAATTTGTAATTTTGTATATATATGGCTTCAAAAACTGCCCCTTTAAGATGACGTCACGTGACATGTGATGACGTCATCATAACGTCAATTCAATTTTTATCTATAAACCTACTGGGCTACCTAGATATTACTTTTGAACTTAATCGGACTTGTGCTTTTGTAGACATATGGCTTCAAAAACTGCCCCTTTAAGATGACGTCACGTGACATGTGATGACATCAATTATGATAATGTCATGTCAATTTTCAGCTATAAACCTACTGGGCTACCTAGATATTACTTTTCAACTTAATCGAATTTGTACTTTTGTAGATATATGGCTTCAAAAACTGCCCCTTTAAGATGACGTCAGTTGGCATGTCATGACGTCATCAAGAGGTAAAAGTTCGGCACACATTGTGAGCAGTTAGTCTAAGTGTCTGCCAAGTTTAAAAGTACCCAAAGTGCCGGTAAGAAAGAAAACGTGTACAAATGCTATAGGCAATAATCTAGCGAGTGCCCCTTTAAGATGACACCACGTGACATGTTATGACTTGATCATAACGTCATGTCAATTTTCATCTATAACACCAGGTGGCATACCTTACGTTCCAACTGAATCGGACTTGTACTTTTGTAGATATATGGCTTCGAAAAATGCCCCTTTAAGATGACGTCACGTGACATGTGATGACGTCATCAGGACGTAAAAGTTCGGCACACATTGTGAGCAGTTGGGGTAAGTGTCTGCCAAGTTTAAAAGTAGCCAATGTGACCGGTAAGAAAGTAAACGTTTACAAATGCTATGGGCAATATTCTATCGACTTGAAAAAAGAATTTTTTTATGACGTCATCATGACGTCACACAATTTTCGCTTTTTAGGGCATATCTTTGAGACATACCAAAGCTATAACAAAAAGAATTTTGAAAATATCTTGTTTTGTTCGCTAGATATAGTGAAAAGAATGTTACGATTATAAAACTTCAAGAATTCAGCGACTTGAAAAAAGACTACAAATCAACCCCTTTTATAAACAGCATGCACATTTAAGCCATGGTTATCAGCCCTTCCCAGAATTCCTTTGTGTTATATTGAATTTGGTCTACATTTTGAAATGGCTCCTATTTCTTACTTGAGTGAGCCACGATCACGAAATTTTGGAATTAGGTACAGGAAAATTCAATGTATACATTTTTGTAATCAGATTGACCCTTACATGCGTTTAAAAAAAAAAATATTGTTGATGACGTCATCATGACGTCACACAATTTTCGCCATTTAGGGCATATCTTTGAGACATACCAAAGCTGTAACAAAAATAATTTTGAAAATATCTTGTTTTGTTCGCTAGATATATTGAAAAGAATGTTACGATTTTAAAACTTCAAAAATTCAGCGACTTGAAAAAAGACAAGAAATCAACCCCTTTTATAAACAGCAAGCTCATAATAGCCATGGTTATCAGCCTGTCTTAGAATTCCTTTGTGTTATATTGAATTTGGTCTAAATTTTGAAATGGCTGTCATTTCTTACTTGAGTGAGCCACGATCATGAAATTTTGGAATTGGGTACAGAAAAATACAATGTATACATTTTTGTAATCGGATTGACCCTTACATGCGTTAAAAAAAAAACATATTTTTGATGACGTCATCATGACGTCACACAATTTTCGCCTTTTAGGGCATATCTTTGAGACATACCAAAGCTATAAGAAAAAGAATTTTGAAAATATCTTGTTTTGTTCGCTAGATATATTGAAAAGAATGTTACGATTTTAATACTTCAAAAATTCAGCGACTTGAAAAAAGACTAGAAATCAACCCCTTTTATAAACAGCAAGCTCATAATAGCCATGGTTATCAGCCCGTCCCAGAATTCCTTTGTGTTATATTGAATTTGGTCTAAATTTTGAAATGGCTGTTATTTCTTACTTGAGTGAGCCACGATCATGAAATTTTGGAATTGGGTACAGAAAAATACAATGTATACATTTTTGTAATCAGATTGACCCTTACATGCGTTTAAAAAAAAAAATATTGTTGATGACGTCATCATGACGTCACACAATTTTCGCCATTTAGGGCATATCTTTGAGACATACCAAAGCTGTAACAAAAATAATTTTGAAAATATCTTGTTTTGTTCGCTAGATATATTGAAAAGAATGTTACGATTTTAAAACTTCAAAAATTCAGCGACTTGAAAAAAGACTAGAAATCAACCCCTTTTATAAACAGCAAGCTCATAATAGCCATGGTTATCAGCCCGTCCCAGAATTCCTTTGTGTTATATTGAATTTGGTCTAAATTTTGAAATGGCTGTCATTTCTTACTTGAGTGAGCCACGATCACGAAATTTTGGAATTGGGTACAGGAAAATTCAATATATACATTTTTGTAATCGGATTGACCCTTACATGCGTTAACAAAAAAACACATTTTTGATGACGTCATCATGACGTCACACAATTTTCGCAATTTAGGGCATATCTTTGAGACATACCAAAGCTATAAGAAAAAGAATTTTGAAAATATCTTGTTTTGTTCGCTAGATATATTTAAAAGAATGTTACGATTTTAAAAATTCAAAAATTCATAAAAAATCACGTGATGACGTCATCACGACGTCACTCTACGACATACAATTTCAGCTTAGGGTCTATGTTTGATGTAAGTTTGGTTAGGTTCTGAGGTTTTTTAAGACCTAAAGTGCCGCCGACAAAATTCGTGTACAAAGTCTATGGGATTTTGGTCAGAACTAAAAGAAGAAGAAGAAAAAAAAACTAGAGGTCTATGTTTTTAAGAACATAGGGCTTTTCCATATGTTTTTATGATGTCACTTCGAATTTTGTAAACTAGTGACAAATCTACCTAACCACCAAGTTTCGTGACGATTAGACATGGTCTATCCATATGTCTTTCAAGAAATCATGCCTTTAATGACGTCATTATGACTTCAGTAATTTTTCGCATTTATATGAAAGAATGTACGAGCTAACAAAGCTATTACAAAAGGAATTTTGAATTGAACATGTTCTGTTAATGAGATGTGGTTTTAAGAATCTTTAACGTTAAAATTTTGAAATTACCATAAAAATCAGATGATGACGTCATTATGACGTCACCTCAATTTTGATTTATAACATGTACTTGTTTAGCCAACATACCAGGTTTGAATGCAATTGGACTTACGGTTCTCTTGATATGGGCCCTTGAAAAATGAGCCTTTAAGATGACATCACGTAACACATAATGACGTCATCGTGACATCACTCTTCGGCACACAATTTCAGATTAGGGTCTATGTTTGGGTTAAGTTTGCTTAAGATCTGATGTTGTTTAGTGACCAAAGTGCCGCAGACAAAATTCGTGTTTAAGAAGAAACCAAAATAGTGGGTATTGTGTAGTTTAGGATTTCTGTATTAATTGTGTTCATGTTAGCTTCTGGAGTATTTGATTATTCCAAAAGCCTTTTTTTGTTACTAAAGTAGACTTCTCTGAATCCCAATGACACGTGCTTTTGTGATTTGGAAAGGTTTTTTAAGGCGGAAAATACGATTTTCTTACGTTGTGTCACGTTTTGGCTCGGTCAACTACTCTCCCACCAGCTATATATCCGTGTAAAGCTGGGTATTGCGCAATCACGTATTTTGTTACCTCTTAGCTAACGATTTCACTCCAAAAAACCCCTGCAGATGTTCTTCGACGTGGCCCTTTGTTCTGAATGTGGCAAAACGAACAATTTTCAAGTAGATTGTGTTCATGCCTGGGCGAAAGTGTACTAAACTACACAATCGCGCGAACAGAACAAAAACAAAGGCTTTCCTGCTGTAGCGGAAACGCCAAAAAATGTGCGTCTGTTGTAAACATACACATGGCTTTTCCTTTTTTTCTTTTTTATTTAACATAAAGTATCAGAAGGTCTATGTCTTTGCTAAGTTTAAGATCTGAGATTATTTTATGATTAACATTTCGTACTCCGAACTTGACCTTTAAGTTCATGTTACATGCCACACGAAGACGTCATTATGACGTCACTCTTCGCGGCACGACTTTGCATCAGGGTCTATACCTATGCTAACTCTGACTAAGATTCGATGTTGTTTGATGACAAAAGTGCCGATCAGAAAATCTATGCACAAAGTCTATGGGATTTGGGATAGAACTAAAATAAGAAGCAGAAAAAAAATAGATATAGGGCCTTCAAAAATGCAAATTTAAGATGACGTCACGTGACATGTGATGACGTCATCATGACGTCATGATTCGGCACCCATCTCGAGTAGATAGTCAATGCATATGCCAAGTTTGAAGTTCATGGCATTTGAAGAAGTGCAAAATTTTAAGAGTACAATGAAATTTGAAACATTTACAAATTCATAAAAAATCAGTCGATGACGTCATCATGACGTCACTTCGGATTTTGCATGCTAGTGGCACTATCTACCTACCCACCAATTTTTATGACGATCGGACGTACCCTGATGTGTGTTTCAGAAATGCACATTTTTGATGACGTCATGATGACGTCACACATTTTTCAAATGTATGTGAAAGAATATAGGAGCTAACAAAGCTATTACAAAAAGAATTTTGAATTTAGCATGTTCTGTTGGTGAGATATGGCTTTAAGAAACTTTGAAGTTGAAAAACTTTAATATTACTGTAAAATCGTATGATGACGTCATCATGACGTCACCTTAATTTTCATCTATAACACGAGCTACCATACCAACATACCAGGTTTGAAGGCAATCGGACCTACCGTTCTCTAGATATAGGTTCTTGAAAAATGCACATTTAAGATGACGTCACATGACACGTGATGACGTCATCATGAAGTCACGTTTCGGCTTACATTTTCAGCTTAGGGTCTATGTTTGTGTTAAGTCTGATTAAGATCCGAGGTTGTTTAGTGACCAAAGTGCCACTTACAAAATTCGTGTACAAAGTCCATGGGATTTGGGATAGAACTAAAAAATTCACAGAAAATCAGCCGATGACGTCATCATGACGTCACCTCGGATTTTACATGCTATTAGCACTATCTACCTACCCACCAATTTTTATGACGATCGGACGTACCCTTATGTGTGTTTCAGAAATGCACATTTTTGATGACGTCATGATGATGTCACACATTTTTCAAATGTATGTGAAAGAATATAGGAGCTAACAAAGCTATTACAAAAAGAATTTTGAATTTAGCATGTTCTGTTGGTGAGATATGGCTTTAAGAAACTTTGAAGTTCAAAAACTTTAATATTACTGTAAAATCGTATGATGACGTGATCATGACGTCACCTTAATTTTCATCTATAACACGAGCTACCATACCAACATACCAGGTTTGAAGGCAATCGGACCAACCGTTCTCTAGATATAGGCCCTAGAAAAATGCACATTTAAGATGACGTCACATGACACCTGATGACGTCATCATGACGTCACGTTTCGGCTTACATTTTCAGCTGAGGGTCTATGTTTGTGTTAAGTCTGATTAAGATCCGAGGTTGTTTAGTGACCAAAGTGCCACTTACAAAATTCGTGTACAAAGTCTATGGGATTTGGGATAGAACTAAAAAATTCACAGAAAATCAGCCGATGACGTCATCATGACGTCACCTCGGATTTTACATGCTAGTAGCACTATCTACCTACCCACTAATTTTTATGACGATCGGACGTACCCTTATGTGTGTTTCAGAAATGCACATTTTTGATGACGTCATGATGACGTCACACATTTTTCAAATGTATGTGAAAGAATATAGGAGCTAACAAAGCTATTATAAAAAGAATTTTGAATTTAGCATGTTCTGTTGATGAGATATGGCTTTAAGAAACTTTGAATTTCAAAAACTTAAAAATTACTATAAAATCGTATGATGACGTCATCTTGACGTCACCTCAAATTTCATCTATAACACGAGCTAGCCTACCAACATATCAGGTTTGAAGGAAATCGGACCTACCGTTCTCTAGATATGGGCCCTTGAAAAACGCACATTTAAGATGACGTCACGTGACACGTGATGACGTCATCATGACGTCACTCTTCGACATACTATTTCAGCTTAGGGTCTATGTTTGAGGTAAGTTTGGTTAAGATCTGAAGTTTTTTAAGACCTAAAGTGCCGCGGAGAAAATTCGTGTACAAAGTCTATGGGCTTTTGGTCAGAACTAAAAGAAGAAGAAGAAGAAAAAACTAGAGGTCTATGTTTTTAAGAACATAGGGCTTTTCCATATGTTTTTATGATGTCACTTCGAATTTTGTAAACTAGTGACAAATCTACCTAACCACCAAGTTTCGTGACGATTAGACATGGTCTATCCATATGTCTTTCAAGAAATCATGCCTTTAATGACGTCATTATGACTTCAGTAATTTTTCGCATTTATATAAAAGAATGTACGAGCTAACAAAGCTATTACAAAAGGAATTTTGAATTGAACATATTCTGTTGATGAGATGTGGTTTTAAGAATCTTTAACGTTAAAATTTTGAAATTACCATAAAAATCAGATGATGACGTCATTATGACGTCACCTCAATTTTGATTTATAACATGTACTTGTTTAGCCAACATACCAGGTTTGAATGCAATTGGACTTACGGTTCTCTTGATATGGGCCCTTGAAAAATGAGCCTTTAAGATGACATCACGTAACACATAATGACGTCATCGTGACATCACTCTTCGGCACACAATTTCAGATTAGGGTCTATGTTTGGGTTAAGTTTGCTTAAGATCTGATGTTGTTTAGTGACCAAAGTGCCGCAGACAAAATTCGTGTTTAAGAAGAAACCAAAATAGTGGGTATTGTGTAGTTTAGGATTTCTGTATTAATTGTGTTCATGTTAGCTTCTGGAGTATTTGATTATTCCAAAAGCCTTTTTTTGTTACTAAAGTAGACTTCTCTGAATCCCAATGACACGTGCTTTTGTGATTTGGAAAGGTTTTTTAAGGCGGAAAATACGATTTTCTTACGTTGTGTCACGTTTTGGCTCGGTCAACTACTCTCCCACCAGCTATATATCCGTGTAAAGCTGGGTATTGCGCAATCACGTATTTTGTTACCTCTTAGCTAACGATTTCACTCCAAAAAAACCCTGCAGATGTTCTTCGACGTGGCCCTTTGTTCTGAATGTGGCAAAACGAACAATTTTCAAGTAGATTGTGTTCATGCCTGGGCGAAAGTGTACTAAACTACACAATCGCGCGAACAGAACAAAAACAAAGGCTTTCCTGCTGTAGCGGAAAAGGCCAAAAAATGTGCGTCTGTTGTAAACATACGCATGGCTTTTCCTTTTTTCTTTTTTATTTAACATAAAGTATCAGAAGGTCTATGTCTTTGCTAAGTTTAAGATCTGAGATTATTTTATGATTAACATTTCGTACTCCAAACTTGACCTTTAAGTTCATGTTACATGCCACACGAAGACGTCATTATGACGTCACTCTTCGCGGCACGACTTTGCATCAGGGTCTATACCTATGCTAACTCTGACTAAGATTCGATGTTGTTTGATGACAAAAGTGCCGATCAGAAAATCTATGCACAAAGTCTATGGGATTTGGGATAGAACTAAAATAAGAAGCAGAAAAAAAATAGATATAGGGCCTTCAAAAATGCAAATTTAAGATGACGTCACGTGACATGTGATGACGTCATCATGACGTCATGATTCGGCACCCATCTCGAGTAGATAGTCAATGCATATGCCAAGTTTGAAGTTCATGGCATTTGAAGAAGTGCAAAATTTTAAGAGTACAATGAAATTTGAAACATTTACAAATTCATAAAAAATCAGCCGATGACGTCATCATGACGTCACTTCGGATTTTGCATGCTAGTGGCACTATCTACCTACCCACCAATTTTTATGACGATCGGACGTACCCTTATGTGTGTTTCAGAAATGCACATTTTTTATGACGTCATGATGACGTCACACATTTTTCAAATGTATGTGAAAGAATATAGGAGCTAACAAAGCTATTACAAAAAGAATTTTGAATTTAGCATGTTCTGTTGGTGAGATATGGCTTTAAGAAACTTTGAAGTTCAAAAACTTTAATATTACTGTAAAATCGTATGATGACGTCATCATGACGTCACCTTAATTTTCATCTATAACACGAGCTACCATACCAACATACCAGGTTTGAAGGCAATCGGACCTACCGTTCTCTAGATATAGGCCCTAGAAAAATGCACATTTAAGATGACGTCACATGACACGTGATGACGTCATCATGACGTCACGATTCGGCTTACATTTTCAGCTGAGGGTCTATGTTTGTGTTAAGTCTGATTAAGATCCGAGGTTGTTTAGTGACCAAAGTGCCACTTACAAAATTCGTGTACAAAGTCTATGGGATTTGGGATAGAACTAAAAAATTCACAGAAAATCAGCCGATGACGTCATCATGACGTCACCTCGGATTTTACATGCTAGTAGCACTATCTACCTACCCACTAATTTTTATGACGATCGGACGTACCCTTATGTGTGTTTCAGAAATGCACATTTTTGATGACGTCATGATGACGTCACACATTTTTCAAATGTATGTGAAAGAATATAGGAGCTAACAAAGCTATTACAAAAAGAATTTTGAATTTAGCATGTTCTGTTGATGAGATATGGCTTTAAGAAACTTTGAATTTCAAAAACTTAAAAATTACTATAAAATCGTATGATGACGTCATCTTGACGTCACCTCAAATTTCATCTATAACACGAGCTAGCCTACCAACATATCAGGTTTGAAGGAAATCGGACCTACCGTTCTCTAGATATGGGCCCTTGAAAAACGCACCTTTAAGATGACGTCACGTGACACGTGATGACGTCATCATGACGTCACTCTTCGACATACTATTTCAGCTTAGGGTCTATGTTTGAGGTAAGTTTGGTTAAGATCTGAGGTTTTTTAAGACCTAAAGTGCCGCGCAGAAAATTCGTGTACAAAGTCTATGGGATTTTGGTCAGAACTAAAAGAAGAAGAAGAAGAAGAAGAAGAAAAAAAAAAAAAATCAGAACAA
Source organism: Hippasteria phrygiana (assembly GCA_037893225.1). NCBI lineage: Eukaryota > Metazoa > Echinodermata > Asteroidea > Valvatida > Goniasteridae > Hippasteria > Hippasteria phrygiana. The sequence goes on from JAZGUH010000918.1 coordinate 13,421, forward strand.
AAACAAAGCCTTTTCCGAAGGATTTCGGAAAAGCCAAAAAAAAAATCAGAACAAAAACAAAGCCTTTTCCGAAGGATTTCGGAAAAGCCAAAAAAATCAGAACAAAAACAAAGCCTTTTCCGAAGGATTTCGGAAAAGCCAAAAATGAGGGGTCAATGCCATGGTCATAATAGGTTTACCCTGTGCAAAGTTCTGGATTTTTGTTGATTTAAGTTTGTGGTCATTTTGGAGGACAATTTCAGTTAAAAAGTTGTGACCGTATTGCTAAATTGCTAAAAGGCGATAGAGGGTCCAAGTCTGGACTGGACTTTTTGGGGTAAGTTCTTGAGAGCAAGTGACTGTGTGTGTTATGTACTGTTATGTGCGCATGCGCAATGTAAAAATGTTCTAAACATCATGTTTATGCACTCAAGTTGCTCGAAATATGTTTGAAATACAGCACGGTCCACACACTGACTGCAATGTAAATTTCTGCAATGGATATATTTCTGAGATGGACACCCCTACTGCCCATCTCCTGGATCTGCCCTAGGCCTGTATATGGACTCTGTACTTTCTTACCATGTTCTTCCTAACATTTGGTTCCAATGTCATGAAAATGTAATCATTCGCTCTGCAATTTTTGTCTGCAGTTTGTGGATGTCTGGTCGTCATCTTGTCATCAGTCAATGCAGATGTTGAGCTGCGATGGGGGACAACTGCAGTTATACAGTGTCCTCTTATAGCTGACGGCACCTTCAGCATTGTTGCTATTGACTCTGTATACTGGTTCAAACTACCAAACGATGACAGGGCCCTGATTGGAAAACATCAGGGAGTTATTTCTACAGACCAAAATTTTCCAAGCGGAAAGTACAACTTGACTGCAGACTATTCCCTCGTTATAACCAATACGACAGATTCGGATGGAGGAACGTACAGGTGTCATCTGAAGCCCGAGAACCACGGACTGGTGTATGATGACGTCACTTCCTGAAGCCCGAGAACCACGGACTGGTGTATGATGACGTCACTTCCATTGTCACTGGTGGTGAGTAGAAAAGGAGACACTGAAAGCTCTGTGTCACTCTAATCAGGCAAAGACATTTTGCCCCAAAAATCTGCCCCAAAGTACTCTGACTCCTTTCGGAAACTCAATCCCGTGCTAGGGCTCGAATTTTGAGGAAAAATCTGCTGGGCCACAGAGTTAGTAGCTCAACAAATTTACTAGAGTGGAAGTAAACTTCCAAGATTGGCACATGATAAGATAACACAATAACATAACAATGAAGAGCTACTTTTTGGACCTGATAACATTTTAAGAAACTGGTGCTAAATCTAAATTACTGTAGTGCTTTCTATAAGAGGTTATCAGTGAGTGAAACTTAATTAAAAATTACTAGACCAAGATTACTAGACTTGGGGTTGATGCAGGATTGACACAGGGTTTTAATAACACAAGTAATGTTTCACACATGAACATTAATTTTCCATGTGCCAGCCCTGCCCCAGCCCTGCCCCAGCCCTGCCCCAGCCCTGCCCCAGCCCTGCCCCAGCCCTGCCCCAGCCCTGCCCCAGCCCTGCCCCAGCCCTGCCCCAGCCCTGCCCCAGCCCTGCCCCAGCCCTGCCCCAGCCCTGCCCCAGCCCTGCCCCAGCCCTGCCCCAGCCCTGCCCCAGCCCTGCCCCAGCCCTGCCCCAGCCCTGCCCCAGCCCTGCCCCAGCCCTGCCCCAGCCCTGCCCCAGCCCTGCCCCAGCCCTGCCCCAGCCCTGCCCCAGCCCTGCCCCAGCCCTGCCCCAGCCCTGCCCCAGCCCTGCCCCAGCCCTGCCCCAGCCCTGCCCCAGCCCTGCCCCAGCCCTGCCCCAGCCCTGCCCCAGCCCTGCCCCAGCCCTGCCCCAGCCCTGCCCCAGCCCTGCCCCAGCCCTGCCCCAGCCCTGCCCCAGCCCTGCCCCAGCCCTGCCCCAGCCCTGCCCCAGCCCTGCCCCAGCCCTGCCCCAGCCCTGCCCCAGCCCTGCCTCAACTGTACGTGCCATCTACATGCCAACTACAAGATTGGTTTGGCACCCCAGCTCCTGACCAGAGTTGAGATTTCTTTCCCCAGGTTGAAAGTCTTGCCTGCGAACACCCTGGCCGCTCATCAAATTTCAAAATCACAATTGAAAGATAACTTCAGCAAAAATTCCCAAGATTTCCCAAGATAATTAGGATTGCATACACATACAATGGAAATGCTCTGTACGCTCATGGTACACGTAAGCTGACATTCCATAAGTGAATTTTCAGTCCGTTTTGTGGTCGTTGCTTTTTTGCCTATGGTGAAGCTATGGTCTAAAAACACAACGGACTATGAATGCACAATTATGGAAAGCCTGCTTAAAATTATCACAAAGTGCTGCATCTTGGGACAGATCCCGAAGAGTGGACAGGCTGAGTTTGAAATAAGCAGGGGTGTGTTCACTCAAGGTTGAACTTGAAACAAAGGTAAAACGATAATAATGCACGGTTGAATGTGGGGTTTGTCCCGGGCTATACCTTCAACCCAGGTTATAAGTCGTCCATAAAGTATACGTACACACAAAATGCCGACTTTTTTGACCCCCCTCCCCCTGTACGCATGGCATACACAGTGGCTCCAACCCCCCTCTCCCCTGTACGCATACGCATTCCATATCTCTTTTTGACTTCTCAGACTACCCTATTTTAGCATCATTAAACGTCACAGTACACCTGCTGTAGTAGTATGATTCGCATGTCGCATCTAAAGACTGAAATAAATCACAAAATGTTGACAGAAAAAATTTGCAAACATTTTTATTAACGGACCTGGAAATGATTGAACATGTTCATAGGCCTCACTGTCGACTATCAACCGCCTCAAAAGATCTTGTACTTCCGTTAGTATACAAATAATGAATGTTTATGAGTGCGATGGTAAGAATAATTTCATGAGGTGACATATGGAATGTTCCATTCCACAAGGTGAAGGAAATTATTCTTACCATTGCACGAGAGGGACCGGGAACCAGTCCAATGACAGCCGTGTTGTAGCGGCAGGGAAGTTCTATCAAACGCGTTACCGTTTGATAGAACCATGTGATAGAACTTTTTTTGGCGGTGCGGGTTCGCGTCGTGCTATGGGACTAATAATTTAATGCACGTGATCGATGATCCACCAATCGGATGGCTGTTTCTTCTTCGTTGAATTTGCTTTTTTGTACATCTCCACAAGTTTAGCGTAATTACGCCCTGAGTTGGAATTTTCCCCCGTACTAGCCATTCTGACCGTGTTTTTATACGACAGAATGCAGGCTTCAAGCCACCATTTTTTCAGTGTTTAATATTAATAACCGGCATTTAAGAACGCTCAACATAGTAAACTGTATCACAGCGCTTACAATATTCTTACCCCTGCTCATCAGGCCCATTATTCATTCCTGAAGCCTTCTCAACTCCCTGAGGAGTATACAGCCCCGGCTGTCAAGCGCACATGGGCTAATCAAACACATAACCATCACTGCCCTCACAGGTACCCATGCATTTACTCCTGGGTGGAGAGAAGCAACTTGTGACAAAGTGCCTTGCTCAAGGACACATGCACCATGACCCCAGCTGGTCTCGAACCCACAATCTGCAGTATCACTGAGATCTTGAGTTCGGTACACTTAGCACTCCACAAAAAACTTATGCAGCTGTCTATTTTACACCACCATGGGAATATTTACAGACACATCGTATACAGCTGTACTACATTACACTGGTTAGCGATTTTGGACAGCATGCGGGTCACGGTAAAATTGATACAAGTACGCCTGTACTTTTCCGGTGTACAATGCCGGCTAAAGCAATCTTTTTTATTTTAGTAATGTTGCGGTCTATAGGCCGGAGTTGGCTGGCGGTGGCACTGCATGGGAAGATAAATTTACTTTTGGTTGGGTTGAAGGGTACTGTGTTATAACTGATTTTCGATGCACAAAAGCTGGTCCTGGTAGTTATTTATATGAGATATAAGTACATTGATTTCATGACAATTCATTAAAAGCAAATTGTCGGTTTGCGTATGGTACACATTGGCTTGGACCCCCCCTCCCCCTGTATGCATGATGTATGCAATGTCAACAACGTCCCCCCCCCCCCCCCCCCATCACCCCTTTCGTGCGTACATACTTTATCAGGGTATCTGCAGGTCTTTAAAAAGAATGTTAAAGTCTGAAATTGACTTTTCTCAATTTAAGGCCTTAAAAAGCATTGTATAAAAAATCAGCTATTGGAACCCTTGGACATTTTTTTCCGGAAAGCTGATCCCATGTGGCAGACACATCGTATTTACCAAGCGTTCCAATCCCGAGATCCAAAATCCACCCATACACCTAGTGTCGGTCTGCGTATTGTTGGTCTTAAATTTCGGTTAGGGCAGCATTAAAAGGATCTTAAAAAGTCTTAAATTTGACGTTCCGAAACATGCAGATACCCTGTTTATGGACGGCCCATTAAGAGAATCATATGTGCCTAAAAGCTTTAAATAAAATTAAAATTAAAATGAAATTTTTTAAAAAGGGTGTCTCTTTAGCATTGTCCCATGCTGTCAAGCACCAAAAACATTTAAAGTGTTTTTGTGTCGCTTGCTGAGTCTTGAATGAATTAAACAAATTACCTGAAAGAGTGACCCAATTTTGTACTTGAAACTTCACAACAGAACCTACAGCACCACCTACAGCACCCACAACGATACCACCAATGACACCACCAACGATACCATCAAAAGACAATAGAGCAGATGTAAGATCGACCGCTACTGGGAATGGCACACATCCAGCAATCATTGCCGTCATCTGTGTGCTGGTCTTATTGATTGTCCTTATTGTTGCAGCCTTCATACTTTACAAGGTTTGTGCCACTCACATCATTCTCTTTACACCTATACTCATATAATGCATCCAACAAGAATAATTGCAGGGATGGAAATTTGCACTCTACTGGTGGACTGGAAGACTTCAAAACCAAACTAGACCAGTCAGCTGGTGACTTTTCTGCCATATAATCTTACATTATTCAAATGAATCTCACCAGTGTAGTAAAGTGTAGCTCAAATTTGTTGTGGATCAGGATGGTGGTTTTAATAACCCCCCCCCCCAAAAAAAAAACAGTAAAATAAAAAATAAAAATAAAAAAATAATTAAATAAAAAATTTACGTCTTTCCATATCCAGATTTTCTGAATGAAATTTAAACGTTTTCTTTGAAAAAGTGACCCAAATTTGTTCGAGTCCTGTAAAATATTTCAGTAAAAAGGGAGGGGGGGGAAAAGTTTTTCAGTAGCAGCACTTTTAGTACTCTTTATGCATATATCCATTTGAACACATATCAACAACAGATTTTACCATTTTGGTATTTCCGTGGGGGGGGGGGGGGGGGGGTGTGGGGGAGGGGTGGGGGAGGGGGACTTGTTACTTTTTACTTTTTACACCTTTACTTTTTAATTTTTGTCTTTGTGCTAAATCAAAAACATATGCACACTTTCTCCCTCAATCTTCATATGTGATAGAGTTTATTTTTTGCATTATAATTTGGGATCATTACAGAAGCGTGAAACATGGCTGCCATGGAGCTGCAGATGCAGAGAGAGGTTAGGACACCACGTACCCATTCCTTTGAGAGGTGAGTGTGATTAGTGACTGGATCCGAGGCTAGAGTTGGTAACTTTCCAGAAATTGTGGACATTTTCCATGGAAAAAGTTTAGGAGAATTTTCAAGTGGTTTGAATTTGAATTTTTTTTTTTTTATTCTACGGTACTATAATGTCACTTGTTTAAAAATATATATGGAAAGACGCCTTTCCGAGATACGATTATCATAGAAAGACGTCTGAAATATCGCAGTATTCCATCTTTCCGTGAAAATCTATCAGAGAAATGCGAAAACTCGGATGGTCACTTTCAGCTTCCGTAATATGGTCATATAACACACTGTGTCCCAACCTGGTATGATTAATTCTCTTTAAGTGATAGAAAATGCTGTAACCTGCTGTAACCCGAGATTTGTCTACTTCGGGTGAGTGGCCTGATATGATGTTGTATCTGGGAATGTGGATAAGAGCCTAGAGTTTTGTGCCAAGAAACTACATGTATCACCAATGCTGAAAAACAATATCCTCGCATACAGATGTGAATTCATCTACTTTACTTCTCATTAGTATCATAGTATGGGCTGTGCTTTGAAAGGTTTGCTTTATTCAATAAAAACAATAACATTAATTCAGAGTAGTATGATGGAAGGTTTATTTCCTTGAAATTTTCAAAGCCTTTGTTTAGACGCACAGTAGCATTACTGCCCTGAAACAATTTCCCTGTATTAATTACCACTTGCTGTTGAAAAACATCTCAATGTTTATTTCATTTTAGAAGATGACATGACAGAAGAATTTGTAAACCAACTGAAGACACTCTACAAGCAAGAGATGAAGAGCATTCCTGTTCATCCCACCGATCTCTCCAAGACAAAAAAAAGTGAAGACATCTTCATCCTCCCAGAGATGAAACTGACAAACGAAAAGAGTAAGCTGCTGAAGTCCCTGGATGAACTGATAAACCTGTTGAGAGATAGCGGCCATGTGGTTGTCATGGGAAGTGCTGGAGGAGGCAGGTCAACGCTGATGAAAAAGATTGCGTTTGACTGGGCTTGTGGGAAGCTGGCCGCTTTCTTCAAAGTTGTCATTGTCCTGAGGAGAAAAGAGATCGAGGGGTGCTCGGGTGTCCTCAATGCCATCCATCGGCTGCTACCCACAGACACAGAAATTACACAACGGCAACTTCGGGATCTGATTAAGAAGCATAAGAGTGAGATGCTTATATTATTGGATGCTTCCGTCTTGTTTGGAGAGTTATCTAACAGCACAGGCAGTCCAGACGGTAAGGAGGACTGGCCATTGATTGACGTACTCTCAATCAAAGCCCTGAGAGAATGCTCTTGCCTTGTCACTATTAGTACCCACCAGCTAGACCTGCTTCAGAAGTACAACAGTCACTATACTGTTGTTGAAACTGCAGGTTTCTCGTTATTGGACATTGATAAGTACATCACGCAGTATTTTGATAGCAGCACAGCAGGGGAATCCCTCATCACTAAAGTCCACTCGGCTCCAATCATTGACACTCTAGCAAAATTCCCAATCATGCTGCAGCTACTGTGTCTGATATGGGAGCTTGACAACACCCTTCCTCGGCAAACAGCCAAACTGTATCGCAGAGCGTTAAAAATGCTGACCAACCACATCTCAAAAAGTGGTGATTCAATCGAGCAAAATCCAGAGAAGATTGACGAATTCATAAAAGAAATCGGGGATGTCGCTGCCAAAGATGTCAGAAAAGAGGGATTTTCCCCAGACGATTTTCCAGAGGACGCTCTGCAATTTGGATTAAAGATTGGGATCTTGTGTAAAGAAACAGTCACTAAAGCAGAGGAAACAGCCTGTGAAGTGAAATTCTTACGTTTGTCCCAAGAATACAGTGGAGCTTACTTCTTGGCAGTGCAGGGAGATGAAGGAGTAAAACAACAATTGCTGCCACAGGTAACCTTGGAAAGTTTAACCCAGCAGAAAATGAAGTTCCTCCTGCAGTTCTGTTGTGGATTGATGAAGGGTAGCGCTGCTTCACTGATCATTAAACATGTCAAGCGCCTCAGCACAGAGGTGGCGGTACAGGAGTTTGCAAAGGTTCTGGTTTCAGAGGCGGCTCTGGCTGAGGATTAGGTGTCAGTAGTGGGATTTCATTAGTGAACATGTTAAGGGCCTCAGCACAGAGGGGGTTCTGGTTTCGAAAGCTCAGGCACAGGATTAGGTGTCAGCAGTGGGATTTCCACATAGAGGAGTGGGTTCAGGATTTTGCAAAGGTTCTGGTTCTATAGAAGCTCGGGCTGAGGATTAGGTAGGTGTCGGCAGTTTCCAAAGGTTCTGGTTTCTAGTGAAGCTCAGGCTCTTGCCACCAGTTGACTCTCCTTATGAAAACCAAACTATTCTGTGTATAAGATGTCACTGGATCCATCCCAGTGTCTTTATGTGGATGAGTCAAAAAAAAAAAGGATTTTGGTAATTTCTGATTTGAAATAAACAATGCTTTGTAAATGTATTTTTTTTTATTTTGTAATATTTGGAATAGTTGTGTACATGTTGAATTTGGACTATTGTTCATATTTTTCAGCTACAAATTTAAGTTTACAATGCTTTGTATTTTTTCTTATTTTTAAACTTTGTAATATTTAGAACAGTTTTGTATATGCTCGATTGGACTTCTGAATTGAATTGAATTGACTTGTCTTGTACTTGTACTTGTACTTGCACTTGTACTTGTACTTGTACTTGTACTTGTACTTGTACTTGTACTTGTACTTGTACTTGTACTTGTGATTCTTTAGCTAAAAATGAGAGAGGGCGATGGACTCGGAGATGTTAAAGTTGATGGGCTACAACAGATCATTATGTATTGTGCCCTAATCTTACATTTCATTTTATTTCATTGAATTGTACATCAGTGTACATGTACATGTACATGTACATTTTTTGTTGGCGTTTAGCGGCTTTTGCGCCTGAAGTCTTCATGTATACAAAAATCCCCTTTGAAATTTGTTTGTACATGTGTATATATATTTGCGCAAAATTGTGTATTATAAAGCATGTATAAAGCTCCTAATGTGAATGTAATATTTAAATCAAAATTTCATACTTGATTTCTAACATTAATGTTTTGAAAATAAGATCTCAAAAACCAGCATAGAGGCATGCAGGCAACTTAACATGGAATTTTGTGTGGTAAAATAACGGTAATTTGCACATTTTCATCAACAACTGTTGTATTGTGATCAGTGTGGTAGATTAATTGCATGACTAAGAGATAGCGGAAGATATTTAATCAAGTGGACTTAATTTGAAGCCTGGTAAATTACATGTAGGCCTACATGTACATGTACTGGATTGAAGTTTTTTGTAATGCTCTCAAATGTGTGCCTTCATTTAAAATGTAATGTTAAAGTTTTTAGCTCTAGGTGCTACATCGGCACAGAAAATACAAAAAGTTCGCCATATTATTGCATTAACAAATTGAGGCTTATGTTTATATAATTTATCTTTCCAATTATTGTGACAGGGTGGTTATTGAATGTTTTATTTTATTTTTTCCTCGTAAGGGGGAGAGGTTTTATGCAGATTCAATTTTCTTCTGAATGACATGTTAGCAGTAGCATACTTTTCGGCTTTATTTGCCAGGGAGGGCACACAACGTCTGAACCTTTAAGTCGTATTTAAAAATGTACAAATGAGTATGGCTCATTGGCCGTGTATGTAAAAAATATATGTATCATATTTATTCATCAAAGACATTGGAATGGAACTGTCTCATTGTCCAATTCAGCTGCAAATTTTGACTGACCGTCTCGCTGATGGTCAATGCTGTAAATTGCATACGTTGTATATTACAACCTTTCCAAAATACATGTAGTGACATTCTATTACATCTGCTACTGTGTGCACTTTTAAATGATCACGGCATTTGTGCAATAGGCCAATAGAAAAGAGAATTGGGTTTTTTTTTTTCACAAAGAACAATTTGTGTTCACAGCTATTGTAACGTACAGTTGTGGTCGAAAGTTTACATACATTTGGAAACTCTGTTTCTTGAATTTCTTTTTAAATAATCAGTGTATGAAAATCATTTTTCAAACATCCTTCGTCCTTTATGCATCCAAATGTGGATTTGGTTCACAGCTTTGAGATTAATTAGGAATTTGTTTGCAGGACTGGTGTATGTAAACTTTGCATCACAACTGTAGACCTATAGCCTTTTAGTATTAGATAGTACTAACTTAGCCACACTTATGTAGTCCCTAAATGCAGTGTACCCAAAGGTTTGTAATATAAAACTTATTTAACATAACCAAAGATTGAATGACAGTTCAACTTTAGTAGTTATGACACTTAATGACCAAGCCAGCCTACTTTAAGTATTAATAATCATGTGCCTTTCCTTCCTCGCACCCATCAGTGAAAAACATAAGTAATACATGGTGTCATAAATGCAGTTATGTGCCTTTCAAATGCTTCCTCCACCCCCCCGCTGCCCCACCCAAGATGTGGGGATTGTCACTTATAAGGTGACCAAATCCCCACCCCCGGGGCAACATTTTAGTGACAATCCCTGACATACATGGATGAAGAAGCACCCCCACCTCATGGTTTTAACTTATGATGATGGGAAACAATGGCAAAATGAGTGACCAAAATCCCCACCCTGGGGCTTGAAAAACGTGACCAAATCCCCACATAACACCTGGGGCAGCTCCTGGGGGTGGGGGACAATTGATAGGTGCATTATTTATAAATAACTGGCAAATTGCTGCATGTGACGGATTTAATGTTTAAAGCATGGACAATTGCAATGTGTGCTGTACTGCTGTGCAAGTGTATAAATATGTAAAAATGTTTCGCCCGTGATCATATAAACTTATAGTAAAAAAGTCATTAAATTTTAGTAAACTTATGCACCTGTCAATTCCCCCCCCCCCCCCCCCCCCCCCCACTGCCTCATGCCCAATGTGGGGATTGTCACTTCAACTTCAAGAGTGACCAGATCCCAATGCCTGTGCATGGCACCATTCTCCTGTACAAAAGTATAGGGCTGATTTGTCTCCTCCTTGTTGGTGCATGAAAAATTGCAGGCCAATGTCATAGAGCTGCTTGATTAAGCACACCAGATTTCACCTATTGGATGGAGCGAACCAGCGGCTGGATCACTGATCGCAATCCGGATTCGTGTGAAACAAACAGGCCCTTAGTGAACTTAACAGTTTTTTTTTGGGGGGGGGGGGGGGGGGGGGTGGAGGAGGAGATGATACTTGTATTGCATTGGTTAACACATTTGAAAGGTGGAATTACGTTTTTTGTAGATGACAAAGTTTTGAGCTTTCAATGTAGAACAGAAAAAAACCAATGTTTAATCACGGTGAATTGAATGATTTTTCTGCCATAGGCGGTGGCACATAAAAGAAAATCTTTATCATTGTTTGTGTAATTGGCAGTGAACTGTGAATGAAATAATAATGTGATTAAAATAAAAAAGCATTATCATTAATAGCTTCTACGTTCTAGTATTTCTTTTATTTGTGTTTATTTTTTTCTTTGTATAGTAGTATGCAGGCCGGTATGCAGAAGTTTTGTGTGTTGGAGGGGCGAGTGTCCATTTTGTTTTCGGACCAAATTTAAAACTACTCATAAAAAATGTACCCCAATTTGTTTGGGCCCCGCAAAATATTTTGGGAAAAAAGGGGTTGGTGTGTGTCCACTTTTTCAATGGTTGTGCTGAAAATTGATACAAAAATTCCACTATTATTTACTTATACATTCAAGTAAGGTATTTCATAATAATTCAGTTCTGTTTTTCGATGTTTTGATATCTAAGGAAGGAATACATGACTCTTTCACAACAAAATACCATGAATTTACTTTCACAAGACTATTGTAAATCAGTTACTGTTAATTATCTATTTGGTTTTAGTACTTCAGATCATAACATTTTATAACACAAACCTGTTTTGACATTTTCTTGGACGATTTTCAAATGCTATTTCTACTTTCACATGTATTGGTTGGATTAATATCCACTGACGGCATTTGTTTTGCAGACTACAAATTATATGATACATCATGTATGTACTTCAAAATAAATCCGAAAAATTCCCATGATGACTGTAGGAAATTGTGAAATGCAGCTAGCTAAAATGTTGCCTTTGCTTTCATAACAAAGAAAATTCCCAGTGCGTAGCCTAGATTCGAGGCGCTTGGTCGCCCGACTGAGATCTATATTTTGTACTACGAGGGCTAGCGCTAGGGTTTTTGCCGGTCAGTTCTGTGATCGAGTCGAGTCCATGGTCCAGCCGCGCTGCCTTGATGGTCTTGACGCCAGGTGCTATGCTGAACCATATGGAGGATGGAGGTAGGCTGAACGATGTCTGTGCCGATTATCAAGTTAATAGTCCCAACTTTCGAGTCCGACTAATTCATAAAACTGTTTCGACTCGCAAAGATATCTGAATTTAGCTGAATCAAGTTTCCAGCTGACTCAAATGCCCAGTTTTGTCTTTGTGACGATTGTCGACGTTGAGAAGGAAGACTAATGTTTTGCAGCATCATCACACGCACGCGTCATTGCAACATATGGGAATTCCCCTTAATATTCCTTCCTCCATGCAGACACTGTCGTAAAGGTTGAAACATTCTTTTTGTCAAATTCGCATTTTCTGTTGAAGGAGTATGAGTTCTGGCAAATCAATTCCGAATCTTTTTTTTTTTATCAAGGCAAATGTTAATGATTTGGGCGGTGGCATGTGCGCAAAGAAAAAAAACGGGCATTTCCAATTTTATGTGAACTTTGTTTTTTAGACTGGTTCCGCACGCGAGTCTCTTTTTATAAACCAAGGCCAGAAAACAAAAAACGGGGTACCTGTTTGCCGGCAGACTTTGACAAACCATGTCATTTTGCTGTAGACTCGATTCGAATAGAAGCTTCTTTTTCGTGATTACTCGTTAAAACAGTAACAAGTTTCGCTTGTCATCTGTCATTCGAGTTTTCTGGAGGTGGTCTAGCTATGATGGGGTGGATTACATGTACGTCTGTCGGATTGTGGTAAAATGTAAGTATATTGTAATGTAACAGTTAGGCCAACTGGCGTATTTTCGTCTGAAAATTCCTACTCATAAAAATTATAATTTCTGATAAATGTCTAAATGCTAGCTTAAGAATTCCAGCTCTAGGCTCATGACATGTGAGATGAGCCTAGAGCTGGAATTCTCAAGCTATCTTAATGCCTCAGTTTCTAATCTAAAGTTCAGTTGAAACCATATATTAAGCTCATTCCCACAACGCATTTGCTTTTTGTTTGAAGAAAAAATTAAATTAGCGAAGGCATTGCAGAGTTGAGTACTTATTGTGTTAGGCAGATTCATGAAAATGTTAAGTTGCTTTAATTCCTTTAAATATTATATCACTGGAAAGAGTAAAAATAAAATGAGGGGTCAGTGCTAGTCCGAGTAACTTGGACCCTTTATCGCCTTTTTTAACATTTGGACATGATCTATCGCCAGATCATGTCCACATGTTAAAAAAGGCGATAAAGGGTCCAAGTTACTCGGACTAGCAATACCCATGAAAAAAATAATCACTGTGCACTTAACTGACAGTGATATGATTTTGCCAAACAGCGACAAACTTGCTGACAAAATCAATTATAGTTGAACTAATGAGGGTTGTCATGTTTCTCTTAGCAAGTTAGCAATCAACATCCTAAGTTTTGTTGAAACGGCACACTTTTCCTGATTTGATAGGGTTGCATTTGATTTAACCCTAACCCTCGACCAGGGCATGTTTGCTAGAACCCTGCCAGACACATCAGATTGCATACTTTGTCACATTGACTTGTGTGGAGAGTCCAGCAAAGTGGAGCTGTCATCGGCACAGATGCACAGTGCTGCGTCTGGCAGGGTTAGGGTTTTAATCAACTATTTGACTCCAGCGTTACTTACTTTTGTGCTAGTAGTATACTCATGGGGGGGGGGGGGGGTAGCAAAAGTGCAGAAATTTTAAAAATCTGACCCATTTTTTTCATAAATTTTCAAAGTGAACAAGGAAAACTGGCTATCTTGCCCTATATATGTTGGCGGTCCCCCAAATTGTCAGTATCTTTGTTCGGGTGGGCGCTAGTTTTTTCATGTTAGAAAACAAATTAAAAGGGGTGGTGGTTGTGATTGTGGTGGTGCCGCTGTAACTGTTCGTACTCAAAATGTTCTTTTGATGTTCCATTGTATTTAGCTAACTCTCCTGCTCCTTGTTCATCCCTGCACATCTTCCTATGGGCTTCTTTTCCTGATTCCAGTATATAGCTTGTTAACAAGCATAGCCTTTGCTGATATAAGACATATTAGGCTCAGTTTCCATTCCGATTTTGGAGGTAAGATTAGTTGATCCATCATCATGACCAGCACAGCAACACATCTGGACTGGACTTTTTGGGGTAAGTTCATGAGAGCAAGTGACTGTGTGTGTTATGTAGTATGTACTGTTATGTGCGCATGCGCAATGTAAAAATGTTCTAAACATCATGTTTATGCACTCAAGTTGCTCGAAATATGTTTGAAATACAGCACGGTCCACACACTGACTGCAATGTAAATTTCTGCAATGGATATTTCTGAGATGGACACCCCTACTGCCCATCTCCTGGATCTGCCCTAGGCCTGTATATGGACTCTGTAGTTTCTTACCATGTAACTTCCTAACATTTGGTTCCAATGTCATGAAAATGTAATCATTCGCTCTGCAATTTTTGTCTGCAGTTTGTGGATGTCTGGTCGTCATCTTGTCATCAGTCAATGCTGATGTTGAGCTGCAATGGGGGGCAACTGGAGTTATACAGTGTCCTCGTATAGCTGACGGCACCTACAGCAGTAGTGCTATTGAGGCTGTATACTGGTACAAACTACCAAACGATGACAGCGCCCTGATTGGAAAATATCGGGGAGTTATTTATCCTGACCCAAAATTTCCAAGCGGAAAGTACACCTTGACTGCAGACTATTCCCTCGTTATAACCAATATGACAGATTCGGACGGAGGAACGTACAGGTGTCATCTGAAGCCCGAGCAACACGGACTGGTGTATGATGACGTCACTTTCATTGTCACTGGTGGTGAGTAGAAAAGGAGACACTGAAAGCTCTGTGTCACTCTAATCAGGCAAAGACATTTTGCCCCAAAAATCTGCCCCAAAGCACTCTGACTCCTTTCGGCAACTCGATCCCGTGCTAGGGCTCGAATTTTGAGGAAAAATCTACTGGGCCACAGAGTTAGTAGCTCAACAAATTTACTAGAGTGGAAGTAAACTTCCATGATTGGCACATGATAAGATAACACAATAACATCACAATGAAGAGCTACTTTTTGGACCTGATAACATTTTAAGAAACTGGTGCTAAATCTAAATTACTGTAGTGCTTTCTATAAGAGGTTATCAGTGAGTGAAACTTAATTAAAAATTACTAGACCAAGATTACTAGACTTGGGGTTGATGCAGGATTGACACGTACAGGGTTTTAATAACACAAGTATTGTTTCACACATGAAAATTTATTTTCCATGTGCCAATCCTGCACCAATACTGCGCCACAATTGAAAGATAACTGCAGCAAAAATTCCCAAGATTTCCCAAGACAACGGACTATGAATGCACAATTATGGAAAGCCTGCTTAAAATGATCACAAAGTGCTGCATCTTGGGACAGATCCCGAAGAGTGGACAGGCTGAGTTTGAAATAAACAGGGGTGTGGTCACTCAAGGTTGAACTTGAAACAAAGGTAAAACGATAATAATGCAGGGTTGAATGTGGGGTTTGTCCCGGGCTACCTTCAACCCAGGTTATGAGTCGTCCATAAAGTATACGTAGCATGTTTTTTGACCCCCCCTCCCCCCCTCCCCCCCTGTACGCATGGCATACACAGTGGCTCTAACCCCCCTCTCCCCTGTACGCATACGCATTCCATATCTCTTTTTGACTTCTCAGACTACCCTATTCTAGCATCATTAAACGTCACAGTACACCTGCTGTAGGAGTATGATTCGCATGTCGCATCTAAAGACTAAAATAAATCACAAAATGTTGACAGAAAACAATTTGCAAACCTTTTTATTAACGGACCTGGAAATGACTGAACATGTTCATAGGCCTCACTGTCGACTATCAACCACCTCAAAAGATCTTGTACTTCCGTTAGTATACAAATAATGAATGTTTATGAGTGCGATGGTAAGAATAATTTTATGAGGTGACATATGGAATGTTCCATTCCACGAGGCGAAGCCGAGTGGAATGGGACATTACATCTGCATTCTTACCATTGCACGAATGTGAAACATTCATTATTTGTTTTATACAACAGCTGAATAAATCCGACAGATATTGCATGCATGGATTTCTTGGTGTACAACGTGCCGTTTACCTTCTCAGTCCCACATAAAACCGCGACAAAAAGTGGTCCAGTTCCGAATCAGTTAAAGCTTTAATTGTTGTTCCTGCGTGTCTTGCAAATTCCTCTAATCGTTTGACTGCATATTTCATTTGTCTCTTTGTGTTAGCAGCGTCAGCATTGCCTACAAGTTCCAATATTTCGTCGTCTGTTAGGAAAACAAACCGCAGTTCGGAAACACCGTCTGCCATTTTGTGTGAATGACAGAATAGACTGGTTCCCGGTCCCCGTATGTATATAATATACATTTTAAGTCCAAAGGACAACGGAGGGACCGGAAACCAGTCCAATGACAGCCGTGTTGTAGCAGCAGGGAAGTTCTATCAAACGCGTTACCGTTTGATAGAACCATGTTATAGAACTTTTTTTGGCTGTGCGGGTTTGCGTCGTGCGATGGGACGAATAATTCAATGCACGTGATCGACGATCCACCAATCGGATGGCTGTTTCTTCTTCGTTGAATTTGCTTTTTTGTACATCTCCACAAGTTTAGCGTAACGCCCGAGTTGGAATTTCCCCCCGTACTAGCCATTCTGACCGTGTTTTTATACGACAAAATAAATGCAGGCTTCAAGCCACTATTTTTTCAATGTTTAATAATAATAACCGGCATTTAAGAGCGCTCAAAATAGTAAACTATATCACAGCGCTTACAATTATTACCCCTGCTCATCAGGCCCATTAATCATTCCTG
The DNA here is from genome assembly GCA_037893225.1 of Hippasteria phrygiana. Lineage (NCBI taxonomy): Eukaryota > Metazoa > Echinodermata > Asteroidea > Valvatida > Goniasteridae > Hippasteria > Hippasteria phrygiana. The sequence continues at coordinate 30,149 of JAZGUH010000918.1, forward strand.
AAGCCTTCTCAACTCCCTGAGGATTATAGAGGCCCGGCTCTTAAGCGCACTTGGGCTAATCAAACACATAACACATAACCATGCATTTACTCCTGGGTGGAGAGAAGCAACTTGTGACAAAGTGCCTTGCTCAAGGACACATGCACTATGACTCCAGCCGGTCTCGAACCCACAATCTGCAGGATCACTGAGATCTTGAGTTCGGTACACTTAGCACTCCACAAAAACTTATGCAGCCGTCTATTTTACACCACCATGGGAATATTTACAGACACATCGTATACAGCTGTACTACATTACATTGGTTAGCGATTTTGGACAGCACGCGGGTCACAGTAAAATTGATACAAGTACACCTGTACTTTTCCAGTGTACACTGCCGGCTAAAGCAGTCTTTTTTATTTTAGTAATGTTGCGGTCTATAGGCCGGAGTTGGCTGGCGGTGGCGCTGGGAAGATAAATTTACATTTTGGTTGGGTTGAAGGGTACTGTGTTATAACTGTTTTTCGATGCACAAAAGCTGGTCCTGGTAGTTATTTATATGAGATATAAGTACATTGTCGGTTTGCGTACGGTACGCATTGGCTTGGACCCCCTCCCCCTGTACGCATGGTGTATGCAATGTCAACAATGCCCCCCCCCCCCCCCCATCCCCCCTTTCGTGCGTACGTACTTTATGGACGGCCCATTAAGAGAATCATATGTGCCTAAAAAGGCTTTAAATAAAATTAAAATAAAAATGAATTTTTTTAAAAAGGGTGTTTCTTTAGCATTGTCCTATGCAGTCAAGCACCAAAAACATTTAAAGTGTTATTGTGTCGCTTGCTGAGTCTTGAATGAATTAAACAAATTACCTGAAAGAGTGACCCAATTTTGTACTTCAAAACAGAACCTACAGCACCACCTACAGCACCACCTACAGCACCCGCAACGATAACACCAACGATACCATCAAAAGACACGGCACCACCAATGATACCATCAAAAGACACCGCGGCACCACCAACGATACCATCAAAAGACAATAGAGCAGATGTAAGATCGACCACTACTGGGAATGGCACACATCCAGCAATCATTGCCGTCATCTGTGTGCTGGTCTTATTGATTGTCCTTATTGTTGCAGTCTTCGTATTTTACAAGGTTTGTGCCACTCACATCATTCTCTTTACACCTATACTCATATAATGCATCCAACAAGAACAATTGCAGGGATGGAAATTTGCACTCGACTGGTGGACCGTGGAAGACTTCAAAACCAAACTAGACCAGTGAGCTGGTGACTTTTCTGCTATATAATCTTACATTATTCAAATGATTCTCAGCAGTACAGTGAAGTGTAGCCCCAAATTTGTTATGGAGGATGGTGGTTTTACCCCCCCCCCCCCAAAAAAAAATAATAATAATAACTAGATGTGTTGTCTGTGTATCACAGACGAACAGGCCTTTCCGGGAAATATCTGCTGAATACTGATATAAAATAATATTTTATTTCTCATTCCCAGCTGACATTTAACACACATGCAAAGAACCGCATTTTTATGACGTCATCATGGCGTCTGACATTTTTCACAAGAATGTATGAGCTAACAAACCTGTTACAAAAACAATATGGAATTCAATTGGATGTACATGAGTTCTCAAGATATAGGACCCTTAAGTGTGCACCTTTAAAGTGACGTCACATGATCCATGATGACGTCATCACGACGATAATTGTGAAAGCAAACATTTGCGAGGTGGTTTTGGCTTGTGTCAAGATTGGAGTCAATCTGATGAATGACAATGGAAAATTTAGAGAGTACAATGAAATTTAAAACATTTAAAAATTCATAGAAAATCAGCCGATGACTTTATCATGCCGTCACTTCGAAAATTGCATGCTTGGGACAATATCTGCCTACCCACCAATTTTCGTGACGATCGGACCTACCCTTATATGTGTTTCAAAAAGTATTTTATTGATGACGTCATCATGACGATACACATTTTCACATTTATATGTAAGTATGTATGATCTAATAAACCTATTACAAAAAGAACTTCAAATTTAGCATGTTTTGTTGTCAAGATATGAGTTAAAGGTTCAAAAACTTAAAACAATTACTATAAAATTGCATGATGACGTCATCATGACGTCATCATATTTTCATCTATAACACAAGCCGGTCTACCAACAAACCAAGTTTGAAGCTCAATGGGACCTACGGTTCTCTAAATATGGGCCCTTCAAAAATGCATGTTTAAGATGACGTCACGTGACACATGATGACGTCACGTGACACATGATGACGTCATCATGATGTCAGAGTAATACGCACGAGTTAGGTATGGAGTCTCGGTCTATGGAAACTTTCATTAAGATAGAAGTCTGTTTAAGGGCAAAAGTGACGGGTGGAATGAAACACGTGCATTGTCTATGGCATTTTTTATAGAACAAGAAGAAGCAGTAAAAAAAAAACTAGAGGGCGCTCCAACATTTTATGACGTCACTGGTAATTTTTCTTTGAAGTACAACCTAGCCGGAGACTAACATCGTTGAAAGCAAGTTCACATCTGTTTCCACTTTCAAATTATATGGCACTTCCGGTTTGGACCGGAAGGAAGGGTCACGTGATTTTGCACGTAATATAAAAAATGAAGACCCTGGATTATTCTGTCAGTTCCCGTAAAAATCAAAATGAGATCTCTCTCGATTAATTTTATATTAATTTTCAAAGATTAAACTTTCAAATTATAAGGCACTTCCGATTTGGACCGGAAGGAAGGGTCACGTGACTTTGCACGTAATATCAAAAATGAAGACCCTTGATTATTCTATCGGTTCCCGTAAAAAGCAAAATCAGATCTCTCTCAATTGATTTTATATTGATTTTTTAAGATTAATTTTCAAATTATAATGCACTTCCGGTTTGGATCGGAAGGAAGGGTCACGTAATATCAAAAATGAAGACCCTGGATTATTCTATCAGTTCCCACAAAAATCAAGTTCAGGTCTCTCACGGTCAATTTTATATTGATTTTCAAAGATTAAATCTATTAATCTTTAATTGCTTGTAATTTGATACATGATGACTTCATCATGACGTCAGAGTAATATGCACGATTTCAGTACAGGGTCTCAGTCTATGCAAAATTTCATTAAGATAGAAGTCTGTTTAAGGGCAAAAGTGACGGGTGGAATGAAACACGTGCATTGTCTATGGCATTTTTGATAGAACAAGAAGAAGCAGAAAAATTCGGAAAAACCAATAATAAACGAGAGATGTATGACTGTTTATCAACAGTACAAACAGCTTTTCCGCGATGTTTTTTTTGCGTCTAAGCCTTTTTAAATCTAAAAAGAAATTTGAAACTTTTTGTATATCATAGAAAATGAGCTGATAATGTCACCATGACATCACTTCGGATTTTCAATGCTTGTGACAATATCTGCCTACCCAGAATTTTTCATGATGATTGGATTTACCCTGATACATGTTTCAAAAAGGCACATTTTTTATGACGCCAACATGACTTCTTGATAATGTTATCAATTCTGGGCACGTCTGCATGCATTTCTGTATAATGTTAATATTGATCCTTCGAATGGTCTTATGGTCCCCGTAGGTGTTGAAAATCTGAATTTTTGATTGCTTGATTTTGAGCTTCCAGTAACTCTGGAAGTAAAAGAGATCAAACGAAAAAGGTGTAGATCAAACGAAAAAGGTGTAAATCAAACGAAAAAGATGTAGATCAAAATTAGATCCATCTGCTCACTATGAAAATCATGCCTGTTCAAGTATGTAAGACAGGCCCTGTGGAGTTTCAATGTTAACTTTTTCGAGGTTTTCTGCATGTTTGTACATGTACAAATTTGCACGAGGCTCCTTCCTATAAATACACCTTTTTCATGCTGGAGCACACTTCCTGTTTAGTGTACATGATTGGTAATCCTTCAATTCTTTTTACTGAATTATTACGAAATACCTTACTGGACTGTAAGTTAAAGTAGTCTCAATCATCATGTGAAATGATGGCACCAGGTGTGCTGTCGTTTTCAAATAAAGTGGAAGTTTATATTGTTTCCCAACGATTGTTCATCAAACAATCGTTGGAAAACTGCCCTCTGTTGACCGAATGTAGTTAATCTGTGTTGTCTAAAATGGGTTAACAATCCGAAAACGGGTGCACGCGTATACCGATGCGATGCGTTGTAACCAGTTCATGCAGTGGATCTTGGACGTTCCGCTCGGCCCTCGGCCTTTGCATTTTATGTGACCAATAATGAAAAAAAATCCCTCTTTACAAAAAGAGGGCGCTATAACAAATGCCGCCCGATGGTTGAAAACGAATGCCGTTTATCTCTCGTTTTTTTCGCCATCCAAGAATGCAAAACTTTGAACAGTGAAACGATATTTCCTATAAAATATTAACCCCCAAATCCGCCCATTTCTGCAAATTGCAAAACTGACCAATCATGTACACTACTTTTAAAATAAACAAAATCCTTCACTGCTTACCGTTGCCATGAGTAAAATGAAATAAACTAATTATAAATTATCTTCTGTTTTGGTATGAATGTGTCTTTTTCATGCTCGGCCTGGAACACACCTTTTGTGCAATATTTTATGATAAAATAAATAAAGCAATCTCTGGCAACTCTGTTTCTTTCAACACATCTTAGATCCACGTTGGTTGAATTATAGTTTGACGACGAGACCTAGAGTACTCTGCACCATGCAGCTTACAAAATAATGTTTATACCGCGGACGCCGTCGTGATACATGTCATAATGCAATTTACCTGATTTCCAATCTGTATTTGTGCATTCTTTTAACTATAGGGCCTACTAAGTACGTAAAATTACCATGGCCTCTTTTGCGGAATTTTCCCCGGGTGTTCTTAAGATTATCACTTTCTCTAAAAAAAATTCTTGGTATGCAAATTCCAGACAGGGTCAGCTGCATAAAAAAGGCTTTTTTTCTCCTCGGTCGGAAGCTAAAAATAGGGTCGGTCCGAAATGAGAACCATAGAATAAAAAATGGACGCCCTTAAGTATGTGCGACTATCACCGGTTAGCCGCGAACTGGGGGAATCCCCGAATTGCTTGTTCACATACAGCATACACTGGCAATATGTCTTGGATACAGACGGTCAGAGTGAAATGAAGAGGGTGATTATTCATTTTAAAAAAATTTCAACCTGCCGCTAGAGGGCGCTCTAACATTTGATGGCATCACCGGTAATTGTTTTGTTAAGTACAACCTAGCCGGAGTAACATCGTTGAAAGCAGGTTCACATCTTTTAGAAGGCACTTCCGGTTTTAACCGGAAGGAAGGGTCACATGATTTTGCACGTGATATAAAAAATGGAGACCCTAGAATTTATTCTATCAATTGCCAAAAAAAGCAAAATCAGATCTCTCACAGTTGATTTTATATTGATGTTTTAAAATTTAATCAAGAAATCTTTTATTGTTTGTAATCTGATACTTGATGACGTCATCGTGATGTCATTATCAGAAAGCTTGAGAGCTAAGTTTACTGTGATATCTGAAGCAAAAATCAGCATTATATCTCTCGTAGTTGATTTTTCAGCGATTTTTTAAAGGTTTAAAGGTCTTTTCATTGCAACTTCCGGTCTGGTGACGTCATCAATCTTTGTCCCCCTCAACTTGTTCTTAGCATGAAGCCGATTACATACATCAATTATAAAGTGATTTCAGCAAACTTCGCCACACACATGAACCGATTATTCATTTTAAACATTTTTCAATCTGCCACTAGAGGGCGCTCGAACATTTTATGACGTCACAATTTTTTGTGTGTAATGTACAACCTATAGCCAGAGACTAACATCGTTGAAAGCAAGTTTACATCTTTTTCCACTTTCAAATTATAGGGCACTTCCGGTTTGGACCGGAACGAATGGTCACGTGATTTGACGCACTTGTGAGATAAAATGAAGATCCTGGTTTATACCCACAATTCCCACAAATATCAAGTTCAGGTCTCTCACGATCGATTTTATATTGATTTTCAAAGATTAAATCTGCTAATCTTAAATTGCTTGTAATTTGATACATGATGACGTCATCATGACGTCGGAGTAATATGCACGAGTTCAGTACAGGGTCTCAGTGTATGCCAACTCTCATTAAGATAGAAGTTTGTTTAAGGGCAAAAGTGCCGTTTAGAAAAAGTATGCACACAGTCTATGAGGTTTTGGAAAGAAAAAGAAGACGAAGAAGAAACAAAAAACGGAACAAAAACAATACCTTTTCCGGAACTTTGCGGAAAAGCTAATAAATAAATAAATAATAAATAGGTAATACAAATTAAAAATCCAGATTTTCTACATGAAATGTAAATGTTTTCTTAGAAAAAGTGATCACAATTTGTTTGAGTCCTGTAAACTTTTTTAGTGAAGGGGGGGGGGGGGGCAGTTTTTCAGTAGCAGCACTTTTAGTACTCTTTACGCATACGTCCATTTGAACAAATATCAACAGATGTAATAAGAAAAAGGATACAATTATACCATTTTGGTATTTCCTTGTGGGGGGGGGGGACAGGGGGACTTACACACCTTTACTTTTTTATTATTGTCTTTGTGCTAAATGAAAAACATTATATATGGACATTTTCTCCCGCAATCTTCATATGTGATAGAGTTTATTTTTTGCATTATATTTGGGATCATTACAGAAGCGTGAAACATGGCTGCCATGGAGCCGCAGACGCAGAGAGAGGTTAGGATCCCACGTAGCCATTCCTTTTGAAGGTGAGTGTGATTAGTGACCAGATCCAAGGCTAGTGTTGGAAACTTTCCAGAAATTGTGGACATTTTCCATGGAAACGTTTAGGAGAATTTTCAAGTGGTTTGAATTTTAGGATTTTTTGTTTCTACGGTACTATAATGTCACTTGTTTAACAAATTTAACAACATTATAATGTTTGATACCACTTTTTGCTCAAATATAATGTTTTTAAATGTTTTGTTGATTCTTTGGGGACTTCATATATGTATGATTAATTCTCTTTAACCCCTTACCACCGGTTGACACAAATACATGCAGATTGAAATTGCCACCTGGCCGGGTGACGTCTATTTACGTCAATTTCTGCATTTTCAATCCATTATTGGGGTATTGTGTACGTTATGCTTGGCTGCGCAAGCCTCTTGTTTCCGTTTTGCTTGGTTGCACAAGCCGGCCTGGCGCCCATATGAAATCCGGTGTCAAGGGGTTAAGTGATAGAAAATGCTGTAACCAGTATACACATGATTACATTGGGTAAGATTTATTTCTTAAAGTAGTGTCCCCATCACAGTAATTTCTGCTTCTGTTGTGGAATGTGTCAAAAGTACATATTCTAAATTAATCTGTGTGTTATTTGATGTAATTTTTTAAAATCTATATTTAGACATGGGAATTCCCCCACCAGCAGAATGGGAATTTTAAAAATTAAGAAAATAACATCACAATTACATACATCTTCTTGGCATCAACATTTTGAACTTCAAAAATCCCCTAAGTTTTAGCAAAGTTTCTAATAAATTCTGACTGTTCCTGTAAATTTGCCAAAATTTCCAGTGGAAATTTACAACGTGCCAAATTTCCTGGAATTTGGCAACCCTATACAAGGGCAGTTCCAAGCCTCCCCCACCCAATATAAAGTCATAAGTCATAGTTTCTAAGGAAGTCAGTACAATTATATATTTCCTCTGAATCTTACTCGTAACAAACAACTGTAGTCTCATGCAATTTTTGAAATTTACATGAAAGTGTGATATGTCCAGATATAACCAGGACATACATGAGTCTCTACCAGCTGCCAAGAAATAATTTACTTGCGAAAGATTGAGAATTAGCATTATCAGTCATCAATCATTGAGTTCATAAGCATCGAGTCCAAGTCCGAGTTATGATGGTTCAGTCCGAGTCCGAGTCCTTTTCCATTCACGACGAATACAACTCTGTAAAATAGAGCCCTAAACAAAAGAAACGTCATTGTGATTACAGATACATTTCTCGACGGCGAAGGTGGAGACACTTCCAGACCGAGGTATTTGTCAACTTCGGGTGAGTGGCCTGATATGATGTATCTGGGAATGTGGATAAGAGCCTAGAGTTTTGTGCCAAGAAACTACATGTATCACCAATGCTAAAAATAATTATCCTCGCACAGATGTGAATTCATCTACTTTACTTCTCATCAGTATCATAGTATGGGCTGTGCTTTGAAAAGTTTGCTTTATGTGATAAAAGCAATGGTAAGAAATTCAGAGTGGTATGATGGAAGGTTTATTTCCTTGACATTTTCAAAGCCTTTGTTTAGACCCACAGTAGCATTACTGCCCTGAAAAAAATTCCCTGTATTAATTACCACTTGCTGTTGAAAAACATCTCAATGTTTATTTCACTTTAGAAGATGACATGACAGAAGAATTTGTGGACCAACTGAAGACACTCTACAAGCAAGAGATGAAGAGCATTCCTGTTCATCCCACCGATCTCTCCAAGACAAAAAAAAGTGGAGATATCTTCATCCTCCCAGAGATGAAACTGACAAACAAAAAGAGTAAGCTGAAGTCCCTGGGGGAACTGATAAAGCTGTTGAGAGATAGCGGCCATGTGGTTGTCATGGGAAGCGCTGGAGGAGGCAGGTCAACGCTGATGAAAAAGATTGCGTTTGACTGGGCTTGTGGGAAGCTGGCTGCTTTCTTCAAAGTTGTCGTTGTCCTGAGGAGGAAAGAAATCGAGGGGTGCTCGGGTGTCCTCAATGCCATCCATCGGCTGCTACCCACAGACACAGAAATTACACAATGGCAACTTCGGTATCTGATTAAGAAGCATAAGAGTGAGATGCTTATCTTAGTGGATGCTTCCATCTTGTTTGGAGAGTTATCTAGCAACACAGGCAGTCCAGACGGTAAGGAGGACTGGCCATTGATGGACATACTCTCAATCAAAGCCCTGAGAGAATGCTCTTGCCTTGTCACTATTAGTACCCACCAGCTAGACCTGCTTCAGAAGTACAACAGTAACTATACTGTTGTTGAAACTGCAGGTTTCTCGTCAAAGAACATTGATAAGTACATCAAGCAGTATTTTGATAGCAGCACAGCAGGGAAAGCCCTCATCACTGAAGTCCACTCGGCTCCAATCATTGACACTCTAGCAAAATTCCCAATCATGCTGCAGCTACTGTGTCTGATATGGAAGCTTGACAACACCCTTCCCCGGCAAACAGCCAAACTGTATCGCAGAGCGTTAAAAATGCTGGCCGACCACATCTCAAAAAGTGGTGGTTCAATCGAGCAAAATCCAGAGAAGATTGACGAATTCATAAAAGAAATTGGGGATGTTGCTGCCGAAGATGTCAGAAAAGAGGGATTTTCCCCAGACGATTTTCCAGAGGACGCTCTACAATTTGGATTAAAGATTGGGATCTTGTGTAAAGAAACAGTCACTAAAGCAGAGGAAACAGCCTGTGAAGTGAAATTCTTACGTTTGTCCCAAGAATACAGTGGAGCTTACTTCTTGGCAGCGCAGGGAGATGAAGGAGTAAAACAACAACTGCTGCCACAGGTAACCTTGGAGAGTTTAACCGAGCAGAAAATGAAGTTCCTCCTGCAGTTCTGTTGTGGAATGATGAAGGGTAGCGCTGCTTCAATGATCATTGAACATGTCAAGGGCCTCAGCACAGAGGAGGCGGTACAGGAGTTTGCAAAGGTTCTGGTTTCAGAGGCGGCTCTGGCTGAGGATTAGGTGTCAGTAGTGGGATTTCATTATTGAACATGTTAAGGGCCTCAGCACAGAGGGGGTTCTGGTTTCGAAAGCTCAGGCACAGGATTAGGTGTCAGCAGTGGGATTTCCGCATAGAGAAGTGGGTTCAGGAGTTTGCAAAGGTTCTAGTTCTATTTGCAGAGAATTAGGTAGGTGTCGGCAGTTTGCAAACTTTTAGTTTGAGTCTTGAGAGCCACTTAATTTAGAAATTATACTAAAAAGAAGTAGTGTTGTATTTATGTATTGTGGTGATACTAATGATTAATACAATTTATAAGGTTTAGATTTCAAAATATTTTAATTTTTATATTTGGAATCATGAAGTTGTATCACCTTTTTACAGAGAAATTCCCGTATTATTTATATTTTGAATAAAACCAAGGATTCCTCAAAGTGCACTGTAAGTCTGATACTTGAAGAAAGCTCTGAAGGTAAAATGAAGAAATATTTCGTTTTAGAGCTAGAGGTGGGAGCAAAAGTCCGCGTAATCAGACAGGGACTAAAAACCCAATCCACATATTGGCTCAGGCAGTCGGGCGGGATTCGAACCCTGGTCACAGTGGTGGAAGACGAGAAAAATACAACCAGGCAAACCTCCATTATACCTTCATTTTAATGCTGTCACATACACTGTGAACAAGTAACAATGGATTTAGTGCCAAGTAACAATGGATGTTCATTGTTAGTGCACCGTTTTTCTTTGGTTAAATGTTCATAGTGATAATGGTTTGCTCACTCTTTGTATCAATGTCTCGTTTCATCAGAGTTGTATTCGAGTCCCTGCAAGTTCTTTCACAACTCCTTTTACAAGTCAAGTCTGAAGTCCTTTCATAAAGCTGGTCGCAAGTAACTGGATGAACAGTGACAGAGGAATGCCTTTGTTAAATCTCACTTGAATAGCTTGTGATTGGAATTAGGACTGGAGGGCTTGTGATGGACTTGTGATGGACTTGTGATGGACTTGTGATGGACTTGTGATGGACTTGTGATGGACTTGCAGGGACTTGTGATAAACTCGAATACATCCCTGCATTTCATAATTGTTATATGACTGAACTGTATACAGGTTGCACAACTTTTACAAAATATCATGAGCACACAGCAACTACATAAAGACACTGAGATGGATGAGCTAAAAAAAAAAAGATTTTGGTAATTACTGATTTGAAATAAACAATGCTTTGTACATGTATTTGTTTTTATTTTGTAATATTTGGAATAGTTGTGTACATGTTGAATTTGGACTATTGCTTATATTTTTCAGCTACAAATTTAAGTTTACAATGCTTTGTATTTTTTCTTATTTTTTAAACTTTGTAATATTTAGAACAGTTTCGTATATGCTCAGTTGGACTTCCTAATTGAATTGAATTGAATTGAAATAATTGAATTGTACTTGTGATTCTTTAGCTAAAAATGAGAGAGGGCGATGGACTCGGAGATGTTAAACTTTGATGGGCTACAACAGATCATTATGTATTGTGCCCTAATCTTACATTTCATTTTATTTCATTGAATTGTACATCAATGTACATGTAAATGTGAAGACTTCAGGCGCAAAAGCCGCTTAACGCCACTTCCATGAAAAATGAGATAACGATATCAAGTGAAAGATCTCAGTGCCTAGTATACGATAATTAAATATTTTTTTGTTGGCGTTTAGCGGCTTTTGCGCCCGAAGTCTTCATGTATACATATTGACAAAAATCCCCTTTAAAATGTGTTTGTACATGTGTGTAATATTTGCGCAAAATTGTGTATTATAAAGCATGTATAAAGCTCCTAATGTGAAAGTAATATTTAAATCAAAATTTCAGACTTGATTTCTAACATTAATGTTTTGAAAATAAGATCTCAACAACCAGCATATAGGGGCGCGCAAGGCAACTTAACATGGAATTTTGTGTGGTAAAATAGTGGTAATTTGCACATTTTCATCAACAACTGTTGTATTGTGATCAGTGTGGTAGATTAATTGCATGACAAAGAGATAGCGGAAGATATTTAATCAAGTGAACTTTGAAGCCTGGTAAATTACATGTACATGTACATGTACATGATTGAAGTTTTTTGTAATGCTCTCAACTGTGTGCCTTAATTTAAAATGTAATGTGAAAGTTTTTAGCTCTGGTAGGTGCAACATCAGAACAGAAAACACAAAAAGTTCGCCATATTATTGAGGCTTATGTTATTTATAATGATTTATCTCTCCAATTAATGTGACGGCGGTTATTGAATGGTTTTTTTTTTTTTTTTTCGTAAGGGGGAGAGGTTTTATGCAGATTCAATTTTCTTCTGAATGACATGTTACCAGTAGTGTATCCAGCTTTTTGTGCCAGGGAGGGCAAACAACGTCTGAACCGTCATAAAAGCGTCTTAAAACACTATTTCTTTTTGTGTTTTTTATGACGCCTCAAATCCCCCCCTTGCTGGATACGTCAATGCATGCCAGAATGTTTCATATTTTGACTACTTTTTACCAAAGATGCTTTTTTGTACTTAAAACGCAATTTGTGGTTTTTATGTTTGCTTGTTTTAGGTTTGTTTTATTTATTTATAAAAATTGTTTTTATTAATTAATTAATTAATTAATTTATTTATTTATTTATTTATTTGTTTATTTATTTATTTAATTGTTTTTTTTTTTTGGGGGGGGGGGGGAGGGGGAAGAGTGGTTGCTTGTGTATTCTGCCTATTATCACATATAAACCTGGAAAGATAAATCATTGCTGCTTTAAGTATGTTGTAGCCTTTGGCTTGTAAGAATTCTGGAATATCTTGTAAGAATTTTGGAATATCTTGTTAGAATTTTGGAATATCTTTTAAGAATTCTGGAATATCTTGTTAGAATTTTGGAATATCTTGTTAAGCACACAAGTCTTACTGAAGTAGTTAACACATGGGCAAAAATGCGAGTGCAGACCCCTCCTGAAGGTTTGGGGGTAACACCTTGTAAAATTTGATCTCTGCGTTGTACGGATCATTGGAAATAGAGGTAAAATGTCACATAGTGTTAACGCAAAATTTCAACCATTGTCCACAATGGAACTTGACCTAAATGAATATGGCACATTGGCTGTGTATGTATAATGTATATTTATCCATCAAAGACATTGGAGTGGACATGCCTCATTGTCTATAATACAATTGCAAACTCTAACTGACCAACTCACTGATGGTCAATGCTATGAATTGCATAAGTTTCCAAAATACATGTAGTGAAATTCTATTACATCTGCTACTGTGTGCACTTAGGAATGATCATTTGTGCAAGAGGCCAATAGACAAAAATGATGTGTTTTGTTCATATATGAATTTTATGCGTTCACAACTACATGTATTTCCACCCCTTGTTTTGTAACATAGGCCTATAGCCTTTTAGGAAACACAAATTTAACCACGGTTGTTCTGCGGCCCTTGAAATGCAGTGTACCCAAATGTTTGTAATATAAAACTCGTCTAACATAACAAAAGACAGAATGATGGTTGAACTTCAGAAGTTATGACACCTAATGACCAAGCCAGCCTACTTATTCATATACATTTCTTTCCTCGCACCTATCGGTGAAAACACAAGTATTATAAGGTCTACAATGTGTACTCGTAAACAGTAGCGTATCCAGCTTTTTGTGCCAGGGAGGGCAAACAACGTCTGAATCGTCTTAAAATCGTCTTTAAAACACTATTTTTTTTATGATGGCAAATTGCTGCATTCAACAGATTTAAGTTTTTAAACTTGAAAAATTGCAACGTGTGCTGTGCAAGTGTATAACTAAGTATGTTTGTTTGACCCCCCCAAAAAAGTCATAAATGATTGATTAATCATTGTAAATGTATTAATGAATTTACTGCCTGACACCTGAAAGGTATTGTCTATGGTGTTAAATAGATTAAATATCTTTATTTGAAAAATCTTTCTCATTATTTGGTAATTGGCAGTGAATTGTAAATGAAATAATAATGTGATTAAAAAAAAATTTAAAAAAAATTATAACTGCATCTGATATTTCTTTCATTTTTTCGGATGCGCAGCCTTTTGTGTTGGTGGCAGTTGGAGTGTAGTGTCAAGAAATTTCCGGACAAAATATTTGTTGGCCCCCGCAAAATATTTTGAAGAAAAAAAAAGGGGGGGGGTTCCACCTTTTTAATGGCAACGCTTTCCATACCCTTTAGACATTTCATAGGGTGCACATCATTCGAACAAGATTCGTTGCAATTCACTGAATATTCTCCAAATCAAATCAAATCAAATCAAAACAAATCAACATAAAAACAACACTAGCCAAGCCAACATGAGCCAAACAAACTACACTATGAACATCTAACGAAAGAAAAACTGTGCACTAACAATGAACATCCATTGTTACTTGGCACTAAATCCACGTTTACCTGTTCACATTGCTACCTGGATGTACCGTTCAATATTACTAACACAGTGAGCCGAATAAATAAAAGTTAGCAATTGCTTGCAAGTAAATGCAAGGACTAGTTAGCAAAAGCAATTGCTTTTTTTGTAAGAAAATGCTAGAGTGATTAGCACTTATAAATGAAGACTGTACTCATATACGCATACATATCCTGCAGGACAATTCAGGGATGATTTCATAAATCGAAAGAGCTTTCCTTCCTTCAACGTACAGGTAACGTGATGAAAAATGCACCTTTACCTATTGTTACTCCTAAGCATTTGCTAACCTGGGATAGCCTGGTGTAAGTTAGTCTTAATAGCAAAAGGTTATTAATACATTTTTCAGCAATTGCTTTAATAAAACTTGGCAGTGTCCGAGAAATAAGCGCTTTAATCTCGGTTTCATTTTTTAAGACACCCTGTATACATCACATGGAAATATGGTTGGTAATCATGTTCTTATTTTTCATGCTTGGGAATTATTTTGTCATTAGCAGCGCCATGAAATTAGCCCCAGGTTACCAGCCAAAACTCCGTTTGGTTTTCATGCTAAGCAAAAAACACATGATACTGATCTGAAGTTGAATATACATCACATAAACATTTTGTAAGTAGGTCTAGCCTAATCCTCTTTCTTCCAAGGACAATTGTTGTTCATGCTTGGAATTTTTCTTCATCGGGCTGCGGAATGGTTGCCCGCCCTTTGGTGTGTCCGCATGTGACGGTTAAGGTTGCCGGACTGGCTGAATGGACGGCAGCATATTCGGCACTGGTACGGCTTCTCTCCCGTGTGGGTTCGTCGATGGTTGCTCAGGGTCGAGCTGTCCGAGAACGACTTGGAGCAGAAGGTGCAGGAGTACGGCCGTTCACCCGTGTGGGTCCGAATGTGGGTCTTTACCGAGGAACTCTGGGGTTGCCAAAAGAAAATGCCTGAATTAAGTATCTTGACTGATGCTTTAAATTCCGTTTAGCAATTTGTTTAATGCCCTGCCCGAATTCGGCTCCAGTACACTACAAATAAAGTGGCATAGGCCTATAGGCCTTATTGGACGAATGATTCAATACGGTGTAGATATCACACGGTGTTAATTCAACACAACAGTGTACCGTATGTCCTGAGTGTACAGGTTTGGGTCCGGGGAAAATAACACAAGTTACCTCTGCATTGTTTTTCGCCCGTAGAAATATTTGTCAAAAAGCTTGGTATATATGCGCGGAGGGGTTGCGGTCTCATGAAATGCCTGAAATTCGTCCCTCTTCCTTTTCCAAATTTCGCGGGTAACAAAACGATCGCAATGTTTTGCAATCATGGAGAAATTATAGCATTGTTCTGTTTCAGAAATAAACTGATGCTGTTGTCTGATCTATTCAGTTACATCTAAAAAACGCGTCGGTTATGAATGAAAACAGGATTTTAGTGGATAGAACAAAATCCATACAAATTAGTATCTAAAGTGCGTCTAACCATGACTTTTTCAAACATCCAAATTTTGACGGATGGAAGTTTTTCGTTAAAACCCCTTGAATCCGGGCATACAGGGTATTTTATGGGGGCACCGGGGCGCCAGGCCGGGTTATGCAGCAAAGTGAAACGAAAACAAGAGGTTTGTGCAGCCAAGCATAACGTACACAATACCCCAATAATGGATTGAAAATGCAGAAATTGGCGTGTGTAGACGTCAACCGGCCAGGTGGCAATTTTCAATCTGCACATATTTGTGTCGATCGTACGGAAGGGGTTTTATTTAGCCCCCCCCCCCCCCCCTCCCCGACATCTGAAAGGAATTCTTGATCTTCCAGGGACACAATGACCAACACAAAAGAGGGGGGTTCCCTCCGTCCCATATCTTGCTTTAAATGATCTTCGAGGTATAAACTTTGTCATTCAAATTATGTAACCATGTAAGCGCAGAAAGTTTATTCGGCTATCCAGGTTTAACAATACTCTCTCGATGGCTGCTACGCAAGGGTTTATTGACCAATCGCAGTATAGAATCGCGCAAACGAGAATTGCAAAATCTGAAACGACTTACATGAGGTTGCCGAAGGGGGCGCGGTTAATACTCATACGACAATAGAGTACCGAAGTCTGACGTCAGTTGCCGGGGCAATGGTTCTACACACATGCAGTTTAGAATGTATTCTGGTTCCAAACAGTGTATTGATTGACTTCATCACTTCGGTATAGGTCGAGTCCATTGGACGGGAAACAAATTAAATACAGCAGGCAGATATTTAGTTGTGTGTGTTTTTTCCCCCGAACTATAAGTGAGTAATGTGGCTGCATTGGTTAAGAATGCTGGACAGGGTTTAAGTTAGCCTTGAATTAAGGCTGTGCGCGCTGTCTTGGCACATGCTCCACATAACACGTACGTACCGCCGCCGCGCCCCGTACTATCCGTGCTCCGTCAGGAGGACACGACTAGACCAGAGACTCGTGCGTGTGGTATGAACTGTATGTGTGTACGTGCACTGTATATATCTCCGAGGACAAGAGGAGAAAGGAAACACAAAGAAACCTTTCAGTCCTCGAACGTAGAGTCTTTTGTTGAAATCGGTCCTCGAACGTAAGGATACGTGCTTAGTCTATGGGGTTTGGTTATATCAAGGGAACAAAAGGAAACACAAAGCTTTGTCCTCGGACGTATTAGGGAAGTACGACTGTGTGACCGGTGCGTGTACAAATGTACATGCATTGCGGGCAGATCGTGCTTGTTGTATCGGCGTTTGCCGTGATCTAGCCGGCCGCGCCATGCATGCCAGCAAGCCGGGCCGGGCGGGCGACCGCAGGCTGAGACAGCACGCACAGCCTTGTATTCAAGGCTAGATTTAATTAAGTGGGCATAATTTGGCGGAAAGTGGTCACTCGTGCAGCTTTTCAATCTTTGCTGGGCTTGGACTGGTAGTTTTTTAATCGTATACATGAAACCCTCTACAGAGCGGTTAGACGTAGACTTACCTGTGAGAAACTGCGGTGGCACACTGTGCACTTAAAGGGTTTCTCCCCGCTGTGGATCCGCCGGTGAGCGGTCAGGTTGGCGGCTTGCGAGAAACTCTTCCCACACAGCTGGCAGAGGTACGGCTTCTTCCCGTAGTGGCACCGTATGTGGGTCTTGAGGCTGTTGGGGCGGGTGCAACTGCAAGTCTTGCCGCAGATGTGGCACTTGTGGTTCTGGGACTGGGATTGGTTGTTGTTGTTGTTGCTGCTGCTGTCGTCGTTGCTTTCGTTGTTTTTCTGCTGCTGGAGAGAGTGGGAGATCGATCCTCCCCCATCTCGCTCTCCGACCGGTCCCCCGGTGTTCAGGTGCCGGTTGATGGTCGGAACAGCACCGGCGCTACTTCCGATGGCGAATGGTTGCTGGCGGGACAGGGACGGAGGAACATGGACGTTCCATCTCGAACTGGTGAAGTCACCGGACAGAGCATCCCCACTTGGTCTGAGTATGTAATAGAGGTCTGATGGACTTACCACAAGTCGGTCACAAGTCACGTTGCAAGTCTGGTCTCAAGCGAAGTCACAACTTGAGCTATTTAAACAAACTGTGACAAAGCATTCCTTTGCCATGGTTCATGAGCTCGTGAGCTGACTTGTGATTGACTTGTGATCGACTTGATTACAACTTATGCAGCTGAAATTGGGGAAGAATTTTGAAGCAGGCTTGCCAGTGCGTTTTCGGTCTGTTTGTGCCCGTTGCGTTGCCTATGCTTGGGCAATACGCAATAGACACAAAACGGGTAGGGCTAACTCGTCCCTAGGCAGATTCAAATCCACTCACCACAAGAGCAGTCTTATTTCCCATTATGTAACTTTGTTTTTGGTTTCAGCACTTGAGTCTCTGCGTTAGTCTGGTCATGGAGGAAGGAACATGGTCTGGTCAGCCCACTTCTTTTTTTACTTATTTACTTCATACAGGGGCGGATCTAGGTTTTACCCAAGGGGGGGGGTTTACCTGAGGTGATTGGCCTACACACCCCAGCGTGCCGATTTTTCGACACCCGACGCTGGTTTTTTTTTTTTTTTTTCAGCCCAAGGGGGGGGGTTTAAACCCCCAAAACCTCATATTGTCCATTTGGTGTCCCTACAATTGTCTTTTTTCCATTAATATGATTATGTATCTTAATTAATTAGCTAACGGTTTTAAGTGTTTTGTTTAGGGAAATTTTCTACAAACTTCGAATTCTTGAATTCCCCTCCCTAATTTTGTATCTTCCAATACATATTTGTTATATTTTCGTGCATTATGTACAGAGTTTGGAAATAAATGTCTGCTGGGTTGAATTTGAATTGAATTTTACCAACCTCGTGTAGTACCACGTATTCGTTGTGAAGTCTGTGCTGTTGACCCCTGACTCGCCACCCCTGTAATGCGACGAAAGAGTCTTGGAGTTGGCGAAGCCGGCAGGCTGATACCCTTCCGCGGCGTAGTGACCCACGGACCTAAAGTCGTCAGGTTCCGATGCGAGCTCCTTGGCTGGAGAGTCGTAGCCCTCCGCTGCGGAGAGTATGCGGTTCTCCTGGTGACGCCAGTACCAATGATGAACGGCGTCTCGTCCAGCATCCTGCTCCGGGGGCAAGATAACTTGGTATTAAGGACGGTTCAAAAAGGTGCGAATTGATGACGGTTGTGTAAGTGACGATAGACGGTGCTGACGATAATGACGATGGGTGACGGTGATGGTGATCAATATTGTGTTGCGTCGTTTGTCATCGTCGCTGTCTTACCGTCGTTGACAACTGTATCACCTAGCCGCTATAGGTTGTATATTTACGGGTAGTACCGGTACGGGAATCGGGTACCCGATTAAAAAAACAAAAACACGGGTACTCGTTAAAGAAAGCCAATCAAAAAAATTAAATCTCGGAAATTGCTGTGTATATTGTTCGTAGAGGTCCGCACGTTAATAGAATTTCACCGCCATCACCTTCAGGCCTATACAGTCACCATAACCTCACTAAAGTCACAATATTTACCCTTTTCATCATCTCTATCACCACCACCACTTCAATATCATCATCATCATCATCACCACCATCCCCCATATCACCATCATCACCACATCATCCTAAAATGCTCCTGGAAAGTTTTGCTACCGTCCCACCTAAAATTATCTAGGGAGTTAGGGATTTATTAAGTTTCTTGCATACCTGGATTTACATTTGTTTTTTTGGAGCTATTAATTCCTTCCGACAAGCTGAAATTACTGAATTTTTCAAAGGGAAGGTATATGGTAAACAACAAAAGGAATAATGAAAAATTGCAAGGAAACGTAAAACTATGTGGTGAATAAAATACAAATGACTATCGTCCCATTGTCAAAAAAGGAACAAAGAATCATCATCACTGTCTTTGTCGTCATCGTCTCTGTATGTTGTCATCCTCCTTTCAATATTGCTCAAGTGGAAACAGGCCCGTCGTTAAGGGGGGGGGGGGGGGGGGGGTGGAGGGACCAGGACTCCCTTGGCAACTAATCCCTCTCCCCCCCCCCCCCCCCCATAGGCAAAAACAAAAAGCATCAAAATAGTTGTGTTTTTTCTTGTGATCTCCCCCCCCCCCCCCCCCCCAGATGATACTGTGGCCCCCTGATGCCCGGTGCTGGCGACGGGCCTGAGTGGAAAGCAACGTCAGTTAATTTTGTAACGTACCGGTACCATTTCTCTTCCGTCAGATCCCAAGACGTCATAACTGCGCCGTATCGGCGACTTCATCACAACATACGGTTTCTCCTCTACCTGGTCCCCGTAGCACAGTCCCTTCGCCATGCCGGCGGCCGCCTGGTGAGCGTCCAGCCGGCCAAGGGGTTGAAGCGAGACACTGGGCTTGACCGCTTCCGTGTTTAGATGCACCTTGCCCCCTCGCTTCATTGCCAGGAGCGTGTCGGCCGCGTCACTGTCGGCGATCTTGAACCGCTCAGACCCGCCCTGTAGGAGCTTGGGGTCCGCCAATCGTGAGCCGAAGCTAAAATAAAAAGTTTGGAATTTGAAGACCGTCTAGACTGAATGCAATCTGTAAAATTGTAACCGATGTCACAGATGTATCGCAGATCTTTTTTATAATCGGTAACGGATAAAAATGTGCTTGGCATGATTTTACCATTTGTTCAAATGCATCCGGATGTGTCAAGAACTAAGAATGTCACTGTCCATTATGATGTCATATACTCGAGTCGATTAACATTTATTTTAAGCCATTATTACTGAAAAATATACACAAAACCGACGTGTTGAGAATAATGATAATGAAAAGTGGCAACATTGTCAACCCAACGAGACAAATCATTAATCATTCTGATCGGGGCGCATGTTCTTAAACATGAACACGCACAGGCCCGTATCGGGGGTTAGGGTGTGGTGGGGGTGCTTTGCCGGGGTGCACGTGAACACCGCCCTGTTTTTTAACTCTCAGTTAAGGAGGACAACCCGTCATCTGTTTCGTGTTGATACGCCTGCATTATATTGAAAGCGCCGCCACTTATAAACTGGAACTGACACTGCAAAAAAGTGTGGTGTTTAGATGTTAACACCAACTTATTTCGATCTTGGGATTGGTACAACCGGAATTCCATTCAGAATGGGCTTTAGAGTCTGCACAACGTAAATGAAACACCACAATTCGTGTTATTAGTATCCAAATTTAGGTGTTGGGTGATATCAATTCCCTTTCCAAAATAAACACCATGAACGGCAGAATTATGTGGCACTATTTTCCATGTTCAAATTGAAATCAAATCAAATTGGTGTCATTTTCATTATTCCTACAATTAAACACCATTAATTGTCAGGAGGGTTTTCTTAATGTTTGGGTTGGGATTAGCTCCGGAACTGGAACGCCGAAATCCTTGCCCAAAATAAACAACAGGAAGGGTTAAATTGTACACCGACGGTGTACATATTAACACCACAGTTATTGCGGTGTAAGAACAACTGTTTCTTTCCCACCTGTACTGGTCGCCTTCAATGCTTGGCTGTGTTGGCATCATCAGCCGACTATGCGGCATCAAGGGCTGATAAGGCCTCAGTCCGGTCAGGTCCTTCGCATCGGCGGAATCGGTCGCGGCGGTCTTCCGCTGCCGTTCCGGCGACCATCCCTCTCGCGGCATGTTGAGCTTGCTCGCGCCGTTCGTGTTGGACTCGCCGCCCCACTGTGACTCGGTACTGGACAGGTCCGCGTCCGCCGCGCTTGTCACGGCGATCGCTGAGGACATTTCGTGGAACTGCTGGGACGGTTCCCCGGGGAGCGGCCCGCCGAAGTAGCTGGGAGGGATGGGGTGGTGGTAGGCGGAATGGAGAGAGCTCCACAGCTCGGTGTAACCGAGCCCGGCCACGCCGTTGTAAGACGGCGTGCGATTTGAGGATGCATGCTCCAGGGTTTGCATCTTTTCTGTTTTCTCTGTAATGGGGATGTACGGTAGTTTCAGAACAACATTATATGAAAGCTGTATACGGAATCTTTTTTCCTTAAATTTTGTCATGAGAACAAAGTACCGGTAACGTCGTCGCTTTCCCATTTTCATTCAGTAATCAATGTTTGGAATTAATGTTTGGAATAATGGACGTAACTCTGGGAAGATCTATATAGCCTACCGGCGCGGTTCAGATTGAGTGAGTACATACAGCGGCGGCGATTTTTCGTCAAGATTGGGGGGTGGGGGGGCTAAGAAAAAAGACGCACAACCAATGACAACTTTGACGCGCTAGTTTTTAAAATGTGTGCTGATGTTTGTGTGTTTTGGTGCATTCTGGTGCATGTAAAAGTCAATGACCTATAGCAAAATATTGGGGGGGGGGGGGGGGGGGACACTGCCATATCCGCCTCCCCGTCCCCCCCCCCCCCCGGGATCGCCGCCCATGAGTACACACCGGTATGCCATAGGACATTCTCGGGGAATGGTTATTTGTACCGGTCATCATCGCCATAAATTTCTTTTCAAATTTGCTAAGAAAAAAGTAAGAGAAAAATCTACTTGAATGAAAACACCTACCCTCTTTTACGTGAGATGCTCAGCTTCTAATCAGACTTCAGAAGGCGCCAAAGATTTCTCTTGATGCAGACGCTTTTGTGGAAATCAGCTATGGTCTCTGGAAAAGAGCAGCCACAGTTCTGAAGTTTTGCTGTCGAGTTTGTGGCCTTTTGAGCTCCTTCTCAGGGTTAGCAAGAAGCCACCTGATTGGTCGACGGGGAAACTACGCACCCTAAAACGTCAGCAGATTGGTTGAAACCTTTCACGAGCCTCATTATCTTCTCTCACTGACGCGAAACAGCTCATTAAACCCTATACGTAATTAAATCTCTCATTATGGGGGATCTAAATTTTCAGACTTCAGCATCTTTCCCTAGCTTGCCCCCTCTCATTTCTGCTCGCTCTTATGGTATTTACATAAAAACAAGAGCCGCCGGTCTAATGGGAAGTTTTTCTTTAGATGGTTCTTAATCACATCATTAGTATCTGAGGAAGAACTTTTTTACGGTTTCGTTGTTTTGCAAAATGAGCATCGTCTTTTTACGTTATCAACCGATATTTTCTATGTGACTTTGCCTAGAACAAAGCTAAAAGCCTCGAGGAACGGAGCTACCTAGAAAAAGAATTAAAGACACAGGAGGTAGGAATTAAGATTCCTCTTGACGCAGACAATATCGTAAGATGAAGAGAAGCATGCACCAGGCAAAGAATTGAGATACAGAAGTAGGGTAAAAGATATTGGCATAGCTTTTTGTTCTACATTTGGGTACAGCTTGAGTATATTGATGGGAACAGGCGGAAAGCCGAGTGTCATGTCACGCTCAAACACCATAACTGGAGGAACCAAACTGGACAAGCCGGTATTTTACCATGAAAATATCCGTATAATAGACTAAGAAGTAACGGTAGCTAAGAGTAGCAATAGATCTCCGGTGAGAGAGTGATTGTAAGGATGAGCCCAACTCTTCTCCAACCAAATTAACTATGCGCTTCTGTGCTCTATCTAATAAAGATAAGTGAAAAGCAGAAGCACCAGCCCAGATGATTTACAGATGAGCACGGACACATTTTGGAGAAACCGTCGCTTGCCCACGTCCGATTGTCTGAAAGCCAGATAACTGAACAATAGTCTGATTTGAAGTTTTGTTCGGACGGAATTTGACGAGACATGCAGCTACAGAGTGAAAACAAATTTCAGATGTTAATTGAAGCGATTCCTTTCCATGACAGATGCAACAAATTGCGTGGGAATCCCCCACCCCCCATTTTGTACTGAGCACCTCTGGCTTGCTTATCTTACATTTTGTCTATACTTAGGATGTGCTTATGGCCAGATGTGCCTGACGTGATGCATGCAAGTGGTTAAGTGAACAACCTGCGTACGACAGTATAACTGAGCATGGGGCTCGTCTTTTCCTGTCCCCTTGGTCACGGTGATGTAATATTCGCCAGTGTTGATGCCGCATTCCTGAATTTTCCAAAGAAATTGCAGAGATCTGCCTCACTCAGAGCATAAGCCCCTAGTCGCTCTGTCTCTTCCTGAAGAAAACTACTATCATTTAAAATCTCTGGGATTACAAAGAAGGTGCAAAATCCCAGACGGGGAGAACTAAGACATAGGCACCAATTAATCATTGTGTGCGGTTGAGGCTGCCTGTTGGACTATGGATGTGGTTGAAAGAAAGTCATCAGAACGTTTTGAATAAGACGGAGCAAATTACAGTGTCTTTTCCTAGTATGTTAGGCCGCACACTTCCCTTCACCTGTTGGACAAAGTGAGCTTTGAATTGAAAAGCAATCGCCTAATGAGATCGGAAGGCACGCGAACGCTGTCATCGCTGTCTCAGTGTAAACAATCTGATGACGGCATTATTAGGCTTTGTGCACCTCCTCTTTCCCCTTGTGGAGATTTGGGCGGTTTATTCTTAACCAATGTACTAATTGATACGGGGTATTGTTGGTGGGCTCAACGAAGGCGTCTTTTCACAACCATCCCAGTAGGGTGACAGACTGACAGGACTCTGCCACCGCTTAATCCGTTATTAGTTCAATGGCAGTTGTTTGCAAACAGTGTAGTAAAGGAGGGGGTATTATAAGCATCACATGTTATGGATAATAACCGCCAACAGTTGGTCATTGGGTAAGTAACTTCGTGTTTAATTGGGAAGACGGGGCGAGTGGCGACAATTGTATCTATCTGTCGACGCGTGCGGGAGAAATGACGCCGTGTAGGACGCTATAAACGTTTTACGCCATAAAGGCCCTTACGAGCCCGCTCCCCCCCACCCCCACCCCACCAAAATGGCAATCGGCACAAAAGGCTATAGCCTTGTGTTATCGTCAGTTTTTTAAATAAAAAGCCTGTGCTATATAAAATCCCTCATATAACTTTGAAATGGTTTGTACGAGGTTTTCAACAAGAATGAACATATCCTACTCGGTATTTCATTGAAATATGAGGAAAATCATCAAAAATGGAAAGGCTACAGCCTTGTGGTTTCGGCATTTTTTTTTCAAAATAATTTCCTTAGAAACCCCACCCCCCCCCCCCCCAAAAAAAAACAACAACAACAACAACAACAACAACAAACAAACTTGAAAATCACCCCAAATGACTTCCAATGGTTTGTATGCAGTTTCTAACACCTAGGAAGGCAAATTTCTTTGAAATTTGATGAAATTGAAAATTTGGAGAAAAATCTGCTAAAATAGCAATGGTATAGCCTTGTGATTAATACATTTTTGGCCAAAATTATTGTCATTGAAAATTGCCTCCCAAATGACTTGAAAATGATTTATTTGGAGTTTCTAGCACAGAGGAATGCAAATTTCCTTGAAATTTGATGTCTTGAAATTTGGGGCAAAATCAGCAAACATAGCAAAGCTATAGCCTTGCGATTTTATTAATTTTTGGCCAAAATTATTGTCCTCGAAAATCACCCCAAAATGACTTCAAAATACTTTATTTAGAGTTTCCAGCAGATAGGAATGCAAATTTCCTTGAAACTTGATGTCCTGAAATTGGGGCAAAACAGCATATATAGCAAGGCTAGTGTTTTCATTCATTTTTTTCGAAAACTTATTGTCACTGAAAAACGCCTCCCAAATGACTTCAAAATAATTTATTTAAATTTGTAGCACAGGAATGCAAATTTCCTTGAAATTTGATACTTGAAATTTGGGGCAAAATCAGCAAATATAGCGAAGCTATATAGCCTTGCGATTTTATTAATTTTTGGCTAAAATTATTGTCCTTAAAAATCACCCCAAATGACTTTAAAATAATTTATTTAGAGTTTCCAGCACAGGAATGCAAATTTCCTTGAAATTTAATATTTAGAAATTTGGGCCAAAATCTGCAAAAATAGCAAGGCAAAAGCCTTGTGTTTTCATTCATTTTTGTCCAAAATTTGTCACTGAAAATCGCCTCCGAATGACTTTAAAATGATTTATTTGGAGTTTCCAGGAGATAGAAATGCAAATTTCCTTGAAATTAGATGTCTTGAAATTTGGGGCAAAATCAGCAAACATAGCGAAGCTATATAGCCTTGCATTTTATTAATTTTTGGCCAAAATTATTGTCCTCGAAAATCACCCCAAATGACTTTAAAATAATTTATTTAGAGTTTCCAGCACATGAATGCAAATTTCCTTAAAATTTAATATCTTGAAATTTGGGCCAAAATCAGCAAATATAGCAAGGCTATAGCCTTGTGTTTTCATTCATTTTTGTCCCAAATTAATTGTCACTGAAAATCGCCTCCCAAATGACTTCAAAATAATTTATTTAGAGTTTCCAGCACAGGAATGCAAATTTCCTTGAAATTTGATGTCTTGAAATTTGGGCAAAAATCAGCAAATATAGCAAGGCTATGAATTGTGTTTTCATTCATTTTTGTGAAAAATTTATTGTCACTAAAAATCGCCCCCAAATGACATTAAAATGATTTATTTGGAGTTTCCAGCAGATAGAAATGCAAATTTCCTAGAAATTTGGGGCGAAAATCAGCAAATATAGCAAGGCTATAGCCTTGTGTTTTCATTCATTTTTGTCCAAAATTTATTGTCAATGAAAATCACCCCAAATGACTTTAAAATAATTTATTTAGAGTTTCCAGCACAGGAATGCAAATTTCCTTGAAATTTAATATTTTGAAATTTGGGCCAAAATCAGCAAAAATAGCAAGGCTATAGCCTTGTGTTTTCATTTATTTTTGTCCAAAACTTGTCACTGAAAATCGCCTCCAAATGACTTTAAAATGATTTATTTAGAGTTTCCAGGAGATAGAAATGCAAATTTCCTTGAAATTAGATGTCTTGAAATTTGGGGCAAAATCAGCAAACATAGCGAAGCTATATAGCCTTGCGATTTTATTAATTTTTGGCCAAAATTATTGTCCTTGAAAATCACCCCAAATGACTTTAAAATAATTTATTTAGAGTTTCCAGCACAGGAATGCAAATTTCCTTGAAATTTAATATTTTGAAATTTGGGCCAAAATCAGCAAAAATAGCAAGGCTATAGCCTTGTGTTTTCATTTATTTTTGTCCAAAACTTGTCACTGAAAATCGCCTCCAAATGACTTTAAAATGATTTATTTAGAGTTTCCAGGAGATAGAAATGCAAATTTCCTTGAAATTAGATGTCTTGAAATTTGGGGCAAAATCAGCAAACATAGCGAAGCTATATAGCCTTGCGATTTTATTAATTTTTGGCCAAAATTATTGTCCTTGAAAATCACCCCAAATGACTTTAAAAAAATTTATTTAGAGTTTCCAGCACAGGAATGCAAATTTCCTTGAAATTTAATATTTTGAAATTTGGGCCAAAATCAGCAAAAATAGCAAGGCTATAGCCTTGTGTTTTCATTCATTTTTGTCCAAAACTTGTCACTGAAAATCGCCTCCAAATGACTTTAAAATGATTTATTTAGAGTTTCCAGGAGATAGAAATGCAAATTTCCTTGAAATTAGATGTCTTGAAATTTGGGGCAAAATCAGCAAACATAGCGAAGCTATATAGCCTTGCGATTTTATTAATTTTTGGCCAAAATTATTGTCCTTGAAAATCACCCCAAATGACTTTAAAATAATTTATTTATAGTTTCCAGCACAGGAATGCAAATTTCCTTGAAATTTAATATTTTGAAATTTGGGCCAAAATCAGCAAATATAGCAAGCCTTGTGTTTTCATTCATTTTTGTCCAAAATTTATTGTCACTGAAAATCGCCCCCAAATGACATTAAAATGCTTTATTTGGAGTTTCCTGCAGATAGAAATGCAAATTTCCTTGAAATTTGGGGCAAAATCACCAAATATAGGAAGGCTATAGCCTTGTGTTTTCATTCATTTTTGTCCAAAATTATTGTCCTAAAAAATCACCCCAAATGACTTTAAAATAATTTATTTAGAATTTCCAGCACAGGAATGCAAATTTCCTTAAAATTTAATATTTTGAAAATTGGGCCAAAATCAGCAAAAATAGCAAGGCTATAGCCTTGTGTTTTCATTTATTTTTGTCCAAAATTTTTCACTGAAAATCGCCTCCACATGACTTTAAAATGATTTATTTTGAGTTTCCAGCAGACAGAAATGCAAATTTCCTTGAAATTAGATGTCTTGAAATTTGGGGCAAAATCAGCAAACATAGCAAAGTTATAGCCTTGCGATTTTATTAATATTTGGCCAAAATTATTGTCCTCGAAAATCACCCCAAATGACTTTACAATAATTTATTTTGAGTTTCCAGCACATGAATGCAAATTTCCTTAAAATTTTATGTCTTCAAATTTGGACCAAAATCAGCAAAAATAGCAAGGCTATAACCTTGTGTTTTCATTAATTTTTGTCCAAAATTTATTGTCACTGAAAATCGCCCCCAAATGACATTAAAATGATTTATTTGGAGTTTCCAGCAGATAGAAATGCAAATTTCCTTGAAATTTGATGTCTTGAAATTTGGGGCAAAATCAGCAAATATAGCAAGGCTATAGCCTTGTGTTTTCATTCATTTTTGTCCAAAATTTATTGTCAATGAAAATCGCCGCCAAATGACTTCAAAATAATTTATTTAGAGTTTCCAGCAGAAAGAAATGCAAATTTCCTTGAAATTTGATGTCTTGAAATTTGGGGCAAAATCAGCAAAAATAGCAGGGCTATAGCCTTGTGTTTTCATTCATTTTTGTCCAAAATTATTGTCCTCGAAAATCACCCCAAATGACTTTAAAATAATTTATTTAGAATTTCCAACACAGGAATGCAAATTTCCTTGAAATTTAATATTTTGAAATTTGGGCCAAAATCAGCAAAAATAGCAAGGCTATAGCCTTGTGTTTTCATTCATTTTTGTCCAAAACTTGTCACTGAAAATCGCCTCCAAATGACTTTAAAATGATTTATTTAGAGTTTCCAGCAGAGGAATGCAAATTTCCTTGAAATTTGATGTCTTGAAATTTGGGACAAAATCAGCAAATATAAGCAAGGCTGGTGTTTTCATTCATTTTTGTCGAAAACTTATTGTCACTGAAACACGCCTCCGAAATTACTTTTAAATGATTTATTTGGAGTTTCCAGCAGATAGAAATACAAACTTCCCTGAAATTTGATGTCTTGAAATTTGGGGCAAAATCAGCAAACATAGCAAGGCTATAGCCTTGTGGTTTTATTAATTTTGGGCCAAAATTAGTCACCGAAAATTGCCTCCCAAATGACTTTTAAATGATATATTTGGAGTTTCCACCACATAGGAATGCAAATTTCCTTGAAATTTGATGTCTTGAAATTTGGGGCAAAATCAGCAAATATAGGAAGGCTGGTGTTTTCATTAATTTTTGTCGAAAACTTATTGTCCTCGAAAATCGCCTCACAAATGACTTTAAAATGATATATTTGGAGTTTTCAGCACATAGGAATGCAAATTTCCTTGAAATTTATGTCTTGAAATTTAGGGGCAAAATCAGCAAATACAGCAAGGCTTTGGCCAAATATGATTGTACCAGACATTTCCCCCAAATGACCTAAAATAGTTTAGATAAGGTTTCTAAACACATCTTAACACTCATTAAGTAGGCCTGAAAATTGCAGTAAAGATGGCCGGCAAAAAAGAAAATATAATTTGCATAAAAACGGTGAAACAATATTGGTATTTGAAAGCTTTACTTTATTTTGACTTGTCTTTATGCAAACAATCAGTAAATTTCCACCACAAAGCTTCACCAAGTCACATGTATAGACAAGTTACAATACCACAAATTCCACAGAGTTAAATCAGAGGGGTGTGCAACCAAACTACTCCGCCTTAACCCTGCCAGACGCAGACAGTGCATCTGTGCTGACATCTCCATTTGCTGCACTCTCCACACAAGTCAATGTGATCATGGAGGAAGGATATCTATATCCTTCCTCCATGATGTGATAAAGTATGCAATCTGATGCGTCTGGCAGGGTTCTAGCCAAAATGCCCTGGAGGTTTAGGGTTAAAGATTGAAATTGTTTAATAGATACAATCATTTCTTGAACTGGACAAGTGGCATTGCTCCTGTAACCTTTTGTCCACAGGGCTTGAAAACGTGTTTCACACTGCTGTTATTTAAACCACGGAGAAAGGAACCTCCACGATTCCTCCGTGTTTAAACATACAAATGTTGACGTACTGAGCTTTGGTAAGCACAACAAAGATTTACTGGTCACAATGTCATTATACAGGGTGTCCCACAAAAAAGGAAACCCATCTTTGCAGGTAAATTACCCAACAACCAAAAATGTTATTTCCCCATAATGGTATGTTCAGGTGAAAGATCATATTGTCTTCTTTCATATGATGTGAAATTATGATGGTAGCATCATGCACGACAGATCAGAGACAATTTAAAGTTGCTATTTCAGATTTGGTTTTGTTCGGGATCAGTGGGGCATTTATGTACACATCATTACTCGAGGAATAAGGAGGTCTGTGACGAGTGGCCTCCCAGATCCTCAGACCTCACTCCGTGTGATTTCTTCCTGTGGGTAAGGTCTACACCTCTCCGCCTCGAGACATTCATGACCTGCGTGACAGAATCATCACAGAGGGTGAGGCAGTGCGGCAGTAGAGGGATCAAGTGCAATGAGAACCAGGGCACAGGCTTGTGTGGACAGGGATGGTGGGCATGTTGAAGGACATTGAACTTTGGACAACTACGTTTCCGGAGAAATTTATTCCCATGTAAGAAATGGAATAAAATAAATTTTGATTTTCGTCACAGACCTCCTTCCTTGAGTCATGATGTGTACATAAATGCCCAACTTATCCCGAACAAAACCAAATCTGAAATAGCAACTTCAAATTGTCTCTGATCAGTCGTGCATGATGCTACCATCATAATTTCATATCATAAGAAAGAAGACAAGATGATCTTTCACCTGAACATACCATTATGGGGGAATAAAATATTTGGTTGTTGGGTAATTTACCTGAAAAGGTGGGTTTCCTTTTTTGCGGGACACCCTGTATATTTGTCGGTGTAACTCATTCTTGGCTGATTTTCACATATAAAATTTCCTTTACAGTCTTGTCTACTTATATCCAAGTACAGAAACAGTGACTATTAAGCATTGGCAGAGCCATGAAATCAGTTTTGAGATTGAAATACCTATAGCAAATACATACCTACTGCACATTGTATCATGTACCAACACTTTTTTCCTGTGCATACATGTACGTATAGCACCAGAGTTAAACGTGGACTGCCAGTCTACAGTAGGCATAGGCCTAGCGAATGACATATTTCTACACAACGTAACTAAGCCTGTTTCACACGAGCCCTGGAAGCATGTCTGCGATGATTGGCGCCGGGTGTCTGACGCCCAAGGATGCCTGCGATTTCATCATAGGCTTTCACACGATACAACACAGTTCGGTATTGAACGTCCCTCGTTACATGCGTGGCTGCGCGTGGCTACATGTGTATCACTGGTACTACGATATTCTATGAACAATGAAATTTATATGATACCGGTGATTTTCCCGCACTCTAAAAAAAATATTTAAAGTAACAAGCTTTTCCCCTTTTAAAAACAAACAATCATCATATTTTAGTTTAACGGATTTTGGACGTAAAATTATGGTACTGTGTGTCCCCCTCGGTGATTTTCGTGTTTTAACTTCAATTTAATACAAAGGAGGTAAATTTACATGCACTTTGTTAATTATAACATATTTGCTGTAAATATACAGCAACACCAATGAAATGCTGTTTATTTACAGAGAATCTACTGTTACACAGCAAGCAACTGACCAATCAAAACTGAATTTGTGTTTACAAAATCCATGTTAAATTGCAGCGTTTCCTTCCTCCATGTATATACAGCAGCAGCAAACTGCGCAAGCGCAACGGCGATTTCACTGCATAGTATCCCTGCGAAAATCGCATCGACAAATTCACACGACCAATCTGGGTGATCGTCGCACGGATGTCGCATCGATGCAAAATTTTGGAGGAGGTCCCAATCCCTGTCATGAACCGCACAGGACCCGTGCGATTTGGCGACGGGGATAAACTTTCACACGGCATAGAATCCGTGCGTTGGTGACATCGATGCGATTTCATCGTACGGGACCCGTGTTTCCAGCGCTCGAGTGAAATGGGCTTAAAATGACAATTCTGTAATAGATGAGTTTACTGTCAACAAATCTATGGTAATTTTTGGAGTGCTTAACCAAATATGCTTTTACAATTCAAAATGTGTACAAGTTTACAAGATGCATCAAGAAATATACA
The DNA here is from genome assembly GCA_037893225.1 of Hippasteria phrygiana. Lineage (NCBI taxonomy): Eukaryota > Metazoa > Echinodermata > Asteroidea > Valvatida > Goniasteridae > Hippasteria > Hippasteria phrygiana. The sequence continues at coordinate 62,044 of JAZGUH010000918.1, forward strand.
ATACATTGTCTTATAACACACAAATCTTATTTAAAAGCTATGAAGTCACATTGGGGGAATTCTTAACATTTTTTTTCTTCTGAATTGTTACTGTTCGGATCAGAGAGACCTTGCAAGTTTTGTGAAATGAAGAAGGAGTCAGTAGTTTTCCTAATTTGTTTGTTCATCATTTTGCAGTCATCAAGGAGACAGTTTTCAGGCATCTATAAAGCTCCAAAAAAATTTAAATATGAATTGAAATTGTAATTAGTTTATTCTATTATGAAAATTATTACATTTAAGTAAACTACATGTATTACTAAAACATCTTAAGGGATAAAGATTGAAAATATTTCACAACACAGGGCAAACAGTAGCTAGTAACTGCCAGCAAGATAATTTAGAAACCAACAATTTGCAAAAAGTTAAAAACGAATTTTCGTCGCATTCAAAACGTGTTAGAAAATTCTTGAAAAAAAAAGTTAAGAGAGTATTACCCCTACTTGTGTTGTAACCAGCGATAAAATCCAGTCTCTCTAAGGCCAAGTAAAACAAAACAACAGTTGATCGTCCCCGCCTGCTTCCTTTTTTCGTGCTGCATTGATTTTGTTATTTTGTTATTTTGTTATTTTCTATTTTTATAGTCAAACTTTTCAAAAAATTCCATGTAAAAAAAAAAAAAAATCTGAAATCGTCGTCGATATTTCGATTGTTTTAGATTTCTACCCATATTTACTTTCACTGGTATGCACAGTATGCACCTACTAAACTTTAATCGGGTGCATTTGTAAGCGTCTACGGATCCATGAGCCCTGTGAACGAACGTAATCGATTTAGACGTATTGGTCGCCGGCTTTTTACTTCAAAAAGCCGGCGGCCATCTTGGAAACAAAATAATAAATATTAAATAAAAGGCACCTCCCTCATCCTTTTTTTGAAAAGTCTGGACGATCAACTGTTGTTTTGTTTTACTTGGCCTAAGCACACAATATTGTTTAGCAGAGAAAATATGAATACGTCCTACACATGACAGGCATGCCTACACTTACATAAACAAGCAGGAAGAATGCATACAAAGAATAAGTACAATTTCCAGGTATCAAAAACAAGTTTAACCCCTTGAGCACGGTATTTTACGGGAGACGTCGGGGTGTTGAAGCGGTTCTGGCAGCCAAGCCAACCGCCACAATGTGTTTGTGCAGTCAAGCATGACATACACAATAATCCAACAATGGATTGAAACTGCACAAACAGCGGCCAATGGCGTCATCCGGCCCGGTGGCACTGTTTTGTTTGCGCCATATGGCGTCATCCATATGCAAGGGGTTAAAGGCATCAAGTTTACAGGCATCAAAAACTACAATGGGGATGGGGGGGAGGGGCAAATTTACTGAACTACACGTACTAAGCAGATAATTATGTTCAGAAAGAAAAATCTGGTGTGCGGTGTGATTGTGATGTGTACTGCTAATTATTGGTTCTTAGCTATTTTGCTTCGTAGTATTTTGAGCTAAGCAGCTCCATGAAATTTAAGGGTTACAGTATCCTGTGTTCAAGTCGCAAAAACAAAACAAAACAAAACTGCAGTACAGAGGGCACACGTTTTGTATTATAGACAAAGTGGCCCCTGACGTCACATGTTTACATCTATATTGAAATGTGCCCGGCAGTATGAGCAGGCATCTTGTTTTGCATAAAATGTGGTTTAGGAATGATGTCACAGGTCAGATCGCCTTTGTATTATATGTGACCTTTGATGTCACTCCTTAACCAAATTTATACAAAATGCGATACGTGCGCATGCCCACCAGGAATACAGGGAGATTTAGATGTAAATGAGCAAAGAGCACATGGTCCATACAACTGGACTCTGAAAGTTGGTAATGAAAATCTATTTTCTCAATTTTGAACACTTCAATCTGTTCATCTCATCAGACACTGTCCCGAATTGTGAAGCATATTCTTTTTCATGAAGTACATGTAGGCCTATGCCCTGGGTGTAATCCTTGCCCATGACTTTGCAGTCAAATGCACTCAAGGCTTATCTTTGCCACATCTTTACCGCGTTAATAAATAAACTGTGACGAGGTGTAGTCACTGTTACTGGATCAATTCAAAGGTGAGGTCCATGAACATTGACTGGTAAAGATGAGGTCATCACACTTTTAATTCTATTTATAATTTGCGAGCTTCCCATATGGGCAAGTGATAGAGCACACTTTAAAAGGGGACAGATGCGAGTTGGTCCCACCATGGAGGAAAGATTCCTCCATGGTCCCACCAATGGTATAAGTTACCCCACCTGGGTCTATACAGGACATGTAGTCTGAAAATTGGGATAATTTCTCTGGCACCTGCTGAAGATTTATTTTCTATTTAGATCTGAGCCCAGGAGAACTGCAAGGGTGGTAGGGTTGTGGCCTGTTTATAGCCCTTTACACAGAGTGGTTTTTAGCCCTGTATCAGGCGACTTCCATAAAATAAAATAAATCTACATCCCATACATGGCTGAAGGTTAAAGGCAGTGTACATGAGTGGTCATTGTTGCAATTTTCAGAAATGGGCGGATTTGGCGGTTAGTATTTTATAGGAAATATCGTTCCACTGACCTGTTCAAAGTTTTGCGTTGTTGGGTGGCGAAAAAACGAGAAAAACGGCGCTCGTTTTCAACCATCGGGCTAAAGTCAAGGCGCGCGTGGCTATGGGTGCGCCCTGGACATGATGGCGCCATGGCATAGCCATGGCGCCATCATGTCCGGGGCGCACCACTCGTCTGGGTAGCCACGCGCGCCTTGACTAACGGCTACAGGGCAGTTTTCCCAACGATTTCCAGCTGGAAATCGTTTGAAAACGATATACATTTCCACTTTTCTTGACGACAGCACACCTGGTGCCATCATTTCACAGGATGATTGAGACTACTTTTAACTTACAGTCTAGTAAGGCATTTCGTAGTAATTCAGTAAAAAACAAATTGGAGGATTACCAATCGTGTACACTATCTTTAAGTGATCTATCATGGAATATAAATATACTAGTAGTATGCTCTCATTAACCCCTTGAAGTCGGATATTTATAATGAGGTGCCGGGGCGGCCTGTGCAGCCAAGCGAAACCAACACAAGAGGCCTGTGCAGCCAAGCAAAACATACACAATAATCCAACAATGGATTGAAATTGCAGAGAATGGCGTGTAAAGAAGTCATCTAGCCTGGTTGCAAATTTTGGGGGGGGCGTGTATAGGCGTCATCCGGCTTCAAAGGGTTAAGGGAGCTCGACTTTGATAAAATAAGCACACAAGTCATTCCAGAAATTTGGGGTCCAAATATGTGTGACATTTTTTGGTGCCCCTGTTACAACATGTACACCTGACCCGTGTAATTTTCCATCAAGTATCATTATTAAAATTGACTTCACACCATTTTTTACTTGTTTGGCAGGTACATGTACTTTGATTTACACAATCACTCTTGGAGACAGAAGGCATTAACCCTCCTAAAGTTATAACTATCACAGCCTATCAAAAAATCTACCCACCAACTCTCACAGCTTGTGTGTGTTTCAACCTGTCACTTGATAGGTTTTGATATATAGGGTAGTTGGCACCATTTTGGCCCTGAGAGAGGGAGGGTTTTAAAGAATGTGTCCGGAATTGCAAAATCTTATTCATGTCACTATTAAGTAATAGGGACACCAAAAATGTCACTTTTGGACCCCACATTTATGGAATGACCCATTGTTGTACATGTATAAATGTATTCAATAACATTTTTCTTTTACAAATATATAACTCAAAACTTCTCTTTTATGACGGCTACAGTTTTGACATTTTCCGAACACACTAAAACCTTGGGATGCAATTTACAATTTAAATGTTTCCAATACTGGAGTACAATACCACATTGTTGTTGATCAATCATTTACTCAAAAGACAGTACATATATACACAGATGTAAACATATGAATAACAAATGGCTTGAGGTAAAGACAAAATAAATATAAGCCCAGTCTGTGCACTTCGGGGTTGAAAGCAAGGCTCTCAGTGCTAAACAAAAAACCGTGCTATTCAACAAATTCACGGCAAATGACAGCATAATGCATGATCAGCATGGTCAAACGGTACCGGCTCAACGGAACAAAAATCATCTAAGCTCATTCTTAATCGACATGAATGTTTAACTACTTCACGGAACAATGTTTCTCAAATAAACTTACCTAGATTGTTTTGGGGTGATTAGATCAACGACTTTTCAAAATGCAAAAGATTTTCCCGTGTGTAAATTGCAATGGAATGAATGCGACATATGTCGTTTACTTAGCATTGAGCCTTGCTTTCAAATGTAGAAATGCACAGATGTGATATTTTCATCAATGTGAAATTCATCTATAACAAGTAATATTTGTGACTATATAAGTTATCCCACGAGCGCCGAGTGGAACACGGAATAATGTAGTGCGCCCGTGTCCCATATTCCACAAGGCCGAAGGCCGAGTGGAATATGGGACACGGACGCACTACATTTTCCGTGTTCCACGAGCGCGAGTGGGATAACGAATTTATCTTCAAGCAAACTTGACGCGCAGTAAAGATGGAACACACACGGCGCTGTGCGCGAAACCTGTACCACGTATATACACGCACACATCATTAACAGCCAGCACTATCCTGCAGGAGAAACGGGAGCTATCTGGAAAACGTAACAAGTGTGCGCCGAAGACGTGACGATCCACATGGGACGCAAACGCGCAGCTTTTGAATTACCAATGGATTGTGCAGCACTACGTTTTGCGTATCGCGCAATTCGCAGAGTTAGAACAGCGCAATTCGGAGTGTGTATATGGGCCATGTGATATGGGTTTTTATCACACTCTCAGCTGCCACGGATCGACCAATCAGGATCGAGGATTCAAGTTTGCTTGAAGATAATTTCAGTAGGCACTACAAGGCCGAGGGTCCTTCAAACAAATGCAATTTTGTTTCTCTTCCTGTCGAATTCCAAAGGGCATACAATGTACATGTATGTGCTCATACACCCATGACTCTTGCACTTGAATTAAACTTCCAGTGTGCAAAAATCCCCCCTTTTTTTTTACACGGATACCTGCATATTTTACTGGAGCAAACTGGCACTCAACCCATTTTCTGGGTTTCATTGCCGCCATACCAGTATATCACACAATTACTACTTCAATATACTTCCTGAATGCATTATCGACTGATATGTCATTTCTAAATGCTAACTACTGTGAGGTAAAGCACTCGGTGTCAGAATTAGGGCTGTTCATTTTCGAATAATTTAGTATTCGATTATTCAAAACTAAGTTTGACCGAATATTCGAATATTTGATACTCGCTGATCAATTTTTTTACGCGTCAGCTGCAACTGCATGCCGCGCCAGTTAAAAAAAAACTGCACTTAAAGCACGCCGGTGTTTTACGTTCGGCGATTGATATTATTGACTGCCGGATCGACATTTTTTTTGCTAGACCTATATCAAGACGGGTACGTTCTGATAAAAAACCAACTTAGACTAAAAGTGTTTTTGCAGTAATTATTCTGTAAGTGTCGAGGGTTTCACAGACGGGAACAATAAACCTCTGTCCATTTACCGTTGACAAAAATGCATCATTTGACACTGCTATAGTATAAGTGCTGTAACTTTATTATTAAAATAGCATCAGAGTCATATTCGAATATTCGTTATATTCAGGACAGCCTTAGTCTGAATCGATGTTATTCGGTGCACCATTGTCCAGTAGTTTCCTTGTTCCAAATTCGATGTCTTCTCCATCAACTTTGTCATTCATCTTGCGATACTGGCCCGCTGTGTGCCCTGTAGCCTTCAAGATGAGACAGGAGGCTCCGTACACAATGATCATGACAAGGATAGCCACTAGGAGATGCCAGATGAAGGCCTCTGTCAGGAACATCAGATTGGCGTGGTCTTCGTCGTTCCAAGGTTTCCCAGATGGGGGCCAGTAGAGGACGATGCCAACCTGGTAGAACCAGGTGCCCTGCAGGAGGGTGGCCGTGCAGCGCATGATGCGGAAACGGCCGTCCTTGGGAAAGAATGCTTCACCCAGTGCGAAGATCACACAAGCGGCTATGGCATACACCAGGAGAGTATGAAGATGGACGTCGATGGGAGGGCGGCCGATCACATGAAAGTGAAACAGTATACCCTCAATGAAGAATGCCAAGCTGCCCATAATCTTGGTGTACTTCTCAGCCCGTGGCATGCAGGTCTTGGACAGAATCACGGTGATGCCATACAGCCCAAAGAAGGTGTACATCTCGCAGTGTTGCCAGACGTGGGTATAAGCAAACCTGCCGTCTTCGTCGTAGATGCCCCATTTGGGGGCAGGATACATGTTTTCCGCAATGAAGCCGATGAACCCACTCAGAACTACCAAGATACCCTCGATGGGCAAACGATGCAGGGCCCGCATGATTCGACCCCGCGGCTGAAACCTACCATTGCCCAGTGCAATATTCTCGTAGGCGTACTGTACCATCCACCAAATGGAGAACATAATGAAAAACCCACCCGGAAGGGCATGGCCTGCAAATGAGCCCATGATTTCGCTGATGGCAGTTCAGACTGGATGTAAATAACTTCTGTTTTATACCTTATGACAGGTTTCTAATTTCAGGCGTGAAAATTGACAGTTGTGCGAAAAAAAAGACGAAATGTAAACTCTTCGGTGGATCCCTGACCGTTTACGCCCGGCGTCTGCGTACGTGAGCTAGCTGTGGTTGCACAAAACATACGTAATCCATATGAAGTCTGGTCCCCAGCCCGCTCCATTTCCAAGGGAAAGTACTATTATGAACGAGACCATGCTTCTTGACCTCGTTCAAAGTTCAACTGCAACCTGAACAAATAATTGTACTGCAGGCATAGAGTTTGATATAATAAAGATGATTGCAGGTGATATCTGCGGTTTGCAGTGACGTGTGTGTCACTGTCATGTGACTGTGTACACTTAATTTTGTTTGGCATAAAGCCTTTGTGCCGAGGTCAAATTTCACCAAAATTATAACAAGAAAATTACAAAAGTTTGACGGATTAAAATAGCTCCATAGACCTCCATGCATAGACCGATGAAACATTCACAATATATGCCGCCGCCCCCCGGCCCCCCCCCCCCCCCCCAAAAAAATGAAAGAAAATGTGGCAGGCCCTATCTATGGTGGCCCTGAAGGGACATAATCGGTCGTGAATTTATTCACGACTGGTCGTGAATATTTTTGCGACATCGTGAATATTTTCGCGACGTCGCGAATTTATTCACGACAAGTCGTGAATATTTTCGCGACGTCGTGAATATTTTCGCGACGTCGCGAATGTATTCACGACTTAGTCGTGAATATTTTCGCGACGTCGTGAATATTTTTGCGACTAGTCGTGAATATTTTTGCGACTAGTCGTGAATTTATTCACGACTGGTCGTGAATATTTTTTCGACTAGTCGTGAATTTTTCGCAACTAGTCGTGAATTTTTCACGACTGGTCGCGAATTTTGTCGCAAATATTTTTTCAGTAGCTTGGAGGGTATTTAACCGAACGCGCGATAGAGGGCGTTATTATCGTACATGTCGTACGTCTTGTCAAAAACTTCAATGGAGATGATGGAGGAGAATTCAGATTGCAAATCAAAAGTGAGTCTTTTATTGTAAGATCAGACTCTATGATCATGCTATACAGCACTACGTAATGCAATGATCAGAGGGACGTAGGCCTACGTCTATTACAACGTTAGCATGGTGAACAGTTACTCCCAAGAATGTGAAGAAGTAATATAATGGGGCTGTCTCCTATGAGCCCCATAAGAAAGAAGTCAGATTTTCCCATTACTACCACAGCACGAATAAGAACGGAATTTTCAATGATTTTCATGCAACGTGCGCACAAAAACGGCTGCAACTTCACCAATGTTTTATGGTGGTTGTTTTAGAAAAAACAAGGAAGAAAGAGGATCGGCTTTGTTGATAATGACTTTACAAATCCTCCCCCCCCCCCTCCTGCAGATAAGTTCGGACTCGCTGCGGCTACTTCTTGGAATGATCCATCAAAGAATCCACTGATTATTCTTCTAACGTAGCCAGCACATACCAGGACTGTCATCTTGCAGAAATAGTGGCTAAAACTGACTCCCTCGAAGCGTATTCCACTTTTTAAAAAATAAAGAAATTACGCTTTGGGTGGGTCAGTCACACACCCACACGGCTGGCATACCCACCAACCTATTCGTAAATATATACAAAAACAATTTCTGCAAGACCAGTCACTTACGTAAAAACCGATAATGAGACCTTGCTCAACAGAATCTTTCTTCCTCCAACCTTTCCCACAAATAGAAAAAGAATGGAAAGAGAGATTTTGTTGATGCCTTTTAACAACCCCCACCCTCCCTACCCCCTAAACGAACTTTGACTCACTGCGGCTATTTCCTGAGATGATCAAAAAAATAAGATAAACTGATCATTCCTTGAATTTTGCCTGCACACACCGGTTCTTTCTTTCTTGCTATTTTCAAAATTCAAAAAGCACTTCATCTTGTAAAGAACAAGAAGTTCAACCAAAATGAACAATCGGTTAACCAAGGCCCTGAAACAAAAAGTTCCATCACATTGACTCAAAATCGTCTGCATGTATGATTACGCCCCCTCCCAATAAACAACATTTTATTGCTATCCCATAATGCACACTTAGAACCCTTCAAGTTACTGGAAACATTTTCGAAAAAAATTCACGACTGGTCGCGAAAATATTCAAGACTAGTCGTGAATATTTTCACAACGTCGCTAAAAATATTCAAGACCGGTCGTGAATAAATTAATGACTAGTCGCAAATATATTCACGACCGTCTCGAAAATATTCACGACTAGTCGTGAATAAATTCACGACGTCCCAAAAAAAATTCGCGACCAGTCGTGAATAAATTCGCGACGTCGCGAAAATATTCACGACGTCGCGAAAATATTCACGACTAGTCGTGAATAAATTCGCGACGTCGCAAAAATATTCACGACCGATTATGTCCCTTCAGGGCCACCATACCTATCTGAAAATGCAACGCAATGACAATTTTAGATCAAATTTTATAAATTTAGTCTTGACATGTCCCCACTTAAAAATAAAAAGGCCCCACCGTCAAATACGCAAGGCCATAAGGATGTGTTCACTGGAAATGTCGTGCTGAATAACTGCTCCATAACAATGATGGAAAGGGGGAGGTGGAGGGGGAGGGGGAGGGGGAGGGGGAGGGGGAGGGGAGGGGGAGGGGAGGGGAGGGGAGGGGGAGGGGGAGGGGGAAGGGGGAGGTTTAACTAGAGCAAGCTTGCTCTATGTTTAAAAAAAAACTAGCCATCAGGGACTTGGGAGAAGCTCCTATTTAGTATAGCTAGTGTTGCCAGTGAACATTTCAACAGAAAATACTGGACCCGTGAACACACTATGTTTTATTTTATCACATGACCCTACCATATACACAAAATTGCAAAGCTACTTCAGGTACTGAAGAGAGAATAACATTTTCCACTACTCTGCAAACAATTCTCACACTTTATTCAATCCAAAACAATGTTGAACCATAAAATAAAAATATGTTAGTATGTACATAAATCATCTGATAATACAAAAAGACATCAATATAATCAATTAGAGAATATGACCAGTAAGAATTACATCAAGAAGGTAATACAACCATACGGGGGTCAATTATCTGCAAATTAGCCCGTGCCACAGAGACTAAAATACGTACACAACACATTTGGAAAAGGGGCTCTGAATTGATAAATTATATCAATTTCTGGGGGTACAATTTCATTGAAAGCGTACCTAAGGAACCTAGACCATGGGGGAAGGAAAACAGACATAGGCCTACCCATGTGAAAGCATTTTCGTGAGCATTTTTTAAAAACGAATTTAGCACTAAAAATTGCCCCCTAAATGAGAATGTCAGTACATCTGCTGCACTGCTGTCTTTAAAAATGGTGTTCAACCACAGAGTAAGGATTAACAAAAACAAAATACTTTTTAATATACTCTATTAATAAAGGGGTTGTCGGTCACTTCGCCCAAAAACCACATCGCCCTCAACCACTTCGCCCTTAACCACTTCGCCCAAACGCCACTTCGCCCAAACCCCACTTCGCCCAATTTCCCCTTCGCCCAAACGCCACTTCGCCCAAAAACCACTTCGCCCAATTACTACTTCGCCCAAAAACCACTTCGCCCAAAAACCACTTCGCCCAAAAACCACTTACCAGTGTATTTATCAGTTCTAACTGAATGTTACTGAGACTTTTTGAGAAAAGTGACACCGCCACTGCAAAAGTGACACCGCCACTGCCCTGGAAGAGTTTTAAGCCAAAAAAGGATAGGGCCTATCCGCGATTTTCGCGGGTTTTGTTTTCGCCCTTCCCGTATTGTAAAGCAGGAATCACGACAATACTGGAATAAGTTTAAACCTAAGTGATTGTATATTCATGCAGATTTAATTTATTTGTATGGGTACTTGTATGCAAGTAAAAATTAATGCCATGTAGTCGTGTTTGTAATATAGGTTTTCCTGGCGGGCAATTTGCCGTTTTCGTTTATTTGGTCATTCAAATTATGGTGCATTCAAGACTGTATTTGCGTTCTTAAATTGAGTTTTGTGACATCCTTTTTGTGACCATGCTTTTCTTTTCTTATTAGTAATATGCCTTATGGGCAATTATTTTCATCAAGTGGTCATTCAAATTATTACGATTTTTAAAATTAATATATATTTTCCAAGAGGTTTTTATAAAAATTGCGTGAAATTTATAATGTAATTGTTTACAAACATGTATAATGTAACATCTTAACTGATATGAGGGATTATGATGTATGTAACGAACTAATAAAATGAAAATAAGGCATACGGATCGGGCATGGGCGAAGTGGTTTTTGGGCGAAGTGGTTTTTGGGCGAAGTGGTAATTGGGCGAAGTAGTAATTGGGCGAAGTGGTTTTTGGGCGAAGTGGCGTTTGGGCGAAGGGGTAATTGGGCGAAGTGGGGTTTGGGCGAAGTGGCGTTTGGGCGAAGTGGTTGGGGGCGAAGTGGTTGAGGGCGATGTGGTTTTTGGGCGAAGTGACTGTAAAGCAATAGTAACGCCGCTATACGGAACACCGCTATACCGAACATTTGCCTATACCGAACACCAGTGATCCTTTATTGGCTCCTAAATTTTGTGTACTGACGGCGAACATTGTTGTTGACTCGCAACAGATAAAAAAAACCATGTACATGTACTGGGCATTTGGGCTGTTTGTAATTCCTAAACGGCCGCGGTTTTATGTTGAAGAGTGACAGGTGGCTATTATTTCCCCAAGGAATAGAAGAGAAAATTTAGCCAACTGTTGCTTTAGAATTGGGTAAGCTTAGAAAGTACGAACATGTAATTACATAATTCCTTCCTCTATGCATAATTTAAGGCACCGGCACATGTTAATTAGTAAAGTGCGTCTGAAAATCGCTATACCGAACGATCGCTACATACCGAACAAAATCTGTGGATCCCGCGATGTTCGTTACAGCGGCGTTCTACTGTATTTATAGCAACAAAAACTGTAAACATTATATTAATTGCTATTTTTCTGACGAAATTAAACTTATCGTTTTCGTACATAAATTTGTGTCCGCCTATTTGTAATGTAGTCTCGCTCTCACTTTATCGCATGCAAACATCTATTTTATCTCGCTGCGATCACTTTACAAAATATCAACGTTTCAGAGCAAATAGAGGGTCTAGAGAATCAGCATGCAGCGAGCTTTAATGGTTTCCTATCAATTTGATTTAGCGTGTCCGTGCGCGCGTGTGTACGCATATCATGCCGGTGTAGTATGAATATCTGTCTCCCTGAAAAGCCGACTTAGTGGTTCTACTGCGCATGCCGTAGTGGAGATAAACGGACAGTGACCGGTCACGTGAGAGGGTTTAACCAATAATAGGGAAGACAATCCAATATTTCATGGGAGTCGGATATTCATATGACAGTCACGGATACTTCACTCAACAGAATCCTTAATTCGTCGTCCAACCTTTCCCGCATTTCAAACAAATAATGGAAAGAAAGAGGAATGACTCTGTTGATGCTGTGAATAACAACTCCCATTTCCCCCTTCCTCTCAAATAAGCTCTGACCACTGCGGCTATTTCTTGAAATAAATTTAAATCAACTGATCGTTCCCTCGAACTTTTCCTGCACGGACAGGTGTCCTTCCTTGCTATTTTCTCATTTACAAATGTAAAAAGCACTTCATCCTTTTCTTTAGTTCAACAAAAAATACAAAATCTGTTGGTCAAGGCCCTAAACCAAAAATTCCATCCCATTGACTCAAACACATAATATAAAAGCTGCATGTATGATTACGCCCCCTCCCAATAAACACATGTCTGTTTTGTAACAAAAATGTGTCATGTATCATATCCCTGAACATACACGGGAATATACACACATACTAGTACTGTTACACGTGTAAGTATTAGAATCTTTGAATAATTGTGGAGTAACTTTTTGAATAAGCCTTTTAGAGGTATGGCGGACACAATAGGAGGGCGCTATTTGATTTGGGTAAACCTTTTGTATTGCACAAAAGGTATACCCAAATCAAATAGCGCCCTCCTATTGTGTCCGCCATACCTCTAAAAGGCTAATAGAATGGTATAGAGAGACATCAGTGTCCGACTGGGTAAATCGGAGTTGAAGCATTACAGCCTGGAAGGACACTGTGCTGAGTTTGTAAAGTATTGTTGTCCCTGCTCTTTATCAATAAATAATATATATTTTTTTTTAAATTTTATTTTATGCTTGTATGCCTACAAACAGAACCAGAAATGCTATGGGTCTAAGTCTATGGGATTTTGGAACACAACAAAAAATAAGAAGTGAACAGCAGAAATAAACAAAATATCTGAGCAAAAACAAAGGCTTTTACGACTTTTCCACTGTTGAAAAAACAGCTGAAATGCTGAATACAATTAATGGGTATGTCGCAAAATTTGAAAAATGAGTTATATACATAGTTGAATTTGTCACATCCTAAGCTTTAATTTGGTGTAGGTTTGACCCCTGTGGCATTTTGTGTTCTCGAGATAAGGGCTGTTCATTTTCTAATATTTAGTATTCGACTATTCGAAACTGGTTTTGACCGAATATTCGAATATTCGATACTCGCCGATCAAGTTTTTCAGTGCATGCCACACCAGTAAAAAGAAACATTGCATGTAAAAGCATGCCAGTGTTTTACGTATGGCGATTGATATTATGGACCGTTCAAATTATATTTTGTTTGCATGCCCCTGTTATATCAAGTGTTTTACGGACGGGAACAATAAATCTCCGTCCACAAAAAGTTACGATTGACAAAAATGCGGCATTTGACACTGCTAATTACAGGCTGTCACCGGCAGGCGTACTTGCGATCAATCACGGATGTACAGTAACGTCTTGGATATTCTTACTTTTGAGGGCGGGACCCGACTATGGAAATCATGGCTAAACATGCATTATTCATATCACGTGACTGGTCTGACCTCCATGGTTTGACCGATTGCCCCAATTATGCAAAATGCGCCTGCGGTCGACGCGACGTGTAATATAATACCGTTTGAAAAAAACGTGGATGTACTGTGTACAAAAGCCACTTGTACACAATGTACATGAACATGTACATGTACATTGTACATGTATATGTACAATGTACATGTTGTATATCCACATATGAACATTGTGGATACATGTATAGTGTACGTATACATACTTGAACTTCAAGTTTGAATAACTTGGAGTTTCTGATCTTTCTTGCTACGTCCCAGATAATGACAATTTACCTGCAGGTGTGCACTTTATCTGGGATGTTAATTAGCCAATGTGAATGAATAAATGCAGAATAGTCAAATTTTAAATTATTTTTATCAAAGATTGATTTTTGCTAGTCTTGTTTAATTACATGTACAAACATGTGGTGCCTTTTTTTGCAGCCAGCCATGGCCAGGCCCAGTATTGTATTAGATATTTCAGTCCAGTTGCATGCATAATAAATTTACAGGACGGTCTCTGGTCAACTTTTGACTGAAAAACGTTTTTGCTCACTTTGTCTTCAAGGTGGAGCTTAAATTCATCATTGTCTTAATTACTTATATTTCTCCCAATAAAAAATTCCTCCACTAAATACATTACATTCCTACATGTGTATAGTAATCCATGTATACTAATATTTAAAAAAGTGAACATGAAGAAGATAAGTCTGAAATAGCAAGCCCAGCAAACTACTTAAATGCAGTGGATTTAAAATCAAAGTAGATGGTTAACTTCACTCATTTATTTTAATTCTTGAGGTAAACATAATTTTTCACTGGATAAAATGTATTTTTTGTAAAGATTTTAAACCATTATTGTAAAGTTACATTTATGTTAACATATACTTTACCATTGAAGGTTAGAACTGCCACAGAGTTCATCAGAAATATGAAACACACCATTTGTTACATCTCTTTTTTCATATATTTTCAATTTCCATCCTGAAAAAATAAATTGGCAAATGTACCGGTCATTTACTACTCAGTGTAAAAAAATTGAATTGTTGTTTCAACTGCTGCAATATGTACATTGAAACCATTACTCTATTACATGTACATGTGGCATTTAAAAAAAATTATAATACATTTACTTATACAAACTGGCTGGGACGTCCTCCATTCTGAAGTCCTTTTTAAGTTTATCACCTCACATGTTTATACACCAGTGTTTTAGCTCATACAGTGTACATGCACAATATATAATGTACATGTCATCGGGTAATACCTTCTCATAAATGGTTACCTTCACTCAAGCGCGCCTCCATTAGCCTTTTAGAGGTATGGTGGACACAATAGGAGGGCGCTATTTGATTTGGGTATAAATACACAGGTTTTACCCAAATCAAATAGCGCCCTCCTATTGTGTCCGCCATACCTCTAAAAGGCTAATGATTTGTGTGGAGACCGTGAAAGGGGGGGGGGGGGGGGGGGTTATCATGAAATGTCCAAAACCAACCAACCAACTGAAAATTTCGAAGGGGGGGGGGGGGGGGGGGGAATTGGACACTACGCTGTTTATTACACATGTATTAATTATGGTCCATACACAAACCCAAATTGAACCCTCTTTCCGACAATTCTACTGTAATTTCCATGTTAAATTTATAATTACCTCCTGGTCTATTTTAATTTTTTTCTTCTTTCTGGCTTTATTGTCTAGGGGTGATCTTGTCATAAAGTGTGTGTGTGGGTGGAGATATATTCCCCATCCCCACAACCCCGAAATCTATGTTTTTGCCTTCACTTTATCAACACTTCTTCTTGTCGACAATTTTTTGGGGATTATATTTAACTATAAAAGTTGGGCTATTATGTACGCCGTATGTATCACCATTTGTTAATCCTTTCTGATATGTTTTCCTTTGTATAAAAATTGTTGTTTAAAAAAAGAATTTGAAAATGATCAATTATGACTGTAATGAAATCAATTGTGATGCATCTTTAACCAATATATGTACATGTACACCGACTACTGCATGTATTTTTTCTATTACATGTGGAATAGTAAGCACGTAAACACACTGGCTGTCATCGAAGGTTATAGTTCTAAATTTACATTCGGAAGTATTAAAATATACCTCACATGTTCACTCATCATCCGCACAAATATTTCGTATAGGCCTACACTGTATTTAATGTCTAAATAAACTTCAGCTGCACTACAGAAATCAGCTGCACTACAGCATGGAGGAATGGAGATACTTCGCGGATTTTAACGACACGTACGTCGTGCCTATACTACACGTCAACTTAAAAAATATTTCCCACAGACATGACAGACTGGGTCACGCGGATCGCGTATCGCGCAATCCTTCATTCAAAACAATACAACGGTCGACGCGTCGGGCCCGGGCGCGGTGAACTTCAAATTTCCAGACAACACAAAAAACAACACCATACACAAAAAACCGCACCCAGAGGGTGATGACCGCACCGCGTCCTATTTAATAGCGCATGCTCGCCAAGTTAGGAATAATTCATTTGTCAAGGTCAAACTCAATCGCTGATTGGCTCCCCCGGAAAGTCGGGGGAGAATGTCGAAAAAGTAAAGAAAAAGTTAAGACCCGCGGACAGAAATATCCAAGACCTTCGTGTAAGTGGAGAACCGAGCAAAGAACAGTAGAATCGATTCTTGTCAGAGCGCGTAATATATAAAACATTATCGAATACAATCAGAATCGATTTACTGAGAAACAGCGCCCTCGTTCGGAAGGAAAAAAAGGAACACGAAGGTCTTGGAACCAAGACTAACTTCCGAGTTGAAAGCGAGAATGTCTGTGCTAAAATTAAACAAAACAGCGACATTCACACATTCATTCATGCATGAATGAATCACGCCATAAAATGTGGCATATTATAGGCCTTTTCACGCTAGACAAAATCTCGGGGGCGGCCCCGGGACGAGAATGTGCGACGTGTCACACTAGTTATTTTCGCCCAGGGCCACCCCCGGGAACTCACCCCTGCTCTAGGCCAGGGGTGAGATTTTTCAACCCTAGTGTGAAAAGGCCTATCTTCGACTTCAAACCAGGAAGTGCGCAGATCGGTGTTATTTAGTCAATTCGAGATTCCTCTATACTCGATCGTCTGAGCCGAACATGCGCTTCAAAAGTCGAATAATTATCTTGGTGGGAATGCTATGGTTTTTCAGTCTCCTTTCTGTTTCCACCTTGTTCGGACAATTCAGAGAGCCGGACAAACGAGCCTTTGGCTACGAGAGTAACCGGAATTTACCGCAGGACCTGCCGAGTCCGACCAAGTCGAACAAGCAGGCGATATCGCGGAACGTACGTCCGCAACATTCGCCTCCTGAGGATATCAGACCATCGGCCAATTCGTCAAATGATTCGAAAACGAAGGAGATCGAGAAAGAAGGCACACAACACAAACAGGGATGGGACAAGCAGGAAATCATCGGGTCAGTATATCCTTATCAATCGCTATTCATTTTCTCTGGAATTGTACGTTTTTTGGTACGTTTTATGGTAGAACTAGAAGTGCCATTAAATTATTTCATTTAATAGTTATTTTGTAAGTGAACAAAGAAACTGGCAGGAGCGGGATTCGAACCTGCGACCTCCGGAATATCGTACCGGCGCTCTACCAACTGAGCTATCTTGCCCTATGTTGGTGGTCTCCCAAATTGTCAGTATCTTTGTTCGGGTGGGCGGTAGTCTGAAGTCATACACCCAGAATGCCGTATAGCCAGGGATCACATCCCATTTTACGATACAACCTGGGAAGCGACATTGTGGGGATCACTCAATGAGGATACGACTTTCTAACTTACAATTCGTCAAACAATCTACAAGGGAAACTGACTAGGTAAATGTATTCAAATTTACCTAGTCAGTTAAACTCAGTTTCCCTTGTGGATTGTTTGACGAATTAATAGTTATTTTGAGTAGCCTTTGCAAGTGATGTTGAGCCTTTCTTTTTTGGGGAGGATTCCGCCCTCTCCCTCAGAGGACAGGTTTTTGTGAATTTAAGTAACCAAATGAGGCTACATGTATTTATGATAATCAACTGTTTAAAATTTCAATTCATCAAAGGGGTTACTTTGTATTTTAAGATGCATCTGTTTTCCTTCCTGCATGCATACATATACACGCGTCCCCGCACATGACTAAACGGTTTCTAATGTAGAAGTTCACTGAAGCAATCACGGCAGTTTTCACCCGAGTTCGGAAAAGATCCAGAAAATAATGTTACCCCCGTTTTTGTGTGCCTAAGACGATAGCCGAAAGAGTCTGAAAGGCTTAGCGTGAAAAAAAAAACTGTGACACTATCGCGAAAACAGGGGGGGGGGGGGGGGGGGCGGGGGGGATTCCACAGCTAGTGTGAAGACGTCTGAATATTCCTGTGTAGTAAGAATAGCCATTAATGCAATGTACACTAAAGTACCATAGTCTTTAATATTTCCGGACTCCAAAGGCTATGGAAATTCCAAAACTTAACGTAGTAGAAAGTTCACTCTGTGAACAGTATCCTCTAAATATTCCACATGGTGCAGAGTAAAAGTTATGACTTGGCCTATCTTACCTGCCAAAGTTGGAGTGTAAAAATCTTATTTTAAAGTGAGTTATGAACAAAAATGCTACATGAGTTCTTATTACTGTTCCATTCCGATTCAATTCTTGTGATAACTAAGGTTTGATCCAATAAGACCCGCGGTCACATTCTTGAAAACAATTCATATTTTGTTCGTGGTATTTTTTTCTTGTAAACAAAACTGACGGCCTCACCTTTTGACAAAACGGAGGGTCGCAAGTTCCCCATTTTTTCTTTTCTCAACGTTAACATAGAATAATAAAACAAACTAGAGGCATGAGGTTGGTGTTTGTGGACAAACACAGGGCTGTTTCGTTTTTTTTTTTTAGTTTGGATGTGAAATGTGAATACAACAATTAAAGTTTGTCAAACAATCGCACTACTGCCACTTTTCTTTGTTAATTTTGAAATTAATTAAAGTTGTTTGTAATAGTGACATGTGATGACGTCATCATAAAGTCACATAAATTTTCATCTATAAACTTGCTGACCTACCTAGATATAACTTTTCAACTTAATCGGACTTGTACTTTTGTATATATATGGCTTCAAAAACTGGCTCTTTAAGATGACGTCACGTGACATGTGATGAAGTCATAATGTCATGTCAATTTTCATCTATGAACCTGCAGACCTGCCTGGATATTACATTTCAACTTAATCGAACTTGTACTTTTGTTTATATGTGGCTTCAAAAACTGCCCCTTTAAGATGACGTCACGTAACATGTGATGACAACATGATAATGTCATGTCAATTTTCAACTATAGACCTATTGGGCTACCTAGATATTACTTTATAACTTAATTGGACTTGTACTTCTGTAGATATGGACCTTCAAAAACTGCCCCTTTAAGATGACGTCACGTGACATGTTCTGACTTATAATCATAACGTCATGTCAATTTTCATCTATAACACCCGGTGGCATACCTAGATATCACGTTCCAACTTAATCGGACTCGTACTTTTGTAGATATATGGCTTCGAAAAATGCCCCTTTAAGATGACGTCACGTGACATGTGATGACGTCATCATGACATAAAATTCGGCACACATTGTGAGCAGTTGGGGTAAGTGTCTGTCAAGTTTAAAAGTAGCCAAAGTGGCCGGTAAGAAAGAAAACGTTTACAAATGCTATGGGCAATAGTCTAGCGACTTGAAAAAAGACTACAAATCAACCCTTTTTATAAACAGCATGCACATTTGAGCCATGGTTATCTGCCCTTCCCAGAATTCCTTTGTGTTATATTGAATTTGGTCTAAATTTTGAAATGGCTGTTATTTCTTACTTGAGTGAGCCACGATCATGACATTTTGGAATTAGGGAGAGGAAAATTCAATATATACATTTTTGTAATCGGATTGACCCTTACATGCGTTAAAAAAAAAACACATTTTTGATGACGTCATCATGACGTCACACAATTTTCGCCTTTTAGGGCATATCTTTGAGACATACCAAAGCTATCACAAAAAGAATTTTGAAAATATCTTGTTTTGTTCGCTAGATATATTGAAACAAATGTTACGATTTTCAAAATTCAAAAATTCATAAAAAATCACGTGATGACGTCATCATGACGTAAAAGTTCGGCACACATTCTGAGCAGTTGCTTTAAGTGTTTGCTAAGTTTAAAGACAATCGGCTGCATAAAAGTAGCCAAAGTGCCGGTAAAAAGGAAAACGTGTACAAATGCTATGGGCAATAGTCTGAAAGAGAAAAAGAAAAAAAAAAGAAAAAAAAAAAAATCTTAACGAAAACAAAGGCTGTTTCGGAAAACTTCCGAAACAGCCAAATATGCCAATAGGGGAGGCCTCCCACCCAGCATGTTTTATTCGTTTTGGGGACTCGACTATCAGCAAAAGCCATCTATAAAAAATGAGGCGGCCATCTGCGAAAACATTTTCTGACCTCATGCATTTTATTGGAAATGCATGGGGCTGATTTTTTCTCCTAAAGTACCTAGTGCCAACGCTTCACGTAGGTACTTTTTCAGACAATCCAATATTTGCCAGACAATGCTGTTTGCACACAACTTGACTCACATGTAGATGCATCGAATATTAAACCGTTGAAATGTCAAATTGATTGAGGTGATGCATGATCGACCGCTCGCCGGGAAATGATTTATTACCATCATTTTACCCGTCACAGGCAAAACTGTCCTATGCTGTCCTGTTTCCTTCTCTTGCCATTAAATGTTACGCCCGTATTTTACAAAATTAAAAAGTATTACTCAATTTATAGTTGAATTCAGTGAATCGCTACATAGCCGAGACCCATAACGTTAATTTGGTTTCAGCAGTGATTTGGATCTTGTTGTATGAACTTCTATTTCCTCCACACAGGAAGGGCCACCCGTGGCAACAGTTTCACCGTGACATCAACCAGGATGCGTTGTACAGTGAGGGCGCCCCCTACATGGAGGATTTGCTGCGCGACATGGCAACTTTGAAGATTGTGAACGCATCGCAGTTTTCAAAGGGGACCCAGCTTAAGCTGGATTTGAGACTAGCCGACGGTAACCGAGTGATGGTGAAGCCCATGAGGTATGTTGTTGCAATTGGCCAAATCAGAATGGCGCATGTGCAGTAGACAACTTTTGAATAAATACTTCTGGATAAAGCTCGATTTTGTGTGTACAAGTCAATGGGGAACCTGGTAACCAAACTGGAGCTTCTTACTTTGTTTTCATGCAATTAAACAACAAAAATAAAACCAAAATATTTACGGATCATTAAATCAAATGTTTCGGCCTAAATCATTGCTGTCATGGTTGTTGTTGTTGTTGTTGTTGTTGTTGTTGTTGTTGTTGTTGTTGTTGTTGCTGTTGTTGTTGTTGTTGTTGTTGTTGTTGCTGTTGCTGCTGCTGCTGCTCTGTAATTGTAATTGTTATTGCTGCTGCTGTTGTCGTGGCTGCTGTTGCTGTTGTTGCTGCTGTTGTTCTTCATGCTGTCTTTCTTGTTGCTGTTGCTTTCCCCTTGGTGTTACTGTTCTTGTTGTTGTTGTTGCTGCTGCTGCTGCTGTCGTTACTGATGCTGCTGTTGTTGTTGCTGACGTTGTTGTTGCCATTGCTATGGTGCTGTTCCAGATTGCCAAGGGAGCATGTATACAAGTACAATTACGAGGAGCCCTTCTGGTTGGAACCGGAAAGGCACAATGCAGAAATAGCTGCGTTTCACCTCGATCGGTAAGTGTTCTGCTGGGAATACGCATAGATATTTTGGTACTTGAATGTGCGATTATTTTTGCCTACATCAACGCCTCCAAATAGATACCGGAATATATAATGGTTGAATCACGTGCATGGAGATTAAGGCAGTAAATGTCTGGAAAAGTGGAAGTGGGGTGACGATCAAATCATCGCCCAAAAGGTAATTACTTTCAGCTTAAAAACATTTTAAATTGGGGGGGGGGGGGGGGGGGGGGGTATAGGAGATTGGGGGCGTTGTTCAAAACGGTATGTACAAATTTGCAGTTATGAACACCGAAGAGTTCGCACATCTGTCATAATGGTAAGATTATTAATCTAATTCAAATGTTTATAAACCTTACAAAACATTCTTTGTATTGCAAAGTCTGAGAGATAATTCAATGACCCATTTCCCTGGCCAGAAAGTGTGTGTGGGAGCCTGAGTAGAGTAGTGGGGCCCTTGGTGTAGGAAATGTCATCAAAGGGGGCCGATTAATTAAATTGTGTAGGATTTGACACCCACACGTAATAGCCAAGGAAAGGCACCGAGATGTGTCCGAGATGCAGCAACTGATACAGCCGCCTCGATAAGATGCTGTGAGGAAAATGCAAGAGAACGGACGTTAGGAATCTAGAGCTGTAGACCGACCCATTAAGCCCCGCCCCTTGACGTATTAACCAATCACGGCCGCGCGCAACGAACGTCAGTTACGCATACATGTCGGACTACTTACAGTAACCGCAGGGATTGGTCAATGTATGTAAAGGGGCGGACCTTACCGGAGCCGTGTCTACTATTAGCCCGTGTCCGAATAACTTGGAGCAAGTTCGGTTGGGCGACTAGAGTGACTAGACTTAACCATAGTCGATCTAGATGTCACCCGAACGCTGCGCGGTTTGACTAGCTAGTGCAACTGGA
Source organism: Hippasteria phrygiana (assembly GCA_037893225.1). Taxonomy (NCBI): domain Eukaryota; kingdom Metazoa; phylum Echinodermata; class Asteroidea; order Valvatida; family Goniasteridae; genus Hippasteria; species Hippasteria phrygiana. Next base: position 84,306 of record JAZGUH010000918.1, read on the forward strand.
TCAACCTAGCTCCGGACCATGGTTTCTCTGGTCACTCGCGAGTTACGTCACGGTTTCAAGATGGAGGATCGGTAAACTGGGCAAGTTTTGCAAACGTTTACGGTAATTTGTTGGTTTTGTCCAATGATAATAACTCTTTGCAATAAGATAATGAATTATTTATTGCACCAAAGTTAAGTAAAGAAAATAATAGAAATAAATAATAGAAAATAGAAATGACATGCAAACATTTGCTTCGTTAACAACAAGCAGACGACATTCTTTGCAGTTTGTTGCTGTACACTAACTAGATTTGACGTAGTCGATCGACTAGATGCGTTCGAGTGAAGGACAGACCACGCATGCGTTTTTTAATTAGCAAATTGACAAAAAGGACTAGGTCAGCAGCACCCGAACTTGCTCTTGGCTGCGGCTAGTCTTGGTTCCAAGACGTTACTGTCTGATACTTGTCATCAACAGAGGGCGCAATTTACAGGCTGTCACCGGCGGGCGAGCGCGCGATCAATCACGGAGTTACAGTAACGTCTTGGATATTTCTACTTTTGAGGGCGGGACCCGACTATGGAAATCGTGGCTAACATGCATCATTCATATGACCGATTGCCCCAATTATGCAAAATGCGCCTGCGGTCGACGGGACGTGTAATATAATACCGTTTGAAAAAAACGTGGATGTACTGTACTACTGTGTACAAAAGCCACTTGTACATACAATGTACATGTAAATGTTTATGTACAATCATTGAGGTTGTGTTTTCTTCCTCCATGGTACAATTAATGTACATATCCACATATGAACACTGTGGATACATGTATAGTGTACGTATGTATAGGTACTTGAACTTCAAGTTTGAATAACTTGGAGTTTCTGATCTTTCTTGCTACGTCCCAGAATGAGATAATGACAATTTACCTGCAGGTGTGCACTTTAATCTGGGATGTTAATTAGCCAATGTGAATGAATAAATGCAGAATAGTCAAATTTGTAAATTATTTTTTATCAAAGATTGATTTTTGCCAGTCTTGTTTAATTACATGTACAAACATGTGGTGCCGGTTTTTGCAGCCAGCCATGGCCAGGCCCAGTATTGTATTGGATATTTCAGTCCAGTTAGTTGCATGCACAATATATTTAAAGGACGTCTTTGGTCAACTTTTGACTGAAAAACGTTTTTACTCACTTTGTCTTCAAGGTGGAGCTTAAATTCATCACTTTGTCTTAATTATTCATATTTCTCCCAAAATAAAATTCCTCCACTAAATACATTACATTCCTACATGTGTATATATAGTAATCCATGTATACTAATATTTAAAAAAGTGAACATAAAGAAGAGAAGTCTGAAATAGCAAGCCCTGCAAACCACTTAAATGCAGTGGATTTAAAATCAAAGTAGATGGTTAACTTCACTCAATTATTCTAATTCTTGAGGTAAACATAATTTTTCACTGGATAAAATGTATTTCTGTAAAGATTTAAACCATTATTGTCAAGTTACATTTATGTTAACATATACTTTACCATTGAAGGTTAGAACTGCCACAGAGTTCATCAGAAATATGAAACACACCATTTGTTACATCTCTTTTTTCATGTATTTTCAATTTCCATCCTGAGAAATTAAATTGGCAGATGTACCGGTCATTTACTACTCAGTGTAAAATAATCGACATTACATGTACATGTACATGTGGCATTTAAAGGAACCATGATATAGGATTTACATTGCATTATTCCTGCTTAAAACAATAAAGTATTATCTTGACAATGATATTTTGTTACCAGAGTCAATTATTTCCCAGATTAAATATGAAGAAACATTTTTTGAAAATGTTTGTCCAAGCTACTCCGCCCCCTGAGTGGGACCCTCATTAACATAAGTGAGTGACGTAGATCGAGGAACATTACATATTCTGCTCGAGCCAGCACCATTCATCACGCGTAAATTGAGTGTACATTCTTCGTCCAAAATCTAAGCAAAATATAGCGTTTTTCGGCCATGCCGACAAGGTGTGTGGCTGCTGGATGCAGCAAAACAACGAAGGATGGAGTAAGCCTTCATTTATTTCCAACTGATGCGAAATATCGGAGAATTTGGACGGCGAAAGTGAAGGTGACAAGAGCGAAGTGGTCCGGTCCCAGCAGCTTCTCAGCGTTATGTAGCGACCACTTTGAGCGGTCGTGTTTCGATACTGGTATTTTCAACTCCTTTGGGATGGCCATTAAAAATATGCTCAAGTCCACTGCCATCCCAACAAAGTTCCCAGATGTGGGTAAGGTACAGGCGAAAGCAGTTAAACGGCCCATTCCCCGAGGAGCTGTCGCTAAAAGGGAGAAAATCAGGGTAAGTTCGATGTATAGTTGTTGCAACTTACAATGTACGAAATTGCACGTGTAGACCTAGTGTGTACGTACATGCGGATACATTTTGTACACGTGCAGTACAAGGGTGTACAGCTTGGTGTACGTATACGTACGTACGTGTAGGCCCTACATAGTATACACGTGCTCTGCCGTATACGTATACCGTACGGGTACGCGTACCCACGCGGACATGCTTTGATGCTCGTCTCGCACCCAGGCGTCATTAACGGGTCCAGACTATCGAGTCCATTCATGAATTTCGGTGCCTCGATCTACGTCACGAACAGCGCCCTCAATTTGAGTCTCAACAAATTCCAAAAACGGGGGGGCAATTTTTGGGCGGCAAATAATCACACTAAAACTTCACTTGAACCAGTTTGGCTTTTAATTCACATTTAATACATATAAATGAATGTATTTATGAAATAAAATGCTATCCGGCAAATTTGAGAAGCATGGTTCCTTTAAAAAAAATGTATAATACATTTACTTCTACAAACTGGCTGGGACGTCCTCCATTCTGAAGTCTTTTTAAGTTTATCACCTCACATGTTTATACACCAGTGTTCTAGCTCATACAGTGTACATGCACAATATATAATGTACATGTCATCGGGTAATACCTTCTCATAAATTTGTACCTTCACTCAAGCGCGCCTCCATGATTTGACTATGACTTGTGTGGAGACCGGGAAAAGGGGGTGGGGGTATCATGAAATTCCAAAACCAACCAACTGAACATTTCGAAGGGGGGAGGGGGAATGGACACTACGCTGTTTATTACACATGTATTAATTATGGTCCATACACAAACCCAAATTTAACCCTCTTTCCGACAATTCTACTGTAATTTCCATGTGAAATTTATAATACCTCCTGGTCTATTTAAAAAAAATTCTTCTGTCTGGTTTTATTGTCTAGGGGTGATCTTGTCATAAAAGTGTGTGTGGGTAGAGATATATTCCCCATCCCCACCACCCCGAAATCTATGTTTTTGCCTTCACTTTATCAACACTTCTTCTTGTCGACAATTTTATTTTGGGATTATATTTAACTATAAAAGTTGGGCTATTATGTACGCCGTATGTATCACCATTTGTTAATCCTTTCTGATATGTTTTCCTTTGTATAAAAATTGTTGTTTAAATTTTTTTTTGAAAATGATCAATTATGACTGTAATGAAATCAATTGTGATGTAGTTCTTTTAACCAATATCTGTGCACCGACTACTGCATGTATTTTTTCTATTACATGTGGAATAGTAACCACGTCAACACACTGGCTGTCATCAAAGGTTATAGTTCTAAATTTACATTCGGAAGTATTAAAATATACCTCACATGTTCACTCATCATCCGCACAAATATTTCGTATAGGCCTACACTTTATTTAATGTCTAAATAAACTTCAGCTGCACTACAGAAATTATGGCATGTCAAACGTTGCAATATTCGATAATCTACGTATTTTTGTGCGATGTTCAAATATATATGTGCGATGTTTGTCATTATGTGCGATGTTCAAATATATATGTTCGATGTTTGTCATTATATGTGCGATGTTCCAATTTATATGTGCGATGTTCCAATTTATATGTGCGATGTTCCAATTTATATGTGCGATGTTCAAATATTATGCGATGTTTTGTCATATATGTGCGATGTTTGTCATTATATATGCGATGTTCAAATGTATGTGTGCGATGTTTGTTATTATATGTACGATGTTCAAATATATATGCGATGTTTGTCATATATGTGCAATGTTCAAATTTATATGTGCGATGTTCAAATTTATATGTGCGATGTTTGTCATATATGTTCGATGTTCAAATAATATGTGCGATGTTTTTCAATTTATATTCGAAAACGGAATTGTGGGATATAGTATGGTTTCCAGACCGAAATAGTATGAATATTCCTAATAAGTTACATCAGGGACCAGACTACTTAGGACGGTCTATCTGTTGCACTGACCTGGCTGAAGCTAGCCCGCGATTCAGCCCGCGATTCGCAATAGGGCCCGCGATTCGCCCGATCAGAGCAGCCGCATATTGAAAACTAGAATCCATTCGACAAAAGGAGTTTTTTCTTAATGAAATCGCTGGATTCAGGCAACGAATTTTTTAGAAAATGTCAAGAAAATACATACCAATTTGTGCATGAAATTTCAGAATAGGTATGAGCAAAGCTGTACATATTATACTTAACATTGTTTTATGGGTCTTTTTTAATGAATTAATTAGTCGTTTCGCGAATGCCCATTTCAAAGGGTTCTCTACATCAATTCCTTTCGGCTCAGCACAATAGCTTCTGTTTGAAAGAAAGTGTACCGCACATGTTTTTAAAAATTTATATTTTTCTTTCATATTCATAATTGCTACCTTCCTGGGCACACTTAATTTCAGCAAGGGCCTATTCCAAGAATGGCTTCTGTTCCAATTAGCCGCTTAAAAAAAGTGTACACGATTGGTAATTCTCAAAAAAGAATTTTTGATGAATTATTACAAAATACCTTTGTATACTGTAAGTTAATAATAGTCTCAATCATCCTGTGAAATTATGGCACCAGATGTGCTGTCGTTGTCAAGAAAAGTGGAAATTCATATCGTCTTCCAACGATTTCCAGCTGGAAATCGTTGGAGAACTGCCCTGTAGCCGTTAGTCAAGACGCGAGTGGCTACATGGACAAGTGGCGCGCCCCGGACATGATGGCGCCTTGGCATATCCGGGCCCAGATAGCCACGCGCGCCTTGACTAAAGGCTATTATCCGCCCGACGGTTGAAAACGAGCGCCGTTGTTCACTCGTTTTTCGCCATCTAACAACGCAAAACTTTGAACAGGTCAGTGGAATGATATTTCCTATAACATACTAACCCCCAAATCCGCCCATTTCTGAAAATTGCAACAATGACCAATCATGTACACTGCCTTTAAAGCTAAGACGGATCATTTTCATAAATATCTGGAAATGCGGTATTCGGAGTTTCGTGTGAAATGTGCCGTCTTTGAATGAAAGTGTACCACACATATTTTGAAAAATTCTTATTTTTCTTTCATATTCATAATTCCCACCTTCCCGGGTACTTTCTTTCAAAGACGGCATTTCACACGAAACTCCGAATACCGCATTTCCAAATATTCTTTAAAATGGTCCGTCTTTAAGCGGCTAATTGGAACAGAAGCCATTCTTGGAATAGGCCCTTGCTGAAATTAAGTGTGCCCGGGAAGGTGGTAATTATGAATATGAAAGAAAAATATGAAGTTTTCAAAATATGTGTGGTACACTTTCTTTCAAAGACGGCATTTCACACGAAACTCCGAATACCGCATTTCCAGATATTCATGAAAATGATCCGTCTTTAAGCGGCTAATTGGAACAGAAGCCATTCTTGCAATAAGCTCTTGCTGAAATTAAGTGTGCCCAGGAAGGTGGCAATTATGAATATGAAAGAAAAATATGAATTTTTTAAAACATGTGTGGTACACTTTCTTTCAAACAGAAGCTATTGTGCTGAGCCGAAAGGAATTGATGTAGAGAACCCTTTGAAATGGGCCCTCGCGTAACGACTAATTATTTCATAAAAAATACCCATAAACAATGTTAAGTATAATATGTTCAGCTTTGCTCATACCTATTCTGAAATTTCATGCACAAATTGGTATGTAATTTCTTGACATTTCTCGAAAATTCGTTGCCTGAATCCAGCGTTTCTATTAAGAAAAACTCCTTTTGTCGAATGGATTCTAGTTTTCAATATGCGGCTGCTCTGATCAGGCGAATCGCGGGCCCTATTGCGAATCGCGGGCTGAATCGTGGGCTAGCTTCATCCAGGTCAGTGCAACAGATAGACCGTCCTAAGTAGTCTGGTCCCTGATGTAACTTATTAGGAATATTCATACTATTTCGGTCTGGAAACCATACTATATCCCACAATTCCGTTTTCGAATATAAATTGAAAAACATCGCACATATTATTTGAACATCGAACATATATGACAAACATCGCACATATAAATTTGAACATTGCACATATATGACAAACATCGCATATATATTTGAACATCGTACATATAATAACAAACATCGCACACATACATTTGAACATCGCATATATAATGACAAACATCGCACATATATGACAAAACATCACATATATATTTGAACATCGCACATATAAATTGGAACATCGCACATATAAATTGGAACATCGCACATATAAATTGGAACATCGCACATATAAATTGGAACATCGCACATATAAATTGGAACATCGCACATATAATGACAAACATCGAACATATATATTTGAACATCGCACATAATGACAAACATCGCACATATAAATTTGAACATCACACAAAAATACGTAGATTATCGAATATTGCAACGTTTGACATATCAGCTGCACTACAGATACTTCGCGGATTTTAACGACACGTACGTCGTGCCACGTCAACTTAAAAAATATTTCCCACAGACATGACAGACTGGATCATGTCACGCCACTGATCTCTACTACAGCGTAGTAGAGATCAGTGGGTCACGCGGATCGCGCAATCCTTCATCCAAAACAATACAACGGTCGACGCGTTGGGCCCGGGCGCGGTGAACTTCAAATTTCCAGACAACACAACACACACATCCCACTGGGCATTTAACCCGATATTACCCGGGTTGTAACGAGTAATAACGGGAGTTATTACCGGGTAATATCAAACCCATGGGTAATAACGGGGAAATAGTAGACCAATATTTCCCTGTTACAACCCAATATTACCCCATTTACCCGATATTACCAGGGAGAATGTAACCGATATTTCCGGCATTGCCATGTTATTACCACCCGATATAAAACGAAAAAATCACTCAGTTATTGGAAATTTGGTGTAAGTAATCACGAATTTACAGAAATGGGAACCAGACTAAATACACGTGATCTATTATACATGTACATTACTCTAGATATCAATTATACAAATGCTACAGTAATTTACTAAACACTACACACTAAATAATGTCGCGCTTTAGCTTTATATTCAGCCTTATCCTGCCATCATGAAGTCACGGTTTCCGATGAAAAATTTCAATATTTGAATACCAAAGAAGATGTAATGCGATTCTTCACCTCTGTTTACAAAAAGTCTAAATTCCTATGTGGAATTGCTTAAATAATTAAATATTTTAGTCAGGAAATCGTGTTTTTGGACGAAACACTGCAATATTAACATGACTTGTTCAAACCTTTTACCATTACCCATATTACGTCTCATTACCCTGTTGTAACTGGGTAAAATGTCGGTTTCAACAGGGTAATAACAGTAATATTTGGACTTGAAAATGTTGCTGGTAATTTTACTGTTATTACTCTAGTTCCCAATGTTATAACCAATTCAAATCTTTCGCCATTACCCATATTACCTCTCATTACCCTGTTGTAACTGCATGATGGTAATGTCGGTTTCAACAGGGTAATAACAGTAATATTTGGACTTGCAAATTTTGCTGGTAATTTTACTGTTATTACTCAAGTTCTCAATGTTATAACCAATTCAAATCTTTCGCCATTACCCATATTACCTCTCATTACCCTGTTGTAACTGGGTAAAATGTCGGTTTCAACAGGGTAATAACAGTAATATTTGGACTTGGAAATTTTGCTGGTAATTTTACTGTTATTACTCTAGTTCCCAATGTTATAATCAATTCAAATCTTTCACCATTACCCATATTACCTCTCATTACCCTGTTGTAACTGGGTAAAATGTCGGTTTCAACAGGGTAATAACAGTAATATTTGGACTTGCAAATTGTGGTACGAGGTGCACCATTTTCCAATTGTTTTCCTCATAAGAAACAGATCCTGTCGGCCTCGAGGATCATTTATATCTAATTCTTATCCTCAAATACCAAATATTAAGGAATTTATAACACTTTCATTATCACACAGGTAATATCATTTGGGTAATAACACAGTAATATTGGTAATATTTAGTCTTAGTCAAATTTTGGGGTGATATTACCGGTAATATCGGTAATCGGTAACAAATTGCCCAGTGGGATGTCATACACAAAAAACCGCACCCAGAGGGTGATGACCGCACCGCGCCCTATTTAATCGTGCATGCTCGCCAAGTTATGAATAATTCATTTGTCAAGGTCAAACTCAATCGCTGATTGGCTCCCCCGGAAAGTCGGGGGAGAATGTCGAAAAAGTAAAGAAAAAGTTAAGACCCGCGGACAGAGATATCCAAGACCTTCGTGAGAGTGAAGAACCGAGCAAAGAACAGTAGAATCGATTCTTGTCAGAGCGCGAATATATAAAACATTATCGAATACAATCAGAATCGATTTACTGAGAAACAGCGCCCTCGTTCGGAAGGAAAAAAAGGAACACGAAGGTCTTGGAACCAAGACTAGGCTGCGGCTTGAAATTACACTCATGTCTATGGTAGCGGCTGTCTATGGTAGACGTGTGTGTAATTTCAAGCCCGTAGCCAAGTAATTCGGACGCTGCCTTAGAACATCGACTGCACACTGCGGCAAATTAGACTCGTTTTGAATTGTGCCCATTTACTACAGTTAGCACGTTGTGATTGTTCGCACAATCCTTCTGTTTGTGTTCACAGCCTTCTAGGCTTCAGAAGAGCACCTCCTTGCACAGGAAGATTCCTTAACCTGAAAGAAGAAGTGTTGAAAAAGACAGATGATATGAATCTGCTGAGCACGGTCTTCAAAAGCGGTAAGCCGCGACAGAACTTGTATCAGATCTAGAGAGAGTGCTTATTCATGTATTATACTCTATTTTATTTCCTGCATAAATGCTCAACTGATACCACACTGGTGTAAAGCTTTTGTGCTATTGTCCTCAAGCTTTAACACGCATGTTTAAAATGAGCATATTGCATTGGAAGCGAAAAAAGCGTTTGTACCAAAATTAATATAATATTGTTCACGACCATACGTTGGAAATGCACCGTTTGTCCGAAAATCATTTCCAACGGTACAACTTTTCTGAACTAAACTTGAGTCCTATGACGAGTACTTTCGTCAGAGATGTTTTAGATAAACAGCACATTTTCAAGGGATAGTCGTATGCATTAGTACGGGGTGTTGTATGATGAGGGTTGCGGTATGGGTTGGGGCGGGACTGCATGCGATATGATATTCAATCCTATTATTACCATTTTGCAGATGGGAATTTATGCGTCATCGGAAAATGTCTGCCCTGGTTCTGCAACCAGAACTACCCGAGTTGTACCAAGGGCGATTTTATAGAAGTATCCATGTGCCAGTTCCTGCCAACATTCCGCGGTGGCTACTCGGTCTCAGACGCAAAGTATCCGTGGAGCCAGGGCGTTAAAGAGGCCAAAGTGTATGTGATAACTCGAAAGTAAAAGTCGGTTTCTTGAGCGTTGAGGTAAAAAGATTTGCCAGTGAAGCAAGTTTAGGCAAGAGCTGTTAACAACTGATGGGCTAACCTTTTGGGCAGGGTTGTTAGATTTAAATCACCCTTTTTTAAATCATTGATTTAAATCATGATTTAAATCACTGAAAACAAATTAATAATCACTAATAAAAATCACGTTTTGATTTTTTTTATTTCTGTTATTTTTTTAATGTAAAAACAATTTGTTATTCAAACCTGACCGTCGTTATCTTCAAATCGTTTATACTCACTCTAAAGGGATGTATAAGGCCAGTTTCCTGAAACAGTGTACTACATTTATCTTGTGTACAATACATATGATTCTGAAGTACATTGTGTGTAATGCATGTATGATACAGTATTCCTCTCTTACATGTACATATAGGTTTAAATAACTCATGCATGTTGTAATGTGCCTATCAATTGATACCCCCGACCTGACCTGACCCCCCCCCCCCCTCCCCCGCCCCGACCCCCCGCCCTTCCCCTCCCCCTTCCCCTCCCCTTCCCCTTCACCTTCTCTCCCCACTTCCCCAACCCCCCGAGTGGCGATTTCTGCTGGGTTGTATAAAAATGACAATTACAAAATGTTGTGTTGGGACTTTTAATGATTTTTAATAAATATTTACGTTTTCCAAAATTGTAAATTTTGCCTCATCGTCTCTGCTAAACCGTCTATATTTTAACATAGGCCTAAATCTTCAATGGTGCTCTGTCCATTGAAAGTTCCATTGTCTGGTTCCCATTCTACAGCTGCAAATGCAAAATGACGCCGAAGGGCAATATTTCCACCGCAAAAATCGTAAAAACTTTTACAGGATCAAAATAAGGACAGTACGTTAAAAAAGATTGGTGGCTGCATTAAATAGTTTTATTCCACCATAGTTGTGTGTGGAGAGGAGGGGGGTTCCTGTTATCAACTTGGATGAGAAATGTGCAGTATGATGGTGATGCTGTATACAGAGATTTTAAGACAAACTTTGTATTCTAGAAAAGAATATGATCAATGAAAGGGATTTCAGCACTGATTTCATGAACAATTGTGTGTGGTTATACTTGACTTTCAATGATGGTCATTTAAATTGACTTATTTGAAACAAATGTTTTATGCCAATGGTACGATGGTAAAACAAATCAAAAAATCGATTTAAATAAATAAAATCCGATTTCAATCAAACAAATTTGATTTGTTTTGTTTTTTCTTTTTAAAATCATGATTTTTATCAACCCTGCTTTTGGGGCAAGATTGAGCAGCGACCATTTGTCAAGCGCTGGTCGATATTTAGTGGTAGCATACGTCGACAAATATGATCGACAAATATGGTCGTTGCTCGAGCTTGCCCTCGTCTACTAACGCCTGGTCGACCATCAGGAACCAGCTTACATGTCATGCTAAGCAAACAACAGCTGAATGCCAGTCACAAGCAATATACATCACATTACAATTTGATTGGTAATCTTGTTTTCACCAAGGAGGATTTTCACGCAAATTTGTGTGCTTGGTGAAATTTTGGCCCCTGGCCTCTAACGATCTACGCCTAACTGTGACTGTGTTAATAGTTTCTGCTTCCCCTCCATTTTTCCCATGTTGCAGGTGGAAAGCTAATAACATATGCTTGGATTTGTTGAAGGTTTGTATCGACTTGATGGTGCTTATTATGTAATGTGGAAAATGGATGGATGGAAAATATTTTGAAAAGCGTGGGGGTATAAAGAATATGCATGCGGGAACGCTGTTCACTTTATAGACCTTTTTTGCGAGTCGTCATGCATGGACCCACTTTTTCCACTTGGGGGAAATGCCCCCCCTCCCCCACTTTTGGCAGTTCCGCATAAAAAAAACATAGAAAAGGGCTGCCCCCCTCCACTTTCAAAAGTGTTCCGCCCCACCTGCATGGACCGCATAGTGTTGTGATGCTAATTAAGTGCTTATTTAAGTAAACAAGTTAAGCATGCATGCCCGAACGTGATTTTATACCTGCTCTATACGGTACATGCACGATGGTTACTCTAAGGCGGTCCATACATATATATCTGGTCACGTGGGTGAAATTGGTCTGTACAGTACAATTTTTTGAACTGGCCGGCCGTATACCGCGGTCCTGTTTGCGACGAAGACTTATGAGCACGCGCAGTGTTGCGTTGGGCGGGTTTTGAGGGCACGGTGCAATACTCTCTTAATGTAAAAGAGTGAAAAACTCACTCGCCAAAAGAGTGAATCCCTTGTTAAACCAGTCTAAAAAAGAGTGGTCCCTTATATGGCTCCTCGAAAGAGTGGAAATTTCACTCTTTTGGAGTGGTTTTCATTCTTCTGGAGTGGTTTTTATAAGAGATTCACTCTTTGGAGTGGTTTGATAAGGGATTCACTCTTTTGGAGAGTGAGTTTTTGACTCTTTTTACATTAAGAGAGTAACGTATGTATAATACATTTTGTATTTGTATTGTTAGTAAAACAATTAATGGGTCCCATCTATACATGCGATCGCAGTTTGGTTGGTTGTGAAGTTACACCGGTGATGTAACTAGTATCATGGAACAATAAACGGGGTTCGCAATATTGGCCCCAAAAACCAGTCCCCTAATAATGTTTTTTCCTTTCTTTCTTCTCCGTCTTTCTAGGATCCCACGTGGCTGCAAGGGAGGACTTCACTGGACCTCATAGAGCAAGGGATATTTGACTTCTTCCTTCGTAAGGATCACCAAGGAACTCAATTTTTAATAGTGATTGTATTCAACTCGTTTTTGCCTGTTTATTGCCTTTTATTATACGACTGGGCATAATGCCTAACGATTAATTGTGTTACATGTATTTGGGCCCGCTGTCAAAGACGATGGCGTAAAAAAGCTGCCTAATAGGCCTAGACAGCCGAAGCAACTTGCCCGCCACCCATGATTTGTTGAGGGATCACCTCTGTTTTTCTAAAGATGCATGTTCCAAAAAGATTTTGTTTATACCAAATGAGTAAACCTTCCAGAAATGAATTTAATTTCAGCCAGATTTTCGGTCTAAAGAAACTAGCCTAATAAACCAACCTTCTAGTTCTATATACCCGAAGCACATAGCCTAATAAGCTAACTGCTACATAATCTACTGAACTGAAAACATGTAAACATGTCGATCATCACAAACTAGACTGTTGCCATTCACCGCAAATTTTACGGAAGTTGTATACACTTGATGGTATGATAAAAGCTTGTATACGCGTATTTGTAAAAGTGCATTTTTCTATGGTGACTGCACATCCTGCAAATAAATACTATATAACAAAGTGACTCCAAGTTACCAAAAATACGAATTTTACACCCCAGAGAAACCCCTAAAGTTTTTCTAACCTGACGGCTAATGTGTAGGTATACAACATTGCCTATAGTTCATATATGCCTAGTTCCCTAATTTTCTTACGGGTGAAATTTCTAACAGCAATGTGTAAACCTTGTCTTAAAAAAAGGACCGTGAATAATTTCAGTGACAAACACAATTTTAACTGTATTATTGCCCGTGTGTTTATTATTGCAGGAAATTACGATAGACATCACTACTCGAAGCTGCGGAAGTACGAGAAACGCGGCTTTGTCGTTCACGTCGACAATGGCAAGGGCTTTGGTAATCCAATTGTAGATGACGTCACGTTTCTGGCACCTGTCTACCAATGTTGCAAGTAATTATTGAGCTTTTTATAATCATTTTTAATCACAGATTTGTGTGACTGACGTACAAGCCGTGTGCATGTAGTTATAATTGTTGTCATTAAGTGTGCAACCAATGCTCGTTCTATGTTGGCGCAGACGTTGTATCTAATGGTGTAATATTAATATCTTCAACTACAGAAAGATACCGAGGAAGGACAGACAAATCCAGCCTTAAAAAAGGAATTATAACTTTAAAGGAACCATGCTTCTTAAATTGACCGGATCTCATTTTATTTCATAAATAAATTCAATTGTATTAAATGTGAATTAAAAGCCAAACTGGTTCAAGCGAAGTTTTAGTGTGATTATTTGCCGCTCAAAAATTGACCCCCCCTTTTTGAAATTTGTTGAGACTCAAATTGAGGGCGCTGTTCGTGACGTAGACCGAGGCACCGAAATTCATGGATCGACTCGATAATCTGGACCCGGCCCGTATATACACACACTAGGTCTACACGTGCAATTTTGTAAGTTGCAACAACAACTAACATCGAACTTACCCTGATTTTCTCCCTTTTAGCGAAGGCTCCTCGGGGAATGGGCCGTTTAACTGCTTTCGCCTTTATCTTACTCACATCTGGGAACTTTGTTGGGATGGCAGTGGACTTGAGCATATTTTAATGGTCATCCCAAAGGATTTGAAAATACCAGTATCGAAACACGACGGCTCAAAGTGGTCGCTACATAACGCTGAAAAGCTGCTGGGGCCGGACCTCTTTGCTCTTGTCACCTTCACTTTCGCCGTCCAAATTCTCCGATATTTCGCTTCAGTTGGAAATAAATGAAGGCTTACTCCACCCGTCGTTGTTTTGCTGCACCCAGCAGCCACACGCCTTGTCGGCATGGCCGAAAAACACTATATTTTGCTTAGATTTTGGACGAAGAATTTTCGCCGTACAATGTACACACAATGCATACCCGTGATGAATGGGTAATGTTCCTCGATCTACGTCACACACTTATGTTAATGAGGGTCCCACTCAGGGGGCGGAGTAGCTTGGACAAACATATTCAAAAATTGTTTTCTCATATTTAATCTGAGAAATAATTGTCTCTGTTCACAAAATATCATTGTCAAGATAATACTTTATTGTTTTAAGCAGGAATAATGCAATATAAATCCTAAATCATGTTTCTTTTAATATATCTGCATTATGTCTTTCTTATCGATCTGAATCAAAATTATACCAACTTCTGATTTTCACCCTGCAGGGTACGCCGATCCACATATCTTCGTTTAAAAGAATTGGCCCGACCGGAGTCCAGACTGAGTAACGTGCTCAATACGTCCATATCACGTGACCCCATTGCACCAATCATTACAGAGGACCACCTGCAGGCATTGGACAGGCGACTGGAAACTGTCCTAGAGACTATCGGTAAATGTATGCGAGACCACGGGGAGAACCAGGTGCTAGTTGAACGGCTGGATAACTGAAATGATTTGCACACACAGAATTTAAGATTTGTGAAGTATAGGAGTGCATGCACTTAGGCCTGTAGATCTTGGACCGGCTTGGAGTCACTAATTCACTAGGTGAATAAGCACTTCCTTAGCGTTATTATATCCTGTTCGGTCCATGACGACAAGTGAAAAAGGTCTGTACATGTTCTGCCAGTACAGGTTCGAATTTACAGTTGAGATTTTAAAGGTTAGGGTTAAATTGCGCTTGGAACATTGTCTGTGACACATTTCGTTGATTGGGAAATCAAAGTATTTCTAATCCGAAATGGAAAGGCGTTTACTTCAATACCCCGCCAAAATGGTTCAGGAACAGACAAATCTTGGAAAATAACCAACCCTCCTTGATAACAACTGTCTAAATATGTGGCACAACATCACAGTTCAAGTAGAATTTATGATTTTGTGAAGTCGCGCAAACCGTCTAAAAATCCTTTTTTTACTAGACATACCGGTATAACGCCGCACCTTTCTGTTAGAAATAGTTCTTGTCGTATACCGTTCGCAGTTCCTCTAGGCCTAACCTCCGAAAACTGTAACGTTACATATAGTCCAAAAAGTAGTATTTTTAGTTGTCCACAGTGGCGTAAACCTGTTTCGTCGGGGAGGGGGGAGGGGGGGCTGATGCCAAAATCCCGGCCGGCAAATAAATTCGAAAACGGGGGGTGGGGGATTTGTTACTTGAATGAATATGACAGAGGGGGGGGGGGGGGGGGGGGGGGGTTGACACAAAATTTACATGATAAATTTACACACAGAGTGACCATTTTGTGCTAGATAAGTCATATGTTTTTAACTAAACACGGAAAATACTAGAAAATCTTTTTAGAAAACTTTTCATTTTTTTGATGATTGATTGATTGATTGATTGATTTTATTCGGTATTACCACATAAATATAAACAAATATAAATATAAATATATGTACATGTATATGTACAAACAAACAAACAAACAAACAAACAAACAAACAAACAAACAATTACTACAATACATTAAAAACATGGTAATACCAGGGATAGCCCATGAAAGTTTGTTAACTTATTTCCAATGGGGTCCCCTTATTGCACACAAAACACAAAAAACCTACACTCCAAAAACACACAATGTCGAAACAAGCAAAAACAAACAATACTTATACAAAAAACATCGAGCAAAACACAAACCAAAAACATAAAAACCACGCAGAAAAAGATAACAAAATACACGGATAATCCATACAGAACTAAAGATTACAAAAAAACCATACCATACTAAAAAGCATCATACAAAACCTCGAAAAAACAAACATAAAGGGAACAACAAAACCCCAATCTAAAAACAAACATGTAAAACAAATTAAAACATTACATTACATTATGAAAAATGCATATTTAACTGAAATTAACCCTCCCCTCCTCTTTAAGAAAATAATTTCTACTAACAAAAAAAGCCCTTTACCTCACAGTCTCCCTCTGTTCTAAAAACTTCTTTAACTCCCTCTTAAAAGTAAGTTTATTGTGGATTGATTTCACATAATCTGGCAACAAATTCCACTCCTTAATACCATTGTAAAAGAAGATGTCTTGGTGATGTTATTAATAGTGGGGACCACAAATTTTAGTTTCTAGATCTCGTATTCATTTGATTTGCGTCTTGTACTTTAACAAAAAAAGAATTAAAATAAGAAGGAAAATTACCATAATAAATACCATGGACTATATTCAATGTTAATTGAATGACTCTACTTTCTATGTGAAGATAACCAATGTCATGAAAATCATGTAGGATGAGATGATGCAGAGGATTAAAATCATGTATAAAACGAACCATTTTATTCTGGACAATTTGTAATTTATTTTTTTGGGAAGTCTTGAGGCCAAAATACCATACCATACAGGCGTAGTCAATGTGACTTTGGATAAAAGTGGAACAAAGAAGTTGTCTGGTAGACTTGTTCAAATATTGCGAATGTCGATAAAGAAATTTAAGTCTACTGGTGGATTTTTTACAATATTGCAAACCAATCACCAGTTAAATGTAGTGTACACGATCGGTAATCCTCCAATTTGTTTTTACTGAATTATTACGAAATACCTTACTAGACTGAAAGTTAATAGTAGTCTCAATCATCCTGTGAAATTATGGCACCAGGTGTGCTGTCATTGTCAAGAAAGGTGGAAATATATATCGTTTTCCAACGATTTCCAGCTGGAAATCGTTGGAAATCTGCCCTGTAGCCTTTAGTCAAGGCGCGCCTTGACTAAAGGCTATCATCCGCCCGACGGTTGAAAACGAGCGCCGTTTTCTCGTTTTTTCCGCCATCCAACAACGCAAAACTTTAAACAGGTCAGTGGAACGATATTTCCTATAAAATATACTAACCCCAAATCCGCCCATTCCTGAAAATTGCAACAATGACCAATCATGTACACTGCCTTTAAACTTTGGTCTAACACCATGCCTAAATATTTGATATTTGTTTTGGCAGATAAAACCTGACCCTTGTAATCAACAGAAAAGTTCGGAACATTCTTGCATTTACGTTTAGACCCAAACAATAAGGTTTCACATTTCCCAAAGTGCAGAGACAGTTTGTTATCAATCAGCCATCCATTACAAGAATCCATTTCCTATGAAAGTTTATGAGCGATAACTTTAGGATCCTTATCTGCAACCATTATGATACTATCATCCGCATATAAGATCAATTTGGAGTTGACACTTATAGCCATGTCATTACAATAACACAAATATAAAATAGGTCCGAGCAGACTACGTTGAGGCACTCTATTTACACTCGAATGTTTAGATGACATGACTCCATTGATACTAACAACTTGACTTCTATCGGATAGATATGATTTAAACCATCTATTATCGATACCCATCAGTTTCAGCTTGGAACATAAAATATCATGATTCACGCAGTCAAAAGCCTTTTGTACATCCAGAGCTAACATTCCAACATTATAACGTATCAAGTCTCTTTTTTATATAGCTAAATTTTGAAATGCATCGAGCAGAATTTTGCGATATTTATCACAGACTGTAGGCTGTGTAGGCCTATGTGATGGAAACTGCACGCTGATGTCCCTAAGCCCGACAAGAACGGTGAAGTTTTTGTATTGTTTGTTCTCAGTTCGTAATATTTTGACTGTTGAAAAGTTACAAGATAACCTCGAAATCGGCATTTTTTGGCTTTTCACCAAACAAATCTGGGAAGGGAGATGATAACCGGCGATACGCCTGGGATTACGCCCATGGTTGTCCACTTTAGGGGCGCGAAATAGCTGGGCCGGAGAAGTAAAATCCAGATTTCTGGTAGCAGAAAATTTAGTTATTTAAAAACAGGTGTCGCGTCTTGTAAAAACCCTAATTAAAATCTGCAAGCAGAAAATAAGAAAATTTGGGTTCAATGTCCACTTGGGGGGCTCCATAAAAGTCGTCAAAGAAAAACCTAAATTTCTGTTAGCAGAAAATTGACATTTTTTTAGAACAGTTTTCCGGGACTTAAAGTCAGAAAGTCTGCTGGCAGAAAATTGGGAAAATAGGGTTGTCCAATTTTGGGAATTCATATTTTCTGTCGTTCTGATTTCACGGGTTGAATGTAGCCTGAATTATAATTCCATCATTATGTAGCTAGAACACAAAGTATATAATTATTATAAAAATTCTAGCAATAACAATCTGCCTCCTCAATCTGTACAATAGAAACTGTTTGGTTCTGTTTTAATACAAAGCAATATTACTTATTTTAAAATATTATTTTCACCACAAGTGTATATATTTTTTATCAATCGTGGACCCTTTGTCTACGCCCTAACCATTTTGTCCCTAGTCCACGATTGCCGGTATTTACATACTCGCCAATACACACACTCTTAGGTTCCGTACGTACTGTGGACATTCCTTTGTATTCGTGTAGTTAAGAAAACGTTGTCTTAATACTCATTTTTCTCGCTTCCAGAATTTATTTCAACCCCAAATGTTGATTCTGGGCCACTCACGTGTACATCTTAATTTTTCTACAGATAACCCTAATCCAATTTTTCCTATAGAGCTTTTTTTTTTCAGAGAGGGTAAAACGGACTGTGGACGTCTACAATCCGTAACCTCTTACACTTGACACATTTTTGTGGAAATATCTTTGACCATATAAACCTATTACAAAAATAATTTAAAATTTTGCACGTTCTGTTGATGAGATATTGCTCAAACGTCGAAAAACGCAAAAGTTCACATGACATACACCCGGTGACGTCATAATAATGAAAGTCTTCTAGGACCATCTGTGGGTAGCACCGGAACCAGACTCCCTGGATCCGCCTATGCCAACCATGTTCACCCCACCCCCTCCCCCGCTAAAGAACGATTTGCCAAAGTTATGTGCTTAAAAATCATTTGAACGACTGCAAGTGTGGCTGAATGCCGCGAACATGGTCTCTCTTGACCACCATACCATTCCCATGACGTGCTTGACCCGGAAATAAAACGCTAAATTGTTTTGATGGACACGTCCTTCGAGTTCGTTCAAATGTATTGAGAGATATCTCTAAATCGAATTAGAGATATCTCTAAATCGAATTAGAGATATCTCTAAATCGAATTGGAGATATCTCTAAATCGATTTAGAGATATCTCTAAATACATTTAAACGGCCAACTCGAAGGACTTGTCCATCAACACGATTTAGAGATGTCTCTAAATGATTTAGAGATAACCCGACTCCGGGCCGCAAATTTATTTTCCCAAACGACATCCGAATGGGGTTAACGCTATGAGATTTCGGACTTTACTTCCCTTTTTAAAACAATCCTCTGGAGCCACGAATTTAGGGGGAAAAATGAATTCGAACGTGATAAAATTCCGGACTTTATTTCCCTTTAAAAAAAAATCCTCCAAAGCTGGAAATTATAGAAAAGACCAAAAATAATTTGTAACGTTTAGTTCTCGAACCCAGTACCTTCTGCCAAAATATAGTCTAGCACCGTACGTATTAAAAGTATTATAGAGGGCGCTCAACAATGAATCCATTCGGATGTAGTTTTGGAAAAAGCATTCGCCCCCGGGCCGACCAGACTCTAGCCTTTAGTCAAGGCGCGCGTGGCACCCCGGATGCTATGGTGTACTATTTACGACACACCGCTTTGCCTCTTCCACACGCGACGCGACTATACGACGCGGCGGCACGGTGCACGACGGCTCCGTTGCATCGTGCCGTCACGTCGTGCCATCGCTTCTTTCCCATTACTTTTGTGCACATTCTGGCGTCGCGCCGTACCGTGCCGTCGCGTCGTTTTTTCCCAGCTTGCAGGTTTTCTTTTCTCCACGTCGCCCCTTCCGGTCCGTCGCCCATCGCGTCGCACCGTCGTGCGTCGCGTCGCGTCGCATCGTGTGTCGCGTCGTGCTCGCGTCGTGTGTCGCGTCGTGTGTCGCGTCGTGCTGCGCGTCCTGTTTCGCGTGGAGTAGTCACGCTATTAATTGTGAACATGCGCAGTTGAAATACTGAACTGGTTCACATAGCTAAGGGCGTGTTTGTTTCACGCACACACAGAAATCCTTGAGAAATCCTTGATTTTAATATCAGAAATACAAACGTCAAGTAATTCATTCAACTGCCCACATGACTGGTGCTTGTACCAAATGAACTCTAACCCCCTAGGCATTTTTACTAGGACGTGTCCTCAACCTGTCAAAATCCAACACTGTGCAGTATACCTATAACACATTCTTTGGACTATTTAGACAAATTGGGGCATCATAGCTACATGTAAAGTAATGGTGTCAAGGCACTACGTATACAGTCCTGAATCGGGGCTCGGACAACTCGACCGTTGGCCGACTCGACTCGAGACAACTCGACCGTTCAGACAACTCGACCGTTTTTTTGTCAAATGGGAAGACAAGTCGTCCGTTGAGACAACTCGTCCGTTGAGACAAGTCGACTCGTAGATAGGGGAATTGGTTGTGGAAGGAACGGCACGGGGTGACTTTTGATGGGCAGGACAGCGCTGTCGTTTTGGACGGGGCTTGGGTACACAGGGTGCCGGGGCCGGGATGGACACAGGCATGAAAGGGGGCCGGGTAACGTGAATTGTCGTGCCGGTATATTTTGTGGCACGGGGCTGGGATTGGATATTATATGCGGGGCCGGGAAGGTCTTTTTTTTTGCGGGGTGACATGGTTGATGGGCCGGACAGCGCTGTCGTTTTGGACGGGGCTGGGGTACACAGGGGGCCCGGGATGAGGGATTAGAATAACACTTTGATAACAAACTACATTTTGTAATCCACTAGCCTCTACACTGGCCATCATCAACTGAGATGTTTAAGAATACCGGCCTATCACCGCATCGGTGCGGCTGCCCGCCCGCGGCCGTGCACCGTGCATGCCGCGTCGCTCTCGCGGGCCTTGCATCCGACATCCCCTGAATCCATCAAAGTTCAACACAACCTGCTGTTGGAGTTTGTAAGGCTTGGGGTAGTTAATAATTATCTTATTTAGCCTGGGTAGCCTGAACAGTGCATTAGCACTGTTCTCCCTTAAGGCCCAGTTGAGAGAGAAAAAACCCGGAACAATTATGCCTTGGGAAAACCATTCCACATAGTGCACCACCAGGACGAAAATCGAACGGGGATCACCAGAGGTAGAAAGCGAGGAAAGAACCACTGCACCAACCTGACGGCCAAATTAAAGTGTAACAAGTTTTCAATGCAGTGCTGTCCTTTTATTTGGAATGTTCGGGTGTGACCAAAGTCGAACACAGACAATAAACCCCATAATAGTTTTATCACACAACAGACACATTTCTATCCAAACAAGATACGGAATTCAAACATTAAAACTGTTAAGAACTAATTACATCAAATTTAAAGAAGTATCATACTGTGTACAGCGATCTACAGAAATGCCTGTACACGTAGTACTAGTAAAATAAATTAAGACAAAATAAATTTATTGTAACTACATTGTATGCTTGTAGGCAAAGACACTGTAATTATTAACACATCCACGCACATGTACATTCTTGTGCCTGCGAACTTAGCAAAATTAGTACCCACATTTTCCATTTGTATTTCAACAATAAAAAAACTAAACATTGCAATGTCCTTTCGTGAACTTGTTTCATGTGATTGTTTCTTTCACAGCCATTAGAGTTTAAAGTGAATGTTGATCGCTGAGAGAAATCTGCGTCATCATGTAGTTTTATTTAGATTAAGGCATATTATAATAAAACAGGCAATTATTTCTGCCATGATAAAATAAAGTTACTTTTGAGAGCTGTTATTATCAAGTCCTGTCTAGTCCCCTTGAGCTGTTTATCTAGAGTCATTGCTACAGGCAGCAAACGAATCTGACGTCATAAGATGAAGTCCCCTTTTGTGCCTAGTGCTAGATACAAAGGGGAAAGCCATTTCATGTCGGATACATCAATGTTTCCCCCACCAGCGACGACTTTTCGAAAAATGGCTCCTGCAGATTTCTTGGGGCAATCAACAGCCTCTTTAACTGTAAAGGTAGTCAATAACATGTTTATTTTGTGTTAAAAAAAAAACCCACTCTAACAGTGTCTGAATTGCAAGAATCAACAACTCAATGGGGGCCTTGTATGTGGCCCCCCCCCCCCCCCAAGAAGTTGTCAATTTTTTGTTTTAAGTTAATTTATGGAATACGGAGGTCAGGCGGAGGTATAGATATCCTTATGTATACAAACCACGTATTGTACATAATTCCCATGAAGGCCCATATTAACGAGAGATTTCGGACCCCCCCTTATTAGAATAATTTTCCAAATAGAATGTTTTGTTTTTTGTTAATGAAAAAAATCCTGGGTGTGCTGCTACTACACCCAGGGAAGAATTTTATTGAACACCACGACAGAAACATGTGTACATGTACACCACACAAAGACATTTTATGTTAGTGTCAATTCTAAAACATGAAAGCTATCATTTTGTCATGAAAGTACTTGACTGACATTCTAACCAAATAAATTAAATATCTCCTGCAGTTTATACAGATCATTCACTTTGTACAATGTATGACTCCCAACATTATTTGGTCAAATTTTGAGCAAAGACATTAATTTACTGACCCAATTTGTTTACAATAATACAATTTGTAGTTTGTACATTTCTCCAGTGCAATCTGAACATGGGAACCAGATCTCATACAAGGAGTCTTTGGCCAGTGTGTCTTCATACTTTGCTCTCGTTCCAAAACGAGACTTCCATTCTCATACTATGAGAATTGATAATTTGTGAGAATGACTACCGGTACTAACATTTGTTACACTCAGAGTTATATTATAAAAATCAGAGTGCACAATGTGGTTCGAGAAACTATTTTGAAAGTGGGCAAACAAGACGTTATTTTGCAATCTACTTGCCCATGTCGAACCTATGCTTTAAAGTGGGGCTGCAGCCCCGCTCGAATTTTGCAGATTTCTGTTATTCTAGATTTAAAAATGTGTACTTATTTCAGATACAATTAAAGTTTACCTCGATGTACCACGTTTCACCGTTAAAAAGAGGTCAAAACACCCCATCTTTCGTTAACGAAATCCAGCTAAATGTGAAACGCTGGTATGACGTCATAATGTATTCATTGACCCCGCATACGTCATTGTTTGTATGCAGCTTCCACTCTTTGATCTTCATGCAACTCTGCATGGGCGCAACGTGTATACAACGGTAAGCACTTAAAAAGACCAACCAAAATGACATCGTCACGCCTTGTGCCTATTCAATAAAGCCTCGTGCCTATTCAGTGAGGCCCAGTGCGCTTTCAGTAATACATGACGATGTCGTTTTGGTGGTTCTGAAACAGTGCCTTCCAGTGTTTCGCGTGTATGGATATGTGCACATGTATCGTGGTGTGCACGCGTAGTACAGACACTAGACAGTCGGCGCATACAAACAATGACGTCATCACCAACGCAGCGCGCGGGCCGCCGTGACCTTTGTTTTTAGTTTCGAGACAAAAGCGCTTTATTGAAAAAGACTCATTTTCAAGATATGAAAATGTTTTCTATGTAATGAGTGTATATACACAGATACTATACAGTGGAAAAATAAGATTGATCGGCCACGCTGCAGCAGCACTTTAAATGCAATGATTGGTCTGCGTGGGACAGAGTGTGCACTCTCACGTTTCTATAATATAATCATGTGGTTACACTTCCTAATATTTTGTATGCCTTGTGCAAGTTTCACTTTGACGAAAAATAGCATATCTGAACTACACTTGGCATTGTCAAGCACATTTTACGAGATCTGGTCCTGATATATTAAAAAGAAATTGTTAGATATTAATTTTTGTACGCACCAAATTTAATAGCTTTAAATAATTTATTTAATTTCTAGTCACTCTCAATGTCTGAGCCATCATGGCAAGGTTGGCCATTGCTCATGAGCTTAATGTTTTCAAACTCTATCTCCTCTGCGCCACTGTTCATGGGCCGGTAGCGCACTGCAGCACAGCCAGTCAGCCGTAGGATCAGCCCCATGACCCCGTAGATGATGACCATGATGATGATGGCAAAGAGAAGGTGCCAGGCGAAGGCCACTGTGATGAACATCAAGTTGATGTGATCCTCCTGGTCCCAGGATTTCCCGGACGGAGGCCAGTACAGCACAGTGCCCACCATGAAGAACCAGGTACCCTGCAGGAGCGTGGCCGTGTAGCGCATGATGCGGATGCGGTCGTCCTTGGGGCACCAGACTTCGCACAAGCTAAGGATCGAGCAGAAGGCGATGGCAATGACCAGCAAGAGGTGCAGGTGCACGTCGAGGTCCTCCCGGCCGTGGGTATGGAAATAGAACAGCAAGCCCTCGATGAAGAATGCCAGGGCACCGAAGAGATTGGTGTAGCGCTCTGCCTGGGGCAGGCAGGTCTTGGAGAGCGTCACCACTAAACCGTAGACTGAGAAGAACGTGTACATGGTGCAGTGCTGCCACTCCGCTGGGTGCTTGAACTGGCCATCGGCACCAATCAGGGTCCACTTGGGGATAGGATACATCATCTCCGCGATGAACCCGATAATCCCTGCAACCAGTATGGTCATGCCCTCTATGGGCCAGTGATGCAGACGGCGGAGGATGCGGCCGGTGGGCTGCAGGCGCCCACCGTCGAGAGCAAACTTCTCATAGGTGAACTGGACCATCCACCAGATGGCGTAAAATATGAAGAAGGCACCTGGTAGGGCATGCCCAGGCCACGTACCCATGGTTCAGGATTAGGTGTTCTGACCTGATGCAAAAAATGAGAAAAACTATTGCTATTAGTTCAACAAAAGCAGGTAAAAAATTGCATTTTTTTCAATAAAATATTGCCAAAATTTAAAACTGGAGTTATAATATTATGATTACGAAGAGATTCTTGCTGTCGGACATCCGGGAACTTCGCTTGAACTTTGTGAAGGGGAAAACAAACACAACGGTTGCCGTGTAAATAACAGAACGAAGGGGAAGATGTGACATCATGCCGACCACGAGAATTGCTCAAGGTCGGAAATAATTAAAATATCACTTTGAAATGATAGGCCTACAACTTTACAAACTTTACAAGAGCTACAAAATTACGAACGTTCTACACTACATGCGTCTTAACCCTAACACTGCCAGACGCAGCACAGTGCATCTGTGGTGACAGCTTGACCTTGCTGCACTCTGCACACAAGTCAATGTGACAAAGTATGCAATCTGATGCATCTAGCAGGGTTTCTAGCCAAAATACCCTGGACGGTTGGGGTTAAAGTACACAAACATGACAAACACCCAGAATAAATACTGATTAATAATTAAGTACTGATCAATCAACATTTTAATACGGGAGTCCATTACAAAAAATGTGCAATTCCTTCCTTCATCATGTACAAGTGCATATGATTGGTTTTGAGTCACCTCGGACCCACGGTCAACCCGGACCCACGGCCAACCCGGACCCACGGCCAACCCGGACCCACGGCCAACCCGGACCCACGGCCAACCCGGACCCACGGCCAACCCGGACCCCCGGCCAACTCGGACCCCCGACCAACTCGGACCCCCAACAACCTCAGACCCATGGCTCGGTATTTTACGGGAGACGTTGGGTTGTTGCAGCGGTTCTGGCAGCCAAATCGAACCGCTACAATGTGTTTGTGCAGTCAAGCATGATATAAACAATAATCCAACAATGGATTGAAACTGCACAAATGGCGGCCAATGGCGTCATCCGGCCTGGTGGCACTTTATTTTTTTTACGCCATATGGCGTCATCCGTACGCAAGGAGTTAAACCGCTTGAAAACTATAAACCTATAGGTTTTATAGGTATCCATAAAATATGTACCGGTAACAAAGTTAAGGGGATCACCTCGCAGAAAAAAAAGCCTGGAATCCATAACTTCATAACAAAACTCGAACAATTATTGAATCCACAATCAGCAACTCCAATCACATTAAGTAAGACAAGAAAATAACTTGCGGCAAAGTTAATTCTGACTTTCACAATCATGTTTGGCTAAAGTAATAAATGTACATCTCAGCTGATATTTTAAAAAGTCATTAAAATATGACCACCCGTTTGTTTTTGCGATGTTCTGCGTTTTATAAATAGAAATGTTTCCATGGAAGAATCAGTTATGTTGTAAAAAGCAAGTTCACCCTGATGTTTAAAACTTGTCCAAATTATTAACCCTGACCCTGCCAGATGCAGCACATTGCATCTGTGGTGACAGCTTGACCTTGCTGCACTCTGCACACAAGTCAATGTGACAAGGTATGCAATCTGATGCGTCTGGCAGGGTTTCTAGCCAAAATACCCTGGAGGGTTAGGGTTAATCAAGAGAATTTGATATTTATGATAAATCATTATAATGTCACCATCTGTGAACTGGGAAACTGTTGAGTTAGTTCAAATTTTATACTGAAAAGTTTAAATTTTATCCCAATCACAAATGCGCGAATCCGGAATCTTAACTGCAAACGCACTTATGCAGTAAAGATTCAAAAAATGCGGCCAGCTGGAGTAGGCCTACGGGTACAGTTCGCGATGCTGATTTAATGCTGGTCATGGGTCCGAGTTGGCATGGGTCCGACTTGGTTTGGGTCCGAGTTGACCTATGGGCCCAATCTCATGGCTCTACTAACCACAGCTTTCCGCGCTTACGATCACCATTTTGCACTTACAGAAAAATTCTACGCTAACTCTGTAAGCACAGAATCCTTAGTTACGGCATTGGAGATAGGGATGTACAGGGCCCAATTTCATAAAGCAGTTTACCGGTAAGCAAATTTGTCTGCTTACTATAGCAGAAAAAATATGCTAAACGTAAACGTATTTCACCACGGATTTTCAAAGTCTGCTACGCTTAGCACGAAAAATATGTTACGCGCGCATCATGTCGTCTGCTATACTACGACTGTCGTCTGCTCGGCAAAATGTGTGAACTCTTTCGCGCCTAATTTTTAGATCGGTAAATTTTACACTCAATTTATGATAATCATCATGGCAGCCACAGATGAAAGTTGCGATACCTCATCTATGAAGAGAAAGTCTAGCCCATTCAACTCCGAAATGGATATGGCTCTGGCAACGTCATATGCGGAAGAGAAAGATGTAATAGAAGGTGTTTTGAGAGGAACTAAACTCACAAACAAACATAAAACAGCTGCATGGGAGAGAGTAAGGGGGTGTGTCAACTCGTAAGTATTTTAAGTGGCTGATGATCTGCCTAATCAATATTTATATAGGCCTAGTCCACATCCGTACTCGTTCGCTTCTTTTACGATAGTATATGTTTATGAAACATGAATGCATTGTTTATAATATGGCATTGTATTAGAAATAAATAAATTGTGTTTTATTTATTTAATAATGATTAAAATTAACTGTTGGTTTGGTTTTCTCTGCACCAATTACAATTAACGTGAAATAGGCACGATCACCATCCACATGATGCGTGAGTCGAGCGCTGTGCCTTTGCCGTATGATATGATGCATGACGTACATGTATGACGTACTTGCATACTTATCATGCTTACATATCTTTGTAGGGCTAGCTATTACATCATGCACTGCATGCACTGCATGCATGCAGATAGATCATTGAGATGAACCATGGAGGAAGGATATCCTTCCTCCATAGACCGTATCGCAAATACCGCCTAAGGTCTATGGATAAAAAGATTATGTATAGGTCTTATTTCTCCATGGTATAGGCCTATAGACCATATCGCAAATACCGCCTGGATGAGACGTCACAATGGTTACTAGGGACGTGGGAAAGAAACGCGCACCAAAATCGCTCCCACAATCCCTTGTGACCATTGTGACGTCTCGACCAGGCGGTATTTGCGATATGGTCCATGGTACCCCTAGAACTAGGGGTAGGTCTATAGGCCATATCGCAAATACCGCCTGGTCGAGACGTCACAATGGTCAAAAGGGATTGTGGGAAGGAAATGGGAGCGATTTTGGTGCGCGTTTCTTTCCCACGTCCCTAGTAACCATTGTGACGTCTCATCCAGGCGGTATTCGCGATAAGGTCTATGGATGGATTATAAAAACAGAATTAATTACCGAAGCAGGCTTTACTTTATAAAATTTAAGAAGAGTGTCTTCTTTTCTTCATGACTTCCCTTATGCTTTATCTACCCTGCAGAGACTGCTTAAAGAATTTCACAAACCTTCAAAAAGCGGTGTCCAATTACCGAAGAGCGGTACTTTGCAAGCAGACACACAAAAAAATGTAATATGAAGGGCGCCCTCTGTAGTTACTTAAAAGTCTTGTTATTTTTAAGTCGTGTCTTATAAATTCCCAGCGCCGGTATCCCCTCATCAGTTCTACCGGTGGTACCATGCACCTCCATGTTTTCTTCCTCCATGGTTGTACCATCCGCCTAGATCTGGTCACGGTGCCCGTAATGTAATAATATAATACACCTACCAATCTTGTCTTTTCATAAATGTGTTGAAATTGTACTCGCCTGCTTCTCTAGTCCCATGCAGTGGCGTAACTGGGCGAATTTTTTTTTGGGGGGGGGGGGGGGGGGGCACATGGGGGTGCACACATTTGTTCAAGGGGGCACCGACAGTAGCTGCACCTTGTATATTTTCTTGTACATTTGAAGATTTCAAATGGGGGGGGGGGGGGGGGCACCCAGGGGGGCACGTGGCTCCCCCCCCCTTGCCCCGCGTAGACGCCACTGGTCCCATGCCCGTATCAGCTCTTTTTTTAATTTTTAATAAAAATTGTAGCTAGGCCCTAGTACGAGTAACTTGGACCCTCTATCGCCTTTTAAAAACATTTGGACATGATCTGTGGCGATCGCCAGATCATGTCCAAATGTTAAAAAGAGGCGATAGAGGGTCCAAGCATAGAGCAAGGAACAGCTCTATGGTCCAAGTTACTCGGGCTAGCTAGGCCCGATAGTTGTTGTTCAATGCGTCGACTACTGCTCTTCAACTTTTCTTTTCTTTTTTCAATAAGTGAAATGTTTATTTGTTTGTTTTTTAAATAAAATAAAATTAAAGTAGAAGTTATGTTCGCCTCACTCATTAGCTTGTGTTTTTTGTTTGTCTGATGGGGTTTTAAACGAAATCATGGTAGGATGCTATGCTCATTATTGCGCCCACCAACTGGTGCCCAAGAAGAGGCCAGAAAAGCCAACAAAAATGGTCATCGCTTCGAATTCTCCCGACTATGTATTTTCCCTAGGATGGTTAAGGGCGCTTATATAAATGAGCTAGTCTAGTTTTTTCCAAGGTTGATTAAGGAAAAGACACGTGCCATTAACCGTCTTGTATTAAAAAAAGGCACTGTTACAGTCGTGATTTTTGTGGGACGGTTAAGGCCTTACTACGGTACTAGTTTCGCGCATATAGTCGCGCCCTACGAAAAAAAACCATACGCTGCTGTATATACTCATCCTAGAAACCAAAAGCAAATATGCACCCCCCCGCATATTTTATTCCTAGGATAATTAATAGATTAGAAATATAGACCATCCCATCATGGAGGAAGGTTTGTGTTCCTTCCTCCATGATCCCATTAATTTGCTACGGCAAAAGTGACTTCGGTTTTAAAAATTAATTTGACCGTGCGCGTGCTCACTGTATCGTTTATCTTCTGTGTACATCAATCACGTGTTACAAATGTGCTAAGTTTCAACTCAACAAAACATTTTCCAAATGAACAAAGAAAACTGGCTGGAGCGGCATTCGAACCTGCGACCTCGGGAATACTGTACCAGCGCCCTTCCAACTGAGCTTTCTGCCCTATGTTGACTCACTCCCAGTCTTTGTTTACTATGCGTAACAAAGATCAAACGATTTCAGTGAAATAATGGTTGTTCAACTCAGGATGTCATGACGCAACAGAGCCATATGATGCACGATATGGGGCAGAGCGAACCCCACCCTCTTTTGTGTTGGTCATTGTGTTCCCGGAATCTCAGGAATTCTTTTCAGAAGTCTAGGGGGGTTGTGTTAGGTAACAATAGTCTGGAGAGTGTATATGGTATAGGGACAAAAGGGGGGTACCCCTCTACCCCATCGTGCTGGGGCCCTTTACGAAACGAGGCTAGAGGCTTCAGGCTACGGGCTAGGCTCGGGCTAGGCTCGGGCTCGGCTCGGCCCAGGCTTCAACGCAAAACAAAATGGCAGCCAAAACGTTTCGTACGCTCAGGCTTCGGGAGGCTTCGGGAGGCTTCGGTTGACGGTGGCTTCGCGATTCGGTTATCGGCTCGGCGTCAATGGTAAACTGAAGAAAAAAATACTCGTGCGTAAATGAGTGTATTGATTTTTATCTCATGCAATTTTACTGAATTTGTTCCAAATATAACTTCACTAATCAACAAGGTTGCTGAGAATTTTCTTTTGGTTATTAAATTTATTTTAATAAGTTGGATTTTGGGGGAGGGGGCGGTTGAAGTGGGTTTGGTGAAGTGAGTGCATGCTTCTAGATTTTTTTTTATATATTTATAAAATTGTCTTGGAGGTGGGGTGCTTGCGTTTCAGTAATTCGAAGCATTTTCAGGACCACTTTGAAGTACCAACAATTAATACACAACCCTCGTAATAACCCATACTGTCCATCCCCACCAAGAATTATAAGTTAAATGTATGTTTAGTTAAAGGCAATTTGCAGTAATTAACTGCAAACTCATAACAGCAAATCAGTACCAATAAAATACTCAATACCAATTAAACTCAACTGGGTTTCTTGACTTTTAAATTAAAGGAATTTTATTCAATAAGATTTTCAAATTATAATTTAATGTGTTTTCAATTTTATATTTAATATAATTTAACTATACAGGGTGTTTGACTATAGTATATGCCACTTTAATTTACAATGCAATACAAATTGAAATGATTTTATCAATAAAATATATGTTCTTTTTAAAGCAAGACTTCATTATGAGGTAACTCATAATGTAAATATAATTTAAAATCAATATATTATGTACCTTCTTAACATTGTTGGTCATTTATGAAAGATTAGGAAAGGTGTTCCAATAAAAAATAGTGTTTTTGCTGTACGTTTATAATTAGGAATGAGAATATAAATGGGTAATGTATGGGTCCAAAGTGTGATGTGGGATAGATTTTGACAACCTGAAAACCTCAATTAAATCTAACTGAAGCTGCAAGACCATTATTTCTATCTTCTATTCATTAATTAATATACGTACTCCATTCATTCTTGAATTTGAGGATGCTTTTAACAAGTTTAAAATGACCAATAAAACAGGCACAGAAAATTCATCAATGTGAGGAGCACCAATCCAAATCAGTAGAGGTGAAGTTTTTACAAGATGTTTTTTTACTTTAGAACAAACAAGACAAAAACATAAATATGCCAATTACGCAAAATAAAAATTGAGTCCAAATTAACCACTGAATAGATATCAAATAGAGGGGCACAACCATCACACTGTAAACTGTTTAGGCAAAAAAAATAGTTCTGCTTCCAGTTACCCTACCCTACCCTACCCTACCCTACCCTATTTTAATGGCCCCAATTTTTTCGGGGAAAAATGCTTTAAATACTACCTTTAAACCTTGACTACATGTAGACACCTACATATTCTCAGCAATGCCACGTATTAAATCGGAAGAACTATTTTTTGTTGTTGGCCTTAAATGCAGATTTGACCATTCGGGTAGCATTAGCAATGACAGTTGTTTTAATACTTGTTGGGCAGGTAGTTTGCTTTCCTGGAGAAAGAGGGCATAAGTTGAAGGGTGCATCCAGAATTTCAAAATTCAATTGCTTATCAGAGGTAACAGGGGTGGGAAAAAAGAGTACCACAAACTTAAAGAATGACCCTTTATATTAACTGTTGCTGTGATCCAGTGGGACACCCCTGCCCCTATTCCAAAAGTGGGGGATAATTATTCCCCCCTACATCTACACCATTGAACTTGTGCTGCACTATCAGTCCTTATAGTTGCTAAAATGTAAACAATTATGTTGTCTGCCTTCAGATATTCATGTTAACTTGCCTTTTTGAGCCAGGCTTTCATAAAAGTACTCACTTTCAGTCCCTCTGATATTCTTTTGCTTAATTTTCCAACAATACCAAAATTAAAAGGGTGTGCCAACCATGCAAGTGTTAGTTTGTTATTGTTTTTTCAACAATAAATGAAAATGGTCACTGCAAACATACATAGAAATAGGATCCGTCTTTGAGTTCAGATTTCCAAGGACTTGAGAATGAGCTGCTGGCTTCACTATTACTTGTGCCATTTCTACTTGGAGCATGAAGTGGTGCCACTGCAACCCAACTACCTTATCCATACCCATACAACTGCAAGCCAGAAGGACAGCTGTGGTGCCTGGTTTAGGACTCTTGGTTCCTGTTAACAACAGATACAAGTGAAATATTTATTATCACAAACTTAAACAATGCAATATTTGCTGCTAAAATGAAAACTGAATCCATGGCTGTTTTTGCTCGGTCTGGATTTTTAATCTCTGCCTACTTGCAACAAAAATATAATCATTGCCCTTTCAAAAAAGCAACAAATAAAATGTACAATGTATTAAACTACCTTAACTGAACTCCCTGGAATATGTGTAAAATTGTATTAAAATGTGAGAATTTGGGATTTTTTGTTAATTCAAAGATTTTTCATCCATGATATCCACAAAAAGGGAAACACCTTTTGACACAAGTCAAATGATGCCGATAAATCAGTACCTGCAATAGCTATTTCTTCTTCTTATTATTTTTGTTTTGTTTTTTTTGGGGGGGAGGGGAAGAAATTGTCAGCATGATAGCATTCATTTGTACATAAGCATATAACTTAGTAGTGGGTTTATGCTTCATTTGAAAGCCTGTTAAGTTTTTTTCTTCACATGTAAAATTACGTTAACTACAAATATGTAATAATGTGACACAACATAATTACGTACCTGTGATGTATAGCCCTGTCCATCGCCCAAATTCTGAAGTATTGACCGTATCCTATTGACCGTATCAAAGTCCTATAAATTACCCCGTTCCTAAAGGATTTTTTAAAAGAGAGAAATTAAACTCAATTAAGACAGAAGTTAGAACTTAGCCTTTTGTTTGAACAGATCTGATTTGAGTCTATCTCTTTTAACTCCACCCTTCAGAATTCAGATGTCACTGAACACACAATCCTAACTCTGCCTCTTGTGTCAGTAATCTCGGATGTGTACATGTAGGAATTGGATTTCGGCAAAATGAGCAGCAGATAGGTCTACTGTTCTAGATGCAACTTAAATCGTTTTTTCCATACGTGTATGCTTACACCGGTAACACGTATGTTTGCATGTACAAGTTACAAATCTCAACCTCTCTAATAACTCAAGCTCTGTCTCACTACTGCATTCGGAACTCTAGGTGACGCAACAGTGAGTTGGTGTAGGACCTCAGACCATATGCATAACCCAGCGACCGGATTCCCCTATGCACAATGCATGTGTTCAGCGCAATCTGGAGCCTTGCGCAAGTTTATTGTACTCCCTCCTGAGTTCTTATCCCTATGAATGGATTTCATATCCCTATGAATGGATTTCATTTAAAGGGAAATGAGCTCAGGAGGGAGTACAATAAACCTGCGCAAGACTCCAGATTGCGCTGGCTCTACCCAAACATGGCGATTGTGTATAGACTGTAGTGTAGGGCCCCTCTTTAGTTTGATCAAATTAGAGTCAAGGGTTTTTTTCTCATTCCAAAATGACTTTTTCAACCTAAAGGAGACTTATCTTACTTCTATTGACATCGTTTTGGGGAATTTTGAACAGTTTATTGGGGTAAAAAATGCAATTTTCTTACCCGCTTTACGGCAGTTGCCATGTGAATCAACGCGGTTTTGCGTGTTTACTGTGCGTCGCGGTGGTCGCCATCTTTATTTTCGCGTTGCGTTTTGTCGTCGCTTTACCCCAAAATTTCCCTCAAAAGCTAGAACCCTGCCCTTTATCTACGGCATACCTGTTGGTTTGTAATGTCGCTGACTAGTTTGGCAATTCCAATAACCTAAAAGTATATTTTTTTCCTATATAGCATGTATAAATAGGGAACAGGGCCCTACACTTAACACACGTTATAGTATAGGGGCCTAGTATGAAGTTGATGAACTTGTCCTTGAACAAAAACAACCGAGTTGATGTATCCCAAAATTACTTACACTGAAATTTCGCTTTGCCTGGCTCAGCTCCGCTGGCCCCAAGTTGTCCCATCTCCGTCAGAATCATTTATGTTGGCACACAAGGTGAAAATAAAAGCGAGATGCCGCACAACGGCCGTACTATTCTACCACACCACACTGTTCTTTTTCGTTTTCAAGATGGCGATTCGCTGAAAGTTTTTCACACTGACGTCATCAAGCCTGTGTTCAGCCCCACTTCGGTAGGCTAGATAAGGCTTCGGATTTTGGCCCAAAACGGAGCCTCGGGCTTCATCACCTAGCCCAAGCTCGTCATTTCGTATGAGGCTTCAAAATGGCAGCCGCAAAAACGTAGCCCAAGCCTAGCCTCTAGCTTCGTTTCGTAAAGGGCCCCTGGGTCATCCTCGACTCCATGGGCGCGTGTGCGTTCCTTCACTAACCCCTGGCCGTGAGGAATACGCTAACGACGCTGACTGGCTATTCGAAATGAATTATTATGTACTGAAAGTGAACCGCGCGCGTAATCCGAATGTTGAACGCCCTGTGTGCGCTCGCGTCCGCGTTAACATCCTGTTCGTCACGTCACATCAGCAAAACGACTCCGAGCACTTTTTTTCCATTATCAAGACAAGGCCACTAGTCTTGGTGGCTACGATAAACGATATGGATTTTTTCTGGTCAGGAAATACATGTATTTTATGTTTAAACAGAGATAGAAAAGGCACACATATTATAAATTCGAGTCGAGGCCGGAAATCAAAATTGTTCCAATCGATAATAAATTTACTCATTTATCCAGTTCAAGAAAGCAGCTCATTCTCAATGACAGTGTTTGCCGCCGCTGCAGAAGATGCATCGAAAGGTTTGACAAATTTGCGAAAACAGCTGAGAAAAACATTTGGAAAATTACACAACTGACATCCGGCGATAATGGGCGGAAACGGTCATGACGGTCGTCATACTTTTCCTTCCTCCCGATCCCACCAGGCCGGCTGTTACTACTATATACTCGATCAGTGCAGTGTTAGATTTAACGTCAGGCGGGAAAAACATTAGGCATCATTATTAGGAGCTAATCACATCCTTCCAAAAGATTGATTCTACAAATAAAACCTTCCTACTAAAAACACTGCGTCGCGCGTTAAACACATCGACTGCAGTCCTAATTACCATATCCCACTATGTGGGATATGGTAATTACACAATTCCAGGGGTTAAGATCGCGCAAGGCATGGTGGGAAAACATGGCGCCGCAAGATCGTACCCATGGTAACGAGGTTGCCCCTGGGTATAAACAGAGCCGGTGTAGGTAGCGTAAATTTCAGACTCCATAAAATACGGGCTCATAGTATTGCACATGCCTATAGTGAAGATAATTTGGAAAGTGGCCGGTCACATGAGGGGGGGGGGGGGGGGGGGTTCACAAATAAAAGGGAAATCAACCCGAATTTCATAGGAGTCTATCTTAGGCCGTGTCCGAATTACTTGGCTACGGCTTGAAGTTACACACAAGTCTATGGGAAGTGGCTGCAGCCGCTACCATAGACATGTGTGTAACATCTAGCCGTAGCCAAGTAATTCGGACACGGCCTTATTTTCATATGACACCGGTACAAACCTCACGGTGAATGTGTGCAGTACAGGGGCGTGTCAAATTTTTTTTTTGGGGGGGGGGGGGAGGTACTGCCGATAACGTCACAGCCACAAAGTTTTTGTGGGCGGGGGCACGCCCCATCGTTTTTATGTCCAAAGTCTCACAAATTACTAGAACAAAAATTTGTGACTTATTGGCCACGGGATCCGAACACTCCCTTTCATAAAGCCCAAAAACATTTAGACGATGGTTTTCTAAATTAAAATTAAAATTTAGTTCTTGAAATGAGAAAAAGATAAAACAAATTAATGTTTCCAGACATTTCTTTAATACAGTATACCAGTAGTCCCGTGGTAAGTTATCTTTTCACATGCTAACTGTTGGGTAACATCTGATTACATAATTATAAATACAATACGGTAAATACAATTGTACACAAATGGTACCCAGACGATTACGGATTTAGTATGTACGCGAAAAAAATACATTTCATGACATTACTAAAAATGTAATATTGGTTAAAAGTTTATTTAAAAGGGAAAATTATATAGATAAATATAAATATATTTAACAATACACCACTGACATTATATTCACCCATAAGTGGCAAGTCCTAGACAAAAGGCATAAAGTTTTGTACACAAAGATAAATATGATAATTATTGATTACTATTTTAATGGGAAAAGCTGAAATGTCCTCACAAATCCCACTGCCATGAAATGTTAACCGAAGTCCTTAAATGGATCGATTAACCGTAACTCCTTAGGGTGTCTGGAAAATCATATTAACATTTGAGGATTCAGGACTCTTATTAAAGGTTTTCGAATCTCATCAACAAAAGAAAAACACTATCAACTACTCATATATATATCATTTGGTGTGAAGTTAGTGATCGTAGCAAACCCTCTTAAATATTAGCAATCAAACATGCTTCCGAGATAACTTTGAAATCCCTTTAAAAAAATCAAGACCACTGAGATCATTTTAGGCCAGAATGACACCAGAATGGGAAAAGTACAAAAATGTTGTTTTCATATAATTTTTATGAGAAAGAAATTGAAAATATATTGGAAAATTTTTTTTTTAAATGTTTGAAATAAAATATCTATAAAAAAATTGAAATCATAATGATTTTGTTTCTATTTACTTAAATTTTTTTCAAAGAAATATCAATCCAACAAGACTTAACTTAAAAACACCAGACTACCACAGCCTGAACAAGACATAATACGATACAAGTCAGTTTGGCAGAAAATAACATTACTAATTTGAATTAAATATTTCCTGTTATTTCTGCTCCAAATTTCAGCCTCTATGAAACCAGGAAAAAACCAGTGGTTTATTTGAAGAAAATTGTACCTACTTCAGCAAAAATACCAAGCAGAGAAGATGTTGACTATGCAGAGTCAACTTGTTCAGAAGGCACTGATATAAACTTTTGAATACCCAGTAGTCTAGGCTTGGGCGATTCCATGCAAGAAGGGACTCCAACATTGGAATTGGAATCGAAATCGCGATACCATTTTCTTTTTGAGGAGTCGACTACTTGAAGTAGCAAATTTCTGCTTCCTTTGGAGTCGATTCCAGGCACCGGCGGAAAATTCTGAAACTCGCCAACTCGAAAAAAGGATTTAAAAATTGCCTATTCCCTGAGAAGACTTGCACGTGGCACTTCACAAAGCAAGCTGTTTCCTCCGTGAAATCAATCATGATACTGCACGGATTCAAAGAATGCGCCGCTGATGGCCATTTTGTGCATTATCGATTCTGAATACAATCACGATTCCTGCTCAGAGACGGAGTCGATTCCAAAAATATTGGAGTCACCTAAGCCTACAGTGGTCATCCAAACCCACGTTATGTAGTTCAAGTGATTTACAATTTGTGACCCGCTCTACAAAAAATGGTATTACGTCGCACTACGTAAAAACAGGGCTGTTCTGTGTGAAGCGGGCAAAAAATCTTCCTATAAGTGATTTTTTTTGTTTTTGGTTTGTTGGCTTCTGTTATATCTATATTTTCATAATTTATTTTCAAAAACATTAATATTGATGAATGAAGAAGAAAAAATAAATGTTGATAGAAATTACTATTTCTTTGGACGTTTTGTGTTTAAAGGGCCATATCTCTATACGCACTTCCGTTAAATTGGAAAATATTAGTATACAAAAGTCAAGATATCTCGAAAACACAAAATGCCACAGGGGTCAAACCTACACCAAATTAAAGCTTAGGATGTAACAAATTCAACTATGTATATAACTCATTTTCCAAATTTTGCAACATAATACCCCTTTTTTTTTAAAGAGCCGGCCACATATAGTGTGTCACTAACAGTATGCCCAAAGAAGCTATTTTTCACAGTGTTTTCATTGGGAAAGATTGCAATCAGTTACACCAGAATGTGTAATTTTGTTCTAAAAGAAAAACGGATCTTTTATGCTGGGGGGGGGGGGGACAATTTTACAATAAGTGTTTTGGTCATTAGAAATGAATACATCAAGTATTCAGACTTAAAAATTTAAGGAAAGAAGTTAAGGCAACTATACTGGCAAAGAATCTACTCAAATAAATCATCACATTTCATTTTGAAACTTTTATAGAGTTTTCAATGCCTGGACATTTTCTTCACGACACGAACGTCCAAGCAATTTCCTGATTTTTTTTCTCAATTTCCTGAATGTTCTTAGCAGCCTGTTCAACAACACCTTTCTTCGATGCCCTTTTCCACTTTTCCGAGAACCGAAGGAAAAAAAACCTTGTCTTGCAACTCCACAAATCCTTCAATGGTCTTTGCTCGAGTTTATCACAGTTACTGGGAAGTTCACAGACACTATTTCCTAAAAGACGCCAAACAACACCAATCCGAACTGCGGTGTCATTTGCGATTGTTCTGGGTGACACACTTGGTTCACGCGCTGATGTCTTTACACACATAACGTGTGAACGTGAACCAGGAACAGGCACTACACTTCGGTACTCTATGGCCGGTCATCCTTTCAAAGCCTAATTTCTATACTTCATATTTCACTTTTATTGGAGATGGAGATACTTAAAAATTTGTTTTAAATATAATGTATCTAAAGTAGGGGTGTGCATTTACGGGTAGTAAAAGAACGGGGTACCCGATTGAAAAAAATACGGGTACGCGTTAAAGAAACCCAACCCAAAACTTCCAATCCCGGAAGTTGCAATAATGTCTTTCTCTGAGATTCAAAAAGTCTGATTATTATTATGGGATGAGGCATGTTATTATGTCTCGTCGAGGCTCTTATCCACTACAAAAACCACTACCGGTCAATTCCCTTTATTGTTAACTTTCGTGAGCGTCATTAACATGAAATCTGTGCTGGTTTCCCATATAGTCGGGTTTTAATTTTGAAAATTCAAAACCTTCCCCTTTTCATTATCTGGGAGGTTAATATACGATAATGTAAAGTTGTACGGGTACTCAATTCCATAATCTGGAACCGGTTTCTGACATGAACGGTCGGGTACTCGGTTCGGATGCACAGCCCTAATCTATAGTGTTTTCTGAATCTCCCCGGTAGGGCTTGGGTGGGGCAGCTGGCCCTTGAACCGAAGGGCCATCCCCCTCCCAAAGCCCCCAAACATCCCCTGGGTCATTTCTGCTTTCACAGGGTTATGGAAAATCCTGGAAAATCCTGGGAAAAAAAGTTGTCCTGGAAAGTCATAGAAAATTGGGAAAAATAAAAAAGTCATGGAAAAGTCATGGAAATCAAGTGTACAGAGTGTATCTGTTTTTATTAAAGTGGGTGGATCGGATGGCTGTAAGGGGAGGAGGAGGCCATTATTAATTAAAACTTATTTTCAAAAGCTAACAAATGGTTAGCCCAACATCAGCGGTTCATCAGTATCATAATACCAAACAACTTTTCTCTGCAAAATTGTCATATTTTAGTCCTGGAAAGTCCTGGAAAAGTCATGGAATTTGGTTTTCAGATTTCTGTGGGAACCCTGATTCAGTACAATTATCTCTCTCTCTAACTTCTAATATAATCTTTTTTGAGATATCCGTGCATCCTGCAGTGCATCCAAGTTGGAAAATAGAAAAAGGAATTTTCTAAAGTATTTTCCTCCTATCCCTTTCTTATTTCGTACAGTGAACACAGAAAATTTAAGGGTTGGGCTTGCACCTGAGACCGCCGGATGACCGTACCAGTTATATTGGCTGCCTTTTCTTGATTCCCTCTTAGAATATAAGTTTCCACAACGGTGGCACCAAATATAAGTACTACTCATATTTTACTTTTGTTCTTATATTTTATTTCTTTTGTGTGCATATGGGGATGGGATTTACCCCAATTATTTTAGGATAACATATCATTTTCATGACTAACCAGAATTGTTCAATCTAAAACTCACTTGTACCAAGCTTTTTGAAAAAATAAATCAAGCAACTTGTTATTCTTCTTATAAACCCCTTGAGTTACGGTTATCATAGTGAGGCGCCGGGGTGCCATGTCGGCTTTGCAGCCAAGCGAAACGGACACAAGAGGCTTGTGCAGCCAAGCGTAATGAACACAATAATCCAACAATGGATTGAAAATGCAGAAAATGGCGTATATAGACGTCATTCGGCCTGGTGGCATTTTCTTTTCTTTTTTTCGGCATTTGGCGTCATCCATTCGCAAGGGGTTAAAGGACACAAAGATGTCTGGGGCATTGTGTTCAGCCATTTGGTTTTCAATTGAAATGTCTTCGTGAATGTTTCCTTCGTCACTGACCATCTCTCTCTTTGTAAACACCTCATCATCCTTGTCGCCATCTCTCAAACGTTCGTCTCCCTTCGCGCCAGGATTTTTGGAATCGTGAAGATGGGTCTCTTGAAGGGCTTTGCTGCCGTCAGCGCTGGCCGCGGTCTGAGATTTGTTGCCGGCGAGTCGATGAAGACACTCTCATCCTCCGATTCGTCTTGGCTCGTCAAGTCTGCGCCTGGATTGAGCAGGACGAGAAATTATTAAATAAAGATCAGGGTCAAAATGTCATGGTGCCGCTACACAGAAAATGTTACTTTACAAATTTACGTGAAAAGCACTAGTCAGCAGAAAACCGGTCACAAGTAATGCACGCAAAATGGCATTTTGATGGGTAACCCCTTTTTTTCATAAGCAAATATCTTCTGTGCTTTAAAGTGAACAAAGAAAACTGGTAGGAGTGGAATTAGAACCTGCGACCTCCGGAATAACGTACCGATGCTCTACAACTGAGCTATCTTGCCCTATGTTGGCGGTCTCCCAAACTGTCAGTGCTTTTGCTCGGGGGGTGCTAGTCAGAACTCAGAAGTCATAAACCTATAATGATTAACGATTTTCTGAGCTTGACAACATTTTGGGCTCAGCAGAGACATGAAATCGGCCCCTGATTGTTGACATCTCCTGAGCACCTCGAGACAAAAACCATGAAATGATGTATATATTAAATGTAGTGTATACGATTGGTAATCCTCACATTTTTTTTACTGAATTATTACGAAATACCTTACTAGACTGTACGTTAATAGCAGTCTCAATCATCCTGTGAAATCATGGCACCTGGTGTGCTGTCGTTTTCAAGAAAAGTGGAAATTTATATAGTTTTCTAACAATTGATCACCTGAACAATCGTTAGAAAAAATAAGGGATTTTTTAATACTGCTCTCTATTGACCGAATGTAGTTAGTCCGCATTGTGTCTAAAATGGGTTAACAATCCGAAAACGGGCGCAAGGTTGCAATTTTAGTACGTGTGTGTGCACGTGTCGCATGCATAGTGTACCAAAGCGACTGGTTGTAATCAGTCGGCTCGGCCTAGTTATGTGACCAATTTACAATCCCGTTTACAAAAATGTGGCTTATTTTACAAGAGGGCGCTATAACAAATCCAGTTAATTGCCGCCTGACGGTTGAAAACGAACGCCGTTTTTCTCTCGTTTTTTTCGCCATCCAAGAACGCAAAACTTTGAACAGGTCAGTGAAACGATATTTCCTATAAAATACTAACCCCCAAATCCGCCCACTTCTGAAAATTACAGCAATGACCAATCATGTACACTAACTTTAAACGGATTGCTCTATAATATGCTGCCAACATCACTCACTTATTGACATTTCATCGTAGAGGGAGCCTGTGCGGTCCGATTCGATGGAGGGTCTCCTGGGCTCGGTTGCAATGATACCGATCGATGTGTGACAAGCATTCCGCCACGCACCTGGGGCACAATGAATGAATGGAATACAAGGCTGCAATCAGACTGCTACTTGATGTTGCCCGAGATATTGGTTTGGGGCCAGGGCCGAGATAAAGAGCAGTTAGACTTTTTTAAGATTGTAATGACTTTGCTCAAGAGTCAAGAGACAGCATTCATCAATTTGACTCTCTTGCAGCAGAAAAAAACTAAAGTAATTCCAAACTGAAAGTTAAATTACACTCCCTAACCTACAATTACGGAAAGACCTCTCTTTAAACTAAGGTTATGGTCACAAGGGTTTATAATTTGGTCAAGCCACCAGTTAAAATGCACACTTTTCTAAGCACAAGGCCACAAAACTGG
This sequence comes from Hippasteria phrygiana, assembly GCA_037893225.1. NCBI lineage: Eukaryota > Metazoa > Echinodermata > Asteroidea > Valvatida > Goniasteridae > Hippasteria > Hippasteria phrygiana. Next base: position 127,010 of record JAZGUH010000918.1, read on the forward strand.
GCTCTGGCTCGGGAGAAGCAAGTGTGGTAAAATGCCTTGCCCACTCTCCGACACTCTGACAGAAAGACTTTTGTCTTGACTTGCATTCCAATTTTTTATTTTATTTTGGACTCTCAGAAGCCATCAGTTATTGAATGTACCCAGAGTTGTAATCGAGTCAATCACAAGTCAATCACAAGTCAGCTCACAAGCTACATGGGATGAACATTGACAAAAGAATGCTTTTGTTATATAGTGTGTTTGAATAGCTTGTTACATGGCTTGAGACCAGAATTGTGGAGTGACTTGTGGAGTGACTTGTGGAGTGACTTGTGGAGTGACTTGTGGAGTGACTTGTGGAGTGACTTGTGGAGTGACTTGTGGAGTGACTTGATTAACAACTCTGAATGCACCAAGGCATGAAAACTCCATGAGTACCTTGATCGATCACCAACTGTTCAAGTGCACTACACCACCTCCCAAGTTCCTTTTTACTCTCGGCTGCCAACTGGTGGCGCTCTTCACTCTCGTCGCTGCTGACCTCTAAAACATGGGGGTACTTTGCACTGGACTGGGATGAAAGACCTACTACTGTGTCCTATGGAAAGAAACAAAAAAGTTCCAGAGCTCAAAAATATCCCGAGCCAATGTTGGTTTGTCAGATTTGTGTTTCTCCCTGGTTTCCATGGCAAAAAAATGATTTGGAATATTCACATACTGTATAATGGGACATACTTTCAGCGTGCATGTTCCAAGACTGCATACTGTAGCATGGAATGATTCACTTCACTTGAATATTACGAGAAGGGGAAAGAAATAATCAAGATGGTCGGCAATCAAGTCATTCTGAGTTTGTTGCAATAAGTAAATCAATCAATGTTTGGCTAAAATATTAACCCGGTTGTCCTTTATAATAAAAATAATACAGATATTTGTAAAAGTGCACATATCCACCAAGACCACGGTGCTCAATATTATTACGCCTGCTCATCGGGCCCATTAATCATTCCTGAAACCTTCTCAGCTCCCTGGGGAGTATACAGCCCCGTCTGCAAGTTAAGCGCATGCAGGCTAATCAAACACACAACCATCACTACCCACAACCTGCAGTATAACCGAGATCTTGAGTTCAATCAGCCACAAGGCCACAGCGCTTCTGTTGAGCATCAGAATCTGCTGTGGACATTTTCAAGCAGACCCGGGTCAAAATATACAAATATTTACTGCTTCAAGTGGTGTAGTAAAACTAGCCTCCCGAGGTGATCCATTGAGCATTCTATTTTTCCGAGGCGAAGCCAAGGGAAAATAGAATGCTCCATGGGATCACTGAGGGAGGCTAGTTTTACCACACCACGAGATAAAAAGCAGTAAATATTTGTTTTATATTAACTTCCCCTACAGATTCTGCTTGATTTAAAACAATTTACATTATTTAAATCTAAATACAGTTAAAATGGACTTCTATTTCAATACAAAATTAGTTGAAAATTTATTTGCTCTTTTCAAAACCACCCTTTAACGAAATGTTTGAACCCAGCTCTGTAGCGCTGGCACTTTGGAACAATACGTGTTACGCGCAACGCTCAATGCGCACACCCGCATGCATCTGCACACAAATACCGCGCCATGAGTATAGTGCTTTGGTTGCTAATGGTATAGTGCTTTGGTTGCTAATGGAATAGTACTTTGGTTGCTATGGGTATAGTACTTTTGGCCGTGCACAGGAAGATAGCAAAAATGCCATGTGACTCGCTCTCAGCCAATCAAGACACAGAATCTGTGGATGAGGTGTTATAAAGTAGAATAGTAGCATCAACATTTTCTCTATTTACAACACTTGTGCTCCATCCTTAAATAAACTCTTGGAAGTACCCAAGCCCTTTACTGTGTGATTCTCATATGACTGTGTGTATTCACTGTAAACAAAATAAATATTCAATGAGATTTCATTTTTCGGAGTTGTGGGACCAAAAAGTAGGAAAAAAAATAGGAAGAAATACTAGAAGCAAGTAGAAGCAAAGCCTGCTGTAACACATCAACGTGTTATAAGCCACTGGACGGACTACTGGTCCATCTCAGGTTTACTTCACAGCAAGGTATTAGTCAGGGTCCGCTAGAATCTAAATATCAAGCAAACTCCTCCCTATTATGACTCGATTACACGTGCCCCAAGCACATGCAAAAATTCATGATTGCGACTTGCCCTACGACAAAGGAAGGGAAAATACAAAAATAGCACGCCCCGTACCTTAGAGACTGGAATCGTGTGAGCGGGATCGCCGCTGATTGAAACTTCCTCTGCCTTGTCCCAGAGTCTCAGGTATCCGTCTTTCAAGATGCCCCAGAGATTACTCCTCCAACTTGGAAGGCCTGCGTGGTTCTCCTGAACAGGAACCGTGCACAAACATGAAACCAGAAGACTATTAACTTCATGGACTAATTTATTACATTTCTTTACCCAGGGTGTGTCCAAACAGTTTAAAACTGGTTTCCATTGTGGCCATGCATATATTAATTAAAGTTTGGTGAATTTCACAAGCAAAAAGTACATCTGTGAGACGGATTGCGAACATCAATACTGACAAATACAAGAATATTTACACAAATAAATGTACATGTATATACGGTTAAGTATTTAACTTTCCTGTATAAGGCTATTGTAATTTACAGGATGTGCGAAAATTCATTCAAAAAAGCCTTTTAGTAAAAAAAGAACTATGATGCTTATGCATTATAATACAGTACAACTTCGCTGTAACGAACATTGGTTACACTGAACATTTGGCTATGACGAATATCACCTTTGGCTCCCATATTGTTATATTCAATACATACCATTATTCACTATAATAAATAGCCACTAATAGTGAATATTTTTTGTGGATCCCAGGATGTTTGTTATAATGGCATTCTACTGTAGTAATTATGTGGCAAAAAACCCCAAAACAAGTACATGTATATCATTGTCGAACCTCAAATGTATCACATATGAAGCAAACTGACAAAGTAAGAATCGTAGCTGATGATCTTCTCTTCAAAATGACAAGGTCGCTCACCCAGATCAGGTCAGGATTACTAAGTGTGAAGTATCTACCACCCAAACAGGTCAAAAACTGTCCATGTCCATTAGTTAATGCATGATGAGTGATGTTGACTCATCTTGTTTTCACAAGACACTGATCGCCAAATCAACATCACTCAACAAATTAACACTTTCTTGGTCACAGAGAGTTTTTGGCCGTGGTTGTGCTCATACACTCTTTTGTATTATACACACTGAAGAGAAAATGTGGTTTAAAGCTTTGTCGGCAATTTGTTACATGGAGGTGTTTCTGATTTTATAAAAAGGCATTTAGGAATGGGAGTATTAAGTGTTGAGAAGTGATGTTTACTTGTCAATAATGACCTCGCAGAGTCATGGTCACTGTTCGTAGATCTCGCCTTCAGCTCTGTCCATAAACAGCAGTCACGCTCTTCGTTGGCCATTAATGAAAATATAAAGATCAGGTCATCACACTTTTATTGTCGTTCATAAATGCCTTTAAATGAAATGATTACCTGTATGTGGAGAACTCCCTCAGACAGATTCTGTGCCATGCAATTAGGCTGGGCCGCCAGGCGACAGCAAAAGTTGCCAAACAGTGGAAGGCAATGCAGACGAGTTGTGTCATCTATTAAACCGAGGAGAGAAAGGGATGTGAAGAATAGTGAAGAGCAAAGGCAGAGGCAAGGAGGATGAACATGGGGGAAGATGGATCGGAAGAATATAATTTCTTATTAAATCTATACAACACCCTTCAAAGATGATACTGCGATATGATTGGCTGCCACACAACACATACCAACAGTCGTTATTTGGTAATAGTTCTAAATTTTGTACATGCTGATCATTCCATCACACATTTGTCGATTTTAACTGGGTTTATTTTTAAAATTCTTGAGCTAACAAGCAAAACTTACACTAAATTCTCTTTGAGATTGCCTAATTTTTTTACTAAAAACCTTATCAATTTCCAGAGTTCTAAGCTCTAAAACTTTACACATTGAATAGTTAACACCTGCAAGAAGCGTTAAATACTTACCCGTCTCGAGACTCAGGTCGTGTGTCTTTGTGACAGGGTTAACATCATCTACAGTAAGGTTGGCCCGGGCGACGAGCTGGAAGCGGGGAGTCCCTGGTATCTCGGCCGAATTTACTGACTCCTCGCACTGACAAATTGATCAGAGCAGCAAAATATGTGTTTAGTGTACTTAAATAGTAATTTTAAGAGCTGTAGTGGAGTCCCTGCAAGTCCTTTCACAAGTCATTTCACAAATCCTTTCAGAAGTCTTTTCGCAAGTCCTTTCATAAAGCCGGTCACAAGTAACTGGATGAACGATGACAAAGGAATGCTTTTGTCAAAGCTCATTTAAAGAGCTTGAGATTGGAATTAGGACTGGAGGGCTTGTGATGGACTTGCAGGACTTGTGATGGACTCGACTACAGCCCTGGTAATTTTACATATCATTTCCCATTGACTAAAAATTTGTTATTCACATAACCTCTTGAATAAAAGACCACTTGGCTGGCTGTCATCTATACACGCATTCCTGTGCATACTCAATCCATTGTTTGCCAACTGTTTGTGTTACACTTGGCTGCACTTGACATACCAGCACCCCATCAACAACAGGGGTTAAACTTAGTTGTTTATAGTCTCTTGACTGAGATGTGGGATGGCCGATCTTTGGTATCTGCTTGTGCGACAATAAGGAATAACAAGACTACCATTGTTTCTGAGAGTCCGAATATTGGGTTTCAAGCTGAGAGGAGGGGATAAAATGGACATATTTGGTACCGATTGTATCATTTCAGGTTTTCAACTGGATTTTGCCGAGCTTTTAACTAAGGATTTGATTTTACTGGGAATAAAAACAGCATTGGAACAATTGTTTGTGTTATTGTAGTCTTCCTTACCAGAGGACTTTAGGCCTCCAGTCCACGTGAGCTGCCTGCTCCCTGAGACATTGAACCGACGTACACACGTCACTTCACTCCATATAGTAACTTACAAAACAGGCTAATTTTTTAGCTTTGATCATCAAAGTCCTGAACAAATTGCAATCTACCCTTAAAGCACATTATATATGCAAATTTGGCAAAAAGAATGTACCTAATCCTGGTAAAACAGTCTATCCAATTCGGTGACACTTAATTATATTTGTCAATCGCTGAAAGAAATGCTGATAACTTACACCTGTGGACATGCTGGCCTGAAGTTTTCGCCCGACGGTTTTACCGACGGTGCTTGAGAAGGAGTTGATTTTCCTGCGCAGCTTCTGGGGCGTGCTTGCGATCGTCATGTCGTCGTGAAGGTTGTAGGAATAAACTTCAATCGTAAACTGAAACTCTGGGGAAACGTTCTCGCTGAAGGAAACAAAAATGGAAAAATGTAAGCGGTACATCGTCTTTCTTTAGCCACTCAGCCTTTGTACCCACTATAACTGAAGGCATGAATGTGCAGAGCTTAGATTTTGATTTACCCGATTTTACAACTGTGACAAGATCCCCGCATCATGAGTCTCTAGGGACATCTGATTGGCAAGTTATATTTGAAAATGATGTGGTGCCCTGACTTGTTCAAATCTTACACTCATTTCTCCAGACTAGACACTGCTGCCTGGATAACCTAATCCGAGGCAGGTTCTTGTATAGTTACATAAGAGAATTCCAGTACAAATAAACTATTCACAATGAGCCAGAATTAAGTAAATTAGTCTGGTCTGTACCAAGCTCAGTTTGGCACATTCATTCGCATGTTATCAAACCGAGTAGGTATACTGAACTGACAGAAGAGTTACCAACAGAAAATGGCAGTTGGACGTAATGCCAGGGCCCGAGGACCACACAACAAAGTGTCTGACCAGGACGGGATAAAGTTCTTTTTAGTGAAGAAACAAATAAAAAGGAGCAAAAACATTAAAGACGAAAATGTAAAAAATGTTGACGACCCTTATAATTCCATGTTACTTTTGTGTGCTTAAAAATGAGTATTTTAAAGAAAATAGAAATAAACAATACATTTATGAATAATAAGAAAAGAAAGAGGGGAAATTATCCTTAACAGCGGCCTCTATGCTTTTTACTGAGAATCATAACCCTAACCATCCCTAACCTGCCAAAATCAAACACCCCATTGTGTTGGATTTTGTGTGTTTGAGTACTGTAGAGCCTTGGCACCATCACTTTGCATGGGACTTGATGCCCTGATTTTGTCAAAGTACAAAGAATGTGCCATTGGTTTACTACACAGTGTTGAATTTTTGCTGATTGGGGAAGGTTCCTAGAAAAAACAGCCGGGGGGGTTAGGGTTAATGAAGTATGACGAAATTGAACAAACTTGTTATTAAACTGTGGCAAAAGACGAATTTGATTTCTGAACAACATGGTTCACCATGGACAAGACGAAATTGAATCCTCCTTGCCGAAAATGTGTGCTCATGGTTTGAATTCGATTGAACTTTAATTGAAACTGTGTGACAAACGACGAAATTAAACATGGCAAATGCATTAAATCAATTCTACTGGAGGAATTTGAATATCAGAATTTTTAAATTTGAATGAAAAACATTTTCAAATAGGCGGGAAAACCTATATTAATTGGAAGAGGTGAGTTGGTCTCACCAATGGTGGAAGTTACCCCACCTGGGTCTATAGGTCTGAAAATTTCTTTGGTGTTTATTGAAGATTTATTCTCTATATAGATCTGGACCCAGGAAAACCGTATGGGTGGTAGGTAGTGCACTGGTAGAGCTGCATGGTAAGGGTGGTAGGGCTGGCATCCTAAAAATGTGGCCAAGTCCACCACCTGTTGTGGCCCTTTACCTGGAGTGGTTTGTATTGCATTGGGCGACTTCCATGAAAAGTATACATGTACCAGATATCATCATTCACAGAAAAGGTTTTTCGATAGCACTGCCAACGTAATGTCAAACTCACAAAACAAACGAGTCTTCAAAATTCACGTCTGTTGCTGTCCGGTCCACATTGGTAACCAGCTGAGTGCTGTTGATGTCTGTTCCTATCTTGAGGAGGCAGAACACAGCATAACGGTGATGGTCTAGGAAGAAAACGAGAGCAAAAGGAATGACAAATTGGTTTAGACCACAACAAATTTGGTTGTTTCTTAGTATCATAATCACTTCTGTAATTGTCTCAGCAATATTTTTCACAGTTGTATCATCTAGCCTTCTTCCTTATTTTTTGTAGTATTCGTGCAGCACTTGGAAAACAAATCTGATATAGGATTTTTTTTTTGAGGAGGAAGTGCTTTAGTTTACAGAGATCCCATCTTGGTATTAAGATTTCCTGATTTTTTTTTTTTTTTTTTAAATTCAGGGCTGTAAATATAGGTTTGAACTTATCGCCCAGTATCCTGTATTCCAAAGAACGTTTCTTACTACAAGAGTTCTGTAAGCAAGGATTCTGTATTTGCACAGTTGGCTGGTGCAAAATTTGTGTGTACAATGTATGTAGCTCAAGACAAAAGCGCATTTCTTAAATGTATTTAAATGACTTTTTCATCCATTTAAATGTCACTAAACCACACATCTAATCACAGTGCAACAAAAGAGAAGTCAAAGTATTTTGGTCATTTACGTCAAGCGCCGATTTCCTGCTACGGTAGCTGCCAATTTGTTGCTTTGCCGGGGAGCGATGCCAAGAAATTAAAGCACAACAAACACATGTATGTGCTAAGCTTTTCGCAGGAATTGGCAAACGTGGGCATAGATGTCATATTGTGGCAACTTGTCAACCTTTTTGTCAACCTTTAGATTTGACAAGTAACCTTTTGAGGTAACCCACGTCGCAGTTCTTAATAATGATCAGCAATTCATGGCCTCAACATGTATCAGAATACAGACAAGATTGGACTCAGCCTCAGTATTAAAGGGCAAAGTTGTCAGAGCTAACTGAAAAAAGGTTCAGTTTCCTAGAATGGAGGAACACAATCCTGCATACATGCACAGGTTATCTATTACGTCTGAGGACTTGGGACAATAGGGGATTAGTGATTACAATACAACTGAGGACCTGAGCACAAGTCCTCGGTATTGTCCATGTACAAACCTTGATGGGACTTGTGAAAAAAGTTGAAGTCCAAACAGTGGGAACAATGGAGTACTCAGTAGTATAGTTAAACATATGACTGAACATGTTGGGGTATTCAAACCGCGGACGAAAAATTCCTTAAAACAAAAGAGAACAATATCGTCCGTGATTCCCAGCGAACGTCCGTGATTGAGATCGTGTACAAAACCTATGGGAGCCTTCCCAGAAAGTACAAACAAAAGAGGGAACAATAAGACGTCCGCGTTCGATGGTGGATACGCGTTTATGTACAGGCGTTACATACGTTGTGTGGACCTCGGAACAAAATAATATATACACTCTAGAGGTAAAATGGGGTTATGGTTATATTTGAAAAAGTGAAGGGTAACACTTGAGGGGACCACAATCACGAATGTGGGTTAAAAAAAAATTATGGATGTGAGAAAAATGAGTATTTTGGCCGAGAATTCTTAACTACATGTACACGAATACAAAGGAATGTCCACACATTGTATGTAATGTAGAGTATGTATATACCGGCAATCGTGGACCTAGGACAAAAGAATTCGGGCGCAGACAAAGGGTCCACGTTTGACCGAACGTCCACGATTGAAAATCGTGTACAAAACATATGGGAGGCCTTCCGAAAAAGTTAGAGTATAAACAAAAGAGGGACAATAGGAGGTCCGCGATTGCCGGTGTTTACACACTTGGGTGTGTGTGTGTATGGGCATGTTTATGGTGTAAATTGAAGGCACACATGGGAAACATTGTTGACAAATTGTGGACAGGAGTGTCATCGAGGACGTCCTCGATTAGAAATCGTGTACAAAACAAATGGGAGCTGTTGCAAAAGAGTTAAAGTACAAACAAAAGAGGAACAAAAGAAATCCTTGATTTACGCTATAAACATAGTTGTATGTATACATGTGCATCTCCCATACGTACAGCAGCAATGAACGGAAGCCTCTATTATAGAATACATTTATGGACATTTATATTTGTACTTAAAACACCGCTGTATTGAAAAATTGTACAATCTCCCCTTTCTGTGAATAAACCCAGAGTGTAACTTCAAAACATTAGTTTCTTTTGCAGAAAAGCCCAGGTCATTAACTCTGTACATCAATATTATAATCTTTTAAAATTGGATTTTTATTGACAAAAACAATGGTATTTCTGTATTTCTTTTGTAAGTGACTGCATTTCAACCATAATTGGTCGTTATGATGATCGACACCAACTTGTTACTTTATTTTTTGGTAGTTGAGTAATGTCAGTTTAATGTTTACATGTATGTCTCTGGTTGCACAAAAAGCATTATCAGTGTTGGTATACGACCAAGCATATGTTTCCTTAAGCATGAACAACTTTCTGTATTCCTTGTCTGATTAGAAGAACACGCATTGTATGCAAATAACACATGGTTGAAGATTGCTACCCTCTCCAGGAAAAAACAACTGATTAAGAATTCTAGTCCTAGAAATAAAAAGTTTTTATTTATACCGCACAAAATTCTTGTTGCTCAAGTCAATATCTTAAAGGAACCATGCTTCTCAAATTTGCCGGATAGCATTTTATTTCATAAATACATTCATTTATATGTATTAAATGTGAATTAAAAGCCAAACTGGTTCAAGTGAAGTTTTAGTGTGATTATTTGCCGCCCAAAAATTGCCCCCCCTTTTTGGAATTTGTTGAGACTCAAATTGAGGGCGCTGTTCGTGACGTAGATCGAGGCACCGAAATTCATGAATGGACTCGATAGTCTGGACCCGGCCCGTATACACACACACTAGGTCTACGCGTGCAATTTCGTACATTGTAAGTTGCAACAACTATACATCGAACTTACCCTGATTTTCTCCCTTTTAGCGACAGCTCCTCGGGGAATGGGCCGTTTAACTGCTTTCGCCTGTACCTTACCCACATCTGGGAACTTTGTTGGGATGGCAGTGGACTTGAGCATATTTTTAATGGCCATCCCAAAGGAGTTGAAAATACCAGTATCAAAACACGACGGCTCAAAGTGGTCGCTACATACATAACGCTGAGAAGCTGCTGGGACCGGACCACTTCGCTCTTGTCACCTTCACTTTCGCCGTCCAAATTCTCCGATATTTCGCATCAGTTGGAAATAAATGAAGGCTTACTCCATCCTTCGTTGTTTTGCTGCATCCAGCAGCCACACACCTTGTCGGCATGGCGGAAAAACGCTATATTTTGCTTAGATTTTGGACGAAGAATGTACACTCAATTTACGCGTGATGAATGGTGCTGGCTCGAGCAGAATATGTAATGTTCCTCGATCTACGTCACTCACTTATGTTAATGAGGGTCCCACTCAGGGGGCGGAGTAGCTTGGACAAACATTTTCAAAAATGTTTTTTCATATTTAATCTGGGAAATAATTGACTCTGGTAACAAAATATCATTGTCAAGATAATACTTTATTGTTTTAAGCAGGAATAATGCAATGTAAATCCTATATCATGGTTCCTTTAAACTACCCTTAAAACAAAGACAAACCAAAACTGAAAGTGGGCTTTTAAAAAAATCAAATACGACTTTCTCAAAGGTCGTACAGATACAAGCATTTCTAAAATGGTGCATGCACTATTAATATTAATTTTAAACGGACCAGAAACCGGGATACATGTAAAACTTCTGTTTGCTGTTGGCCTAGTGAACATTTGTGAGGTTTCTTAAGAAAAAACAAAGTAAGGTATAAGTCACAAGGTGGATGTTTGCCCGATCAGGAGGAAGTATTGTAACTCGCTAGGGAGTCTGACTTTATGAATAACAGAAGCTGCTCAAGACATAAGGGTCAACAGGGTTCATAGAAGTCTTTCTTTCTGGGAAGTCTTTACGAGTGGCAAAAATGTACAGTTTGCATTGGGAGATTCCACAAAATAAATCTGTATTCAAAAAGAGAGTTTCGGACCTAAAGTTGGCATGCATTATGCTCCAAGTGTACATGCGCATAGGGGGGGGGGGGGGGGAAACTCTGCCCTCCTGTGGGAACTCTTGGCCCCTCTGGAAATTTGTTTATTTATTCATTTATTTACTTTTACTTATTTATTTGTCATCTGTAGTGTATTAATAAGCCTTCAGTTTGGACATAGGCCTATTGGGTTCTTGAAAGCGCCATCCATAAACAGGACACTAGTCCCTCCAATTTCAAATTATTTTGCTGGGCCCCCAAAAATGATAATAATAATGGTTATTTATAAAGTGCGACATATCCACCAAACGTGCTCAAGATACAAAGTAACAAATGAAAGCAAGCAGAAAATCTAGAGAAAAAAAAAAATAAACCAAACAAATGAATTCAAGATAAGCAGCCCTTATGACCAAAACAAAACAAAACAAAAAAATCTGGAAAAAAAAATCTGGGAAACTATTGACAATTTAACAAATCTGGAATTTTTAAAAATTTTCCCCCTTGAAAATGGTTGTTCCCCTATCACCCATCTAAATAGAACCTGGTTACACCACTGACAGGGTTTCTGCAAAGTTTTCTTTTCTGAAACAGACCAAAAGAAAATGTTCCCACTAAATTTTGTAATCATGACCTGTCCATATATACATGAACACGATAATCCCAAATGACTTTACATACAAAAAATAAAAAAATTCACCAAAACACCAAAAGGTTCCTGGAACTGTTTCTTTGAGAAGGCCTACAAAACAAATCTTTTCCCAAAACTTGTTAATGGCCTGGCCATATGTACATGTACATAAGATTCCACAAGTGACTCTTCAGTAACAAAATGTTGTTGTGACCAAATGGGGGAACTATCAGGCCACATTTCATGGTACTGCTATACACAATTTTTTTTGTCAAAGGTAACATGCGATAAAATGAATTTTACCAGATGCAAACTTAATTTTGGTTGAACACACTGACAAGAATATATTAAATATTATTTTCCTGTAGTCAGTATATGGTTTTATTTACATACCTCCTTTGTTCTTGATGTGGTCAACATCTTTCCAGAACAACGGAATTCTGATATCTGAAAAGAGAAGAGAAACAACCCTTGAAATACCAGCCAAAGTAAAATACCCAACTTTCTGCAAGTTAATAAGCACACCATGTTAAACATATTATGCAACATTTGCACCAAAAAAAACGAAAAACAAAAACAAAAACAAAAAAACTTTCTACTGAATCATTATGAAATACTGTACTAGACTGTAACTGCATAGCAGTCTCAAGCACCCTGTGAAATCATGGCACCTGGCGTGCTGTCTGCAAAAGAATATGGAAATTTAAATCGTTTTCCAACGATTGTCGGCCGACAATCGTTTGAAATAATCAAGTTCCCCGACCTGATAATTTCCTGACTCTATGAATTGCTCCCTTTTGTATAAAGTATGGTCAGTGAACCAGACTACTACATGTACAACAGAATTTGTTTTCTATGTTTTTCCAGCATCTATGCACACAAAACTTTAAACAGGTCAGCGTTACAGTATTTGCTAGAATGCTATAAAATATTAACCCCCAAATCCATTTATTTCTGAAAATTATAGCAAAAGCAAATGATGTATACTACCTTTAATTAAAACATTACCACCACTGCTCTCACAGGTACATGTACATATGGCATGCAATTTACCCAAAGACCTTTTAAAGACTGATGCTGAAAGCATTGTCCCTTAACCCCTTGTGTCTGACCGTTACTGATGGGGGCATCATATGCCAAGAACTGACTGTGCAGCCAAGCATAAATGCAAACAATAGGCACCACACTGAATAGAGTGGTCCTATTTATCACTCTTGGAGCCCCCTTTGGTGTGAATGACAGCTTTGTTTGAAAAAGTTCCATCCACTCATTACACTCCCATTCAAGAACAATATAGTTAAAACATGAATGGATTGAGTACGCACAGGCATTCACAGGTAGATGACAACCGGACAGGTGGTCTTTTATTTACTTCGGCTATGACTGTCGTTCATATTCAAGAAGTTAAAACTAGCACCTCCCCCCCCCCCAAAAAAAAAAACCTCCCAACTTACCCGAGACTGCCACCTTTCCTTTGCAAGCCGGCCTTGTCTGGCACTCACTCCTGCTTCCCGCCGAGCTGCCGCTGGTGCCCGAGCCCCGGGGTGACTTCTTGCCTAGGTACTGGGCCGTCTTGCGCTTCTGCAGCTCCGACATGTAGGCCAGCACCCTGGTGTTGGACACCAGCAGGGACTTGGAGGCCTCCAGCAGCTGAAGCTCCCGGTTGCAGGCTGCCAGGAGCTTCTTGGTGCCCTCTCGCATCTTGATCTCCAGGTCGATCTTCCTCTGCAGCTCGTAATCCTGGAGAAAAAATGTTAAACATTCATGTACATTCTCTTAAAAAAACACTGATCAGCATGATATGGAAGCTTCAGAGCACAGGTCTATACACATATACTGTCAAGAAGTAACCCGTATACAATCTATTGAGAGCAGAGCTCTTGGCTTCCAAGGTTACAGGCATCAAGCCCACCCCAACACACTATTCCTGTGCTCACAGACACGGGGCTAATGCATCACACAGTCTTCAGAAGATTTTGACGTTATCTAGCCACTTTTATGCATGCATGCTGACCACATATACTGGGAAATGTTTTTTCTATAAAGACAGTCACAGAAGGCACCTGTGACAGTCTCTTTATAGAAGAGAATGCATTAAATACAGGGTTCTGTACTAATTGTATTCTTTCCAGTCCAGTTCATAACATTTTACAGAACTTACCACCATCCTCAAGAAATTGAAAAATAGCCCAACAGGCATGTACATTGTGTACATGTAGCAACATGCATTAGCTTGACTTCATTAAAAGTGGATGCAACATTTTCAAACATCAAAAACTACCAAATTATTATGAAAGATCTCACTTGACAGTAAATAAAAGTCTCAAGCATCCTGTAAAATCATGGCACCTGCTGTCATTTTCAAGAAAGTGGAATTTTGTATTAAATCATAGGAAAAAAACTGCCTTTTATTTCTTCAAATACTGGCACCAAATTACCAAATTTAATTAGTCCACATTTTCCTTGCAATTGGTTATACATCCGTGAACAGGTGCAAGCCAGCTAGTCTGGTTCCCTGAACTGACAATTCTCTGATGTCTAATAAATTGCTCCAATTTGTTTTAAGTAGGGTATCGGGGAACCAGACTACAAGAACAGCATTTTGTTCTTGGTTTTTGCAGCATCTATGAACATAAAATGTTAAACAGGTCACTGAAATAATATTTGCTATAAAATACTAACCCCACATCCATCCATTACTGAAAATCAAATGTATAATTACCTGTAAGTGTATGGCTGAGAGAAGCTTATGATAAGCCAGTGATCAAGGGAAGGGGGGGGGGGCCCTCATCATAACAGAGTACATGTAGGTGATGAGGCCCATTACACTGTGCTCGGTATTAATCTGAGATATTTGCCAATTTGAGAACTGAAAAAGATATGTAAATACTACTGCATTCTTACTGGGGTATTTTGTGTGTGATGAATTCATAAAAAGCCCAGGCTGGAAGGCCTTCAATGAAAGAGCATGAGTCATTTGGACACTTTCATTCCCACAAGTTTAATTCTGGCCAGGAAATTGCAATTTGTAGTTTAAGACCTTTGTCATTTGATTTGTTTATTTGTTAATCCCATTTTATACTCAGTCATCTATGCCATCCAATGGAAACTGCTATATATCCGGCTTCAAAACACACGATCTTAAAGAGAATGCAGTTAGTTTTGTATTCACGACTAAACTTTTTTGGGAATAAAATGACTGTTTTGAAGCTAACCAATGTTTGAGGATAGTGGTGGGATATAAATCCGGATTTGTTAACATTTGGTTTGAATTCCACAATTTAGTTTCGATTTTGGAAACCGGATATTCAAAAGCAACCTTAAAAAAAATTCTTGTGAAACAGGCTAAAGAAAACAACTGGAACATCCTCTAAATTTGCTCCATGGTCTCTGATTGTAACTGCATTTACTTGCTAGTGGTCTTCTTGGTATATGAATAGCCTGCCCATCAATTTTTTGTTCAACATTACTGCTTTGGAGTGTTTTTGTAAGGGCCCAGTGGTGACTTAATCCTGCAAACTATATCCAGTCATTGGGAGGGCTTTTCACGAGGCACACTCATCACTTTTTGTTCGCATGACTATGAGCTCGATGGGAACTTCTAGTGAAATCAGACAACTGTTATTCAGTTTGAATAAACTTCTGATAACTGGATTTAAAAATCTCTGATTTCTCCCACCAACTTGATTTTCAAGATGTTATAAAAATATTTTTAAATGCTTAAAAAGCTTTACAATTTTTGTAAAGTTGACAGGACACCATAATAGCATCTACGTGTACATGTGGCTTTCAAAGAGTAAATACTGCCAGTGTTTAGGATGTATATTACTGTGTGTCATCCTAGCCTGTGGGTCAGCCCTTGGCCAGTAGTTAAGTGACCAGTAACACAAGCGTCCAGTCCTTTTGTACATGCACATACACGTATGTCTACATGTGCCATAATTTTACCTCCAAATAAGTACTGAACACCCCTAGTACTGGTTACTCCTTTATGGTAAAACTTCCACTTCAACTCGTGACAATATCCAAAGCTTTAAAAAAAACAATAGAAATAAAAAGAATTTATGCAAGTTCGCCCGAACAAGGCTTAAAGCCACTTGAAATACGGAGCTACGAAAAGAAAACAAATCAAAATACAAGCGGTAGCAATGAATATTCCTCTTGAAGCATGAAAGATCTTAAGATGAAGGGAAACATGCACCAGGCAAGGAATTCCATAGAAATACAGAACGAGGGGAAAAAAGCTACTGGCACAGCTTTTTGTTCTACATCTACACGTAGGTACAGCTAGAGTATATTGGTGGGAACAGGCGGAAAGCCGAGTTTCACGCTCAAACACTCTAACTGGGCTTAGAAAGGGTAAAGTGAATTGGGTGAGTTTTTCCCCTAAAAGTTCAGTGCAAATGCAACTTCACTGCCTTTATAATTCCAAGGTATTATCTTGTCCAACAGCACGGGGCTATCTGCTTCACCCACATCCAGGCTCATTAAACATCTTCTAAAATGTCAATCATACAGTTGGTGTTAAGTACATTGAACCCATGAGGCACTCTACAGTCTTTTGACAAGTTTGTTTGACGTCAGATTCATGAGTAGCAATCAACAACAGCTGGAGGGAGGGGGGAGGAGAGAGGCTTAAAAATCAGGGTTACCAGGAACTTGGGAAGGGACAAGGGGGTCACACTGTGGTTTGTTCCAGGAATGGTGTGGCCGACTAGATAAGGCTGTACTGACAGGGCAGATGTATGGTATCTGTAATGTCACAGGCAGGTTTGACGTCAGGATACAAGAATCAGGGGTCACATTACATACAAAAAGAGGCTGGGGCCTGAAAATCGCAAAGATCGGAAGAGGGGAAATTGGGAAGGGGAAATTGGGGAAAGAGCATGATGGGGTCAGTCAAACTGTTAATTTAGAGGTCAGGATGGAGGCATTGTGTGGTTGACCAGAGAGAAGAGTGGGTACTATTGACAGATGACGTTTCCTGCATGCGCCCCTGGGGAAACAGCTAGGGATATAATCCCCCTGGATGCAAGGACTTTCCTGATAATCTGCTGGTGGTTGAAAGGGTTCACTGAGGAGTGCATCAAGAAGACACCCCCCACCAACAAATTTTTTATTTGATTTTTCTTAGTTGCTTTTACTCTCAAACAGGCCAGCGCAGTCCAAGAATTCGCAGAGGCTAGTGTTACATACTAGGACTTCCAGTAACCCTCTTAAAGGTGGTATATATACGTCATTTGTATACCTTCAAAAAACAATTACTGGATTATTACAAAATACCTTACTAGACTAAGTAAATAGCAGTCTCAAGCAACCTGTGCAATCATGGCACCATGCTGTCGTTTTTTAAGAAAAGTGTGATATTTAAGATAAACTTACATGGACTATACAAATTTGAACTTGAAATTGATTGCATTCCAATGGTTATTGTAAAAAAAAAATAAAGATGTATTTGGTTGATAAATTTCATTTCCGGACGTTCTGAAGTACTGATCAAATCCAGTAACTAACTGCACCTTTCACATGAAACATCTGTTGAACTTAACTGTGCTGTACCATCCAGCTGTGTGGCTGTCGATGTCCCAAGATCAAAATCAAGATCAAGCCATAGACCCCAGAACTTTGCTATAATGAACACCACTAAAGAGGTCATTCTATAAATTTGTTGGTGACCCTGTTACACCTGACCTGTGTAATTTCCCATCAAGTATCATTAAAATTGATTTTTTTTACTTGTTTGGCAGGTACTTTGCTTTACATAGTCACTCTTGGACATATAAGGCATTAAAGAATGTGTCCTGAATTGCAAAATCTTAGACATGTCAGATGTAACAGGGACACCAAAATTGTACCCCAAATTTATAGAATGACTATATATCGAACATTTGGCTAGAACGAAAATCCTCCTCTTTGGCTTCCAAATTGATGTATTCAATCTATGTACAATGTACATATCATTCAATACCACGACCAGTATAGTGAACGTTTTTTGTGGATCCTATGATGTTCCTTATAATATCGTTCTACTATACATGCAATTATTAATAAAACCAACCAAAGCACATTTCCAAATCCAGTGCATGCAGTCTCTTGATTTTTTGAAGTTGCAAAGGGAAGTTCAAGCACCAAATTTAATTGTCAAATTTTCTCAGCCAGGAAGTCCACGGCAAACAGAATCACCAGAGGACTAAATGTTTATATGTACAAGATTGTGTGTAGGGAGACCAAGATTAAAGCCCTTCTAGTGGTGAAATCTTGACACCCTCGATTTTCTAGGCCAAGACTAAACCTGAAGATAAGTTTTATCACAAAATACCCCCCCCCAAAAAAAAAAATTCCTTTTTTTTCTAACCTTAAAGATATACAATCTGTGCTTTTTCGAGTTTCACACCTAAAAATAAATAAATATTTTTATTTCTACTTATCAAGCAATACAAAATTTATTCCCTGTTGAATGAGACACTGAACGAAATAATCTGCCCACTTCAAATAATTTACTTTATCAATATTGAACTGTTTGCAGTCTGACAATAATTCAGTGCCCACTGAGCGTATTTTTTGTACACGATACAAACCAAGAATAGCAGCCTTTTTGGAGGGTTACAGAGGCCCAAATTTAAAAAATGGATTTTTCTTGAAATAAAAGTTTTCGAAAGCTTGTTTGAAAAAAAAAAAAACTGGATCAAATTGGTTGAAGAGCACAGACATTATCTTTAAGCTTGGCTTACATGTACATGTATGTTTTCAAGTTTTCTTCCTGTGCATTTTGTTTTTCAGAGTTGATTGATACGCATTTTGATTGATCGCAAAATGGAATTATTTGCAGCTTGTGAAATTGTCCAATCACAACTACACCAACTAACATTTAACATGAATGTGCAAAATCCAAGACAAAGAGTAACCAATTAACCCGAACGTCCTACTTGTATAAAGAACTGAGTACTACAGAATACTACTTAGTATTTTGTAGCACTGAGTCTCTCTATGGCTGATGAATGGGTGTGTAATGACAGCAGTCTAGATACTGGCAAAGTTCTACAAAATACTACTACAGTTAAGTTACTGGGTAAATTATATTTGTGTCAATGAATTGGATGGCTAAGATAAAAACATGTATTATCTCTGAAAACAAGTAATTCATACTGTGTTTCTGCCTTAGATGATAAACATTTTTCCTCTAAGCCGAGCAACCTTAGTACTACATTTGACTACATATGTACATACACTATTTGGGGTGAAGTACCAAATACTAAAAATTAATACAGACATTGCACACAAGTAGGTGAGAGTACTGCATACTACATTTTACTACTAGTAGTATTTTGTAGCTTTAGGTGATGTTAGGGTTTAATTCCATTGGGCTTCTAAGGATGTGGTTACATACAATTAGCAGTGTCAATTCCAATGCTATTCACACAGCCAACTCACAAGCTGAAATACTGCTTATAAATTGTGAAAGAAGCATAAATATTACACACTCTGCACAAATACGGGTTAAAGGTAACGGTGTGATGAAATAAAGACAAGACCAAGTTTGGAAAGAAGAGCAAGGAATCCTCACCTGGACATCCAGAGTACAAACAGCTACACCACCAGGACAAAGACCAACAGACCACATCCTAAAATGGTATCCTCTTCTGAGCGCCGCGCGACCCTACCCACTATCAATCTCTCTCACCCCCTCAAGCCACTAGTCCCAGCTGTGTCAGTTTGGCCCAATCAGTAACAATGTAACCTTGCAAACTGGTTTACAATGTAAGCCTCATACTCGGCACTAAAGCAAGGAACTGGATCTTTGCACTATGATGTTCTATTGTAGCAATATCAGGAGGCTACTACAGTTTACTGCTGGCCGATTATTCCAGACGACTATTTATACATGTATATGTCTGCAAACGATACTGCAGTGTATTTGCAGACTTCCAAGGCACTGTCCATAGTAAAAAAAATATCTTCAATCTGGGAATTTGTGACCGGGCTGGGAAAACACTCCCCCTGCTGGTTTCTCCAGAGCTAGTAATTGGTATTACACTCGGAGCTGGCTAAAGGGAAGGACCAATAGAAATACACCACTTCCTGGAATAAAGTATAATGTAAATGCGTGATTGCTTTTCGCACTGTAAAACTTGGACCAATTCACATTTCTTGGTCAATCGGCCTTCGGCTTACAGGAAAGCCACAAGCAAACATGTATGCAAATTTTTTCTTGTGGGAGTAGTCACACATTTAGATGACGTCATGCATGAATAATTGTAGAACTATGCGATTTCTGATGTGTGAATATAGTTGAGTGGTTTCGGTTCACCGGCCAGCGCGGTTTAAGCCGTAATGAAGACAATAACTGATGTCATTCATAAATTATATTTATCCATAGTAACATCAAACAAACAAACAGACAAACAAACAAACAAAACAGTCAATAAAGCAATATGCAAAAAATGGAAAATTGTATTCCACTCCAAGAAACATTTTACAATAGAGAAAAAAAGGTTTTGTGGAACTGTATGGGATTTCTGATGTGTGAATACAATTGAGGGTTTCGGTTCACTGACCACAGTGTGGTTGTAGCTGTAAATGAGGATCTAACTGATTTCATTCACAAATTTTATTTCTCCACGGTTACAAACAAATGGTCGTTATGTAAAAGGATTTTTTTTTTCACCCCCATGGAACAGAGAAAATCAGTTTGATATTCAATCATGCATACATATGTACAATGCCAACCAATATGGAAAATGAGAAAAGAAATAAAACTATTGAAAAAGGGGCATTCGTTTCTAAACTACTTAAATATAAATGTTTATACTGTCCATCAGGGGTGTAGTCGAGTCCATCACAAGTCCCTGCAAGTCCATCACAAGTCCATCACAAGTCCCTGCAAGTCCATCACAAGTCCCTGCAAGTCCATCACAAGCACTCCAGTCTTTATTCCAATCACAAGCTGTTCAAATGAGCTTTGACAAATGCATTCCTTTGTCATTGTTTATCCACTTACTTGTGACCGGGTTTATGAAAGGACTTCTGACTGGACTTGCGAAAGGACTTGTGAAAGGACTTGCAGAGACTCGACTACAGCTCTGCTGTCCATGCTATTTTGAGTTTTACCCCCCAAAATAACTTATCTTTTTAAATTGCTGTTTCTAGCGATACAAAGGTTAGTTAAACATTGAAGGAAAAAACCCACCACATTTACTTATCGAATAATTACATTACAAATATCGAATTATTTACAAGCAGATAATAATTTGGGTGTATTTATATGTACATTAGATGCATGAAAACAACTAAGAATAAAAGCTTCTTTTTTTAGGGTTGCAGATGCCCAAAATAGCAAAAAGTAGGTTAAAAAGAAGAAAGTACTGAGAAAAAAACCCCCAACATTTTGTTGAAGAGCATGCATTAGTTATTTTTAACCATATCCTGTATCTCACCAAAGAAGAATCAAGTCTATTGATATACAGTACCTGTACGGCATTTTTTAACATAATAAACCAATTTGTTGTGTGGGCCGGTTGATTTGTTGGTGGCCATGTTGAGGACTCAAACACACCGTGGAATTTAATTGCCTTTTTAATATAATTTAAATGTTTTAAATAAACACGAAGTTTAAAAGCTAATAAAATTCGTTTTTGTCTCTTTGTCAGACAATGGTTGTGTTCTTTTAAAATGTCTCTTTCTTATCCAGCCCTGACCAGTTGGTGCAACTCAGATTTCCCCAGACCCCCTTAATTGTCTCCTGTGCAGTCAGGCATAAAAACTAATCCAGTAAAAATGTCACCAAAAGAAGCAGGAAGAGTTACTCTAAAAGTACATATGAAAATATCTTATCTATATTGCTACATAATAAAACTATGGCCAATTTTAAAAGTGTATTTTTTTTGGACTCACACTGTATACATTGTACAGTGTGCATGTACAATGTACAAAGTGTGGTTGTGTATTGAAAAATGGAGGGTGTGCAGCCCATCTTTCTGTAGTTACCAAGTATTAACATAGTAATTTATTAATCAATGAAAATGTGTTGGGGATTGTCAATGCATGCACATTTGTTTTTTTTTTACAGGGTTTACAAATTTGGTAAGATCTAGGTCTTGAGTTCAAACTGGGTTTTGGCCAGCGAGTAGGTGATCTACAGGAATGTACGGTACATAGCATACATGCAGTAATAATAGGTGTTAGTTTGGCATTAAAAAATCTACATGTTGTTTCTTCAAGACAACAAAGGCTGATTGGTGTGTTTAGTGGGAATTGGCACCAGGAGAGCAAGGGGTGGGAGAAAAGGGGTTTCAAACATCCTGCCCTGAGTCATTGTTGCTTGCTGAATGTAAGAATTCTTGTATTCCTAGATAACAAGACAGGGTATCATCCAAAATAATGAGTATACTGACTTGAAACACTGAACTGTTTCTTGTCAAAAACCATATTCTATTATTTATTTATTTTTTAAATGCTAGTCAGTTTACATTGTGTATCCGTAAAATCCTTTCTACTTGTACTCTTGGAAATGCAAAGCCTTGAAACACATTGATTTACAGTTTACAGTACATAGATGGAAAAAATGCTACGGCTGAAATAAGCTGTTTGGCTGGCTTACCCACCAGTACTTGATTTACTGGCATCAAAATCAAGACATGTAATTCTTTCTTTGGCAGTTTTAAGATCGCCACCAAAAAGTCAAATTAAATTTTAAAAATTCACGAGATAATGTCCCAATCATTACACATTCTATTCTGCAAGTTGTTTAAATCAATAAAATTAGCTGGCCCAACATTTTGAACTCAAGTCCTTTCTCAAAGGCAAAGTTTATTTAACAGTTTAACTTTAACCCAAATCCTTTTACAAGAAATGCTGTTTTAAAAAAAAATTGCACCCAATCAAATGCACCATTTCCGTCACTTCCTTCAAATAAAAAAAGAAAGAACCAAATTGTACGATGTACCCTTGTCGATAGTACTCAGAATAAGGCTGCTTATTAGTAAGGGTGTGTGTGGGAGGTCAAGTAACCAAAGTCGGAAAATGCTGCTGTAGGTAATGGCTTAAGGGGAAGGGGAAGCAAGGAAGCTTCTGTGAAGCTGCACGCTTTTTTCTTCTTTCCGGCCTGTAAGTTGATCTACTAATCAGACACAGAACATGTTTTCCAAATGGCAGAAAAAAAAGCAAGTGGTGCAATGAGTGTACCCTGGATGACAGTTGTAAGAATAAGGCTGCTTATTGTGGTAGGTCATGCAACAAAAGTGGAAAAAGCTGCTGTAGGTATTGTGGCTTAACCCTAACCCTCCAGGGTATTTTGGCTAGAAACCCTGCCAGACGCATCAGATTGCATACTTTGTCACATTGACTTGTGTGCAGAGTGCAGCAAGATCAAACTGTCACCACAGATGCACTGTGCTGCGTCTCGTCTGGCAGGGTTAGGGTTAAAGGTAGCATACGTTTGATTTTGTTGTAATTTTTAGAAATGAATGGATTTGGGGTTAAGTATTTTATAGCAAATACTGTAACACTGACCCGTTTAAAGTTTTGTGTGCACAGATGCTGGGAAAACAGAAAAAAAAAATATGTTCTTGTAGTCGGGTTCCCTAACCCTACTTCAGACAAAACAGAGTAATTTATAGACGTCAGGAAATTATCAGGCCGGGGAACTAGACTTGCTGGTTTTCACCCATTCACAGAGGTGTTACCATGCAATTGCCAAACAAAACGTGAACTAACCAATGTTGGCAAATTGGGGGCAGTATTTGAAGAAGAAAAATCAGTTTTTCCAACGACGGTCGGCCGACCATTGTGGAAATTGTAACAAAAATTTCACTTTTCTTGAAAAGGACAGCACACCAGGTGCCATGATTTCACAGGATGCTTGAGACTGTTTTTACTTACAGTGAAGGAATGTGCATGTATCTCATAATAAACTAAGTAGTTTTGTTTTTTGATATTTACAAATGTTGTATATTACCTTTAAGGGGAAGGGAGAGCAGGGAAGCTTTGGTGAAACTGCATGCTTATATTTTTGTACGTCTTTCCTACCTGTAAGCTGACTGCGAGCTGACGGACGTAGAAGAGATCCAGATCCTCAACTATATCCCTAGTGTTGTCCATGCTCTTGCTTCCAGACCACAGTCGCATTTCTGAAGCTGGTGGCTCCTGGCAGAAGCCAAGCACAAGCAACAACAAAGAACGAAAAAACACGGGGAAGAAACAAAGGAATATGCAACTGATGAACAGACGGGAATGATTTGGAAGATGTGCAGAGATGTGCTGGCAGACAGTGACGGCGAGTAGCAAAATGATTCCAGGAAAGTCAAACAGTCAAAATTGGCAGAGGTTACAGGTTAAAGTATGGCAGGGATTTCAAGCAAGGTACTTCATTTCACCTACAGTTTTGTTCACACATGATTCTGTGAATCAGAAAAGTTACTGAAGATATCCTGATTGATCATGAGGATAAAACACTTTCTAAATACAGTGACGAAAAGTTTCTGCCAAAGCTGTTTTGATTTGTTGCACTGCGAACCGTTTCCAAATAAAATCCCCGCGCTGATTGATGGATTCCAAAAACCAGATCCAACGACCTTCCAAAAGCAAGTATAAAGTCACCATGAAGACAATCCAGTCTCGGGTCCGCCCAGGTTTTAAGTTGCCCACCGATGTAAAGTTTAATCCACAATATTATGCATTGTTAATCAAACATCGGAAGTTCCAATGCCCTGGATACTCCCCTCAGCTTTGCCTACCTGGGCCAGCGAGGAGTGAGCACTCGAGAGCGTTCCGATGACTAAAAATGAAAGCTGGAGTGGAAATGAGTGTCTATTTATGAAAATCCCAAGTAGTTGGGGGCTCAGATAAGCCACTGGCTTCTGGGACGTCGAATTTCTCCTTCCTGCGCGAGTGCCTCTCAGTCACCAACTTTTTTAGACTTGCTAACAGGAAGCCCAAGTCAAACGCAGCCAGACTCGGCATTTAATGCAGTTGGAATTTGTCTTCTTTTTTCACCACAAGCAAAAATTATCCCAAAGGTTGTACATGTAATCCAAATTGGATTCTTTGAAGCTATCAACACTTTTTATGAATGGATTCAATTTCTTTATGAGTCTTTCAGGTTCACCCCAACCTAAAAAAAAACTCAAAAAAAAAAACTGGAATGGGTAGGCCTAGTGCCAGTCTAATCTCATCCTGCCTGCCCAAACCCCAAAAACGTCTTTTCCTCACTGCAGAGGAGTCATATTCCCATCGGCAGGAAATTGCTGCTTAATCGGTGTGTGGACCTGGGCTGATTGATGAACGGCCAACAGGAAGGAATAACTTCATCAGTGATAATTTCTCTTAATTTTTTTTTTTTTTTTTTTTGCGGTTCTGGGAGAGGCATGCGCACACAGTAATTGAGAAGGCTTTCTCTTCTTTGTGATTCTGGTGTCTGGAACTTAAGGCCAAGAGTTGACCGTATTATCGAAGCTGAAGGCTGGGTGGAGTGGATCCATATCTAGTCAATGCACAATCCTATTTTACAGTGTCTGGGTGTGTCTGCAAATGTACACGGAAACTACATGTATGGCAAATTGCCACTGAGAAGAAACATCCCTGAACATGGGTGTTTTTTGGGGCACTGTGTTTTGCATGTGGATATCCTCTTGTAATTTTCATGCACAAAGGCATACCAGTATGTAAATGACTGAAAAATGTGGGCACTCCTTTTCAATTTACAGCAAATAAGGACACCCAGTTTTCAGGCAAAAACCCAATGTGTGAATAACACTGTTTTGTTTTCTTTGCTGAAAATAGTGTGAAACTCTTTGGACATCATCCCTCAAAACCCTGACAGCAAAGTATTTTGGTGGTTTTAATCTTAACCCCCTTCAATATTTTTCATGTTGCCCTACTAAATCCAACAATTTCCAACAAAACTGAAATGAGAATTAGCCTGCTACAGTAAATACAAAAAAATTCAACAGCAAATTTGGTTGGATTCTGCAGTGTACCACCTACACACCAGCCTTGGCATTTCGCATCTACCCTGCTGAATCGTACAAAATACAACAGGCAGGCCTATTTGTTTGTATGAGCCCTGCCTAATGCAACAAAATCCAACTGAAATTTTACTATAAGTAGGCTTATACGACAAACTTCAACATCCAACAACAACACCCAACACACCAGTCATTTGAAACAAACTACAATGTACAGTATGTCCCCAAAAAAGTGTCACTCTTAACTATTTCTGAAATACAATGTAACTACAAAACCATCAAGTCAATTTTGAAAATTTTGAGTGTGCAGATACTCCCTATCCTTGGCCTAAATCACTACGAGTCTTAATTAATTTCAGTCACGCATCACTGCACAATGGTCAATTTATCACAACAACATTTTTGGACACTGTGACCAAGTTCCTTGTCTTAATCAATTTCAGTGCTGTGTTATGTAAGCTGTGTAAAATCCTGGATGTTGTGAAAAAAAAGGCTATAATGGTTTGGGATTGGAATAATTTGCCCTTGAGCATTATTAAAAACCGAGGTCTTGCCATGATGACTGATAGCCAGGCAAATGATTCCAATCCCAACCACTGCCCTTTTCACAACATCCAGGATTTTACACAGCTTACATAACACAGCACTGAAATTCATTAAGGCAAGGAACTTGATCAATTGACCATTGTGCAGGGATGCGTGACTGAAATTAAATGAAACTCCTAGGAAATTTGGCCCAGGATATGGAGTATCTGCACAATCAAACATTTTCGAAATTGACTATATAGTTTTGTAGTTATTTTGGAAATAGTTAGTGACACTTTTTGGGGGACATACTGTATAGTTTATGTTGGCTTCTAAATCCAACAAATTAAAACGGCTTTTTACCACTGTTGGATTTTGTTGGATTTAGCAGGGTCAGGGTTAAAGGAAAGAACTTTTCCAAATGTACTGTATATCGAGGCAGATAATGCTTATAGAACCCACACAAGGTAATATGCAGTTTCGAGATAAGGATCCATAGTTCTTCAAAGATATGCTGTCCATGCTTTCCAAAAAAAAAAAAATCATTTTTTTCCATGTTTTATGTCGGTGAAAAAGACCACCTTTTTCTATGTACATTTATTTGTAGCTCCTGTTGTAACCCTCTAAAAAATATTATTTTGGTTTCTTTTGTAAATCTTATCCATGCAAAGATATGCCTAAATTACCATCGACTTGTGTCGAGTCACAAATAATGACATTTGTAAAGCAATTATTTGATAACTTTTTCCTTTGATGTCTCATTTAAAAATGAATTAAATTTTTGTACTCCTAAAAAAAACAAGCAATAAAAAAATATAAAATATAAAATATTTTTCAGGGCGAAACTTGAAAGAGCATGCATGGACAGTACATTGTGTGTATCTTTAAACAGAAGAAAAACCAGCCAAAAACATTTAAGCCAGCACTACATGCTTCTTTAGCTGCAAGTAAATCAGTAAACTTTCATTTCTCAGCAGAGCAGAGTATGACCCTTTAGAGTTCAGAAATTCGTGACAAGTCAACTTGAGTCAAAGGAAGTGCTGAAACTCAACACTGTGCAAGGTTGGAAATTCATTTCCAGTGAGGAAATTCTAACCTTTTCTGCAAGGTGGGACTTAACCACCACACATGCCCCAAAACAGAACTTGATAAGGGAGGAATGGGTGTTTTTGGACATGTTGGATGGGATCAATGTTTAGCTACAGTTTCAAAAAATGTATTGAGTTACATGTATTTCCTGTGATTGTTTGTCTCATGATGTTTGACATCTCAAACTACATTGTACATTTGTACACATACACGTATGTAATTAAGTCCATGTCATACTAATGCATTATTTTGGTTAAGGTGGACACAGGTTTACAGATTTTGGATCAATGCTGCATCCAAATCATTTGTATATGATTAAAAATGTTATAAGAAATCGTTTGTCAAACAATCCACAAACTAAATTGTAATAAATAATAATTAAAAATAAATAAAATAAAATTAATTTATAAGAAAACAAACTAAACAAATACAACAGGAGGCAATTTCATAGAACTGCTAAGATAAAAAAAGTTGCTAAGCACAAAAAGTCTTGCTCAGTAATAAACAGGTTTATTTTCATGTGATTTTCATGCCAAGCAAAAACAGCTGAATACCAGTCATCATCAATACACATCACAATCACATGAAAATGCGGTTGGTAATCCTGTTTTTACCAAGGAAGATTTTTAACACTAAGCAAATTTTAGTGCTTAACAGCTCCGTGAAAGTGCAATGGCTACAGAACACTGCAGATGAGCTGACAGAGCTGCCTTGGTTGGAACATGGAGGTTGGGAACAGTACACGTATGTATATGAG
Source organism: Hippasteria phrygiana (assembly GCA_037893225.1). Classification (NCBI taxonomy): domain Eukaryota; kingdom Metazoa; phylum Echinodermata; class Asteroidea; order Valvatida; family Goniasteridae; genus Hippasteria; species Hippasteria phrygiana. The sequence goes on from JAZGUH010000918.1 coordinate 154,985, forward strand.
TCAACAATACCAGGTACATGTATTGCACTGCCAACCATGTAGATTTAGGGTTATGCTGACAGACTTTACAGATTTTGTTCCAGTGCGTTTATTTTCGAAAGAAAAATCTTACTTCTATTTTTACCACTCCATGGTGACTTAAGCCGTGTCCACACTGGACTTTTTTTTCGGAAGGTTTTACCGAGACGATGGTAAAATGAAAAATGGTCAAATGTGACAACTGTCCGCATTTGGACTTTGTACAGTAACCGAGCTGTCAGTATAACGACTCATGAGGGCGCTTTGCGTGACCTTTCTACATTGACCCAAGTGACCCAAAGCGCAGGTGCCTTTTCATTCTTTTGGCCGATGTGTACACGTTGACGTCATTATCATCTGGGAATGATGCACTGGTAGCACCAATCAAACTTCCGACTTTATCAATAATAATATCTGCCATGATACATGTAGCGACCAAAAGAGGAACAACGCACTGGAATTTGGAAACTTGCCACATATGCGCCGCACCGCAGTGAAACAATGCAATGCGCATGCGTGGTGTCCCTGTGTAGCATGACCTCGCGCTTGGGCTGGACTCTCACTGTCCGCACTGGACTTATCGTCTCGGGAAAAGTTACCTGGTCAGTTTTCCTGGGCAGCAGTTGCCCAGTAGAAGTAACCGCTAGACTCGGGAAAAGTAACTGAGAGGAAAATGTCCCAGGCTGTCCGCACTGGACTTAAAATGGGAAAAGTACCCATCGTCTTGGTAAGCTTTACAAAAAAAGTCCAGTGCGGACAAGGCTTAAGGAATTCAGATATCTGGTACCAGACAATTTCATGTACAAATTATGTATTTTTGCACTTCTTGAAAAACCTTGACGGTTTCACTGAAAGTGGCTTAGTCATATCAAAACATGATAGGCCTATATAATTAAAACTTATAGGCCTTATTATGTATTATCAGCGTGACTCACACTAGGATGAGTTTGACTCAAGTCACATTTTTTTAACTCGGATTTGAGGACTCTCAACACCGTCAACTACAAACCAATCACATGTACATACATGAACATTGTACGTACATGTATGTCCCACCAAACAATGAAATGTTATGTATTTACTTCTAAAATAACAGCATCCCTACTACAAGCACACAAGTACAAAAAGGCAGCATTTGGGAGGGCCCAGTGACACATGTTGACAGGAAATCCTCCTTTTGATCCCATGCGGGAGTTCACACTTTCACTTCCCTATCAAAATGTCACAGAGCATCAATTATACATGTTCCTTGCTCTATGATGTAACAGATACATGAAGTACATGCAAGAAAGTTCTATTCAAACACTGATAAATCAAGCAGAGTGACACATGTCACAGGTTTTTTTTTTGTGAATCAAGATTACAGACATCAGACAGTAATATTTTCAACCATTAAACTACCTAAGTACGTGTACATGATGTATGTAAATGGCATGACTGCACCAACATGAACAACTCACAGCCAAAACTTGTAAGACGGATTCCCCTTTTGTGCCTAGTGATAGACACAAAAGAGGAGGCGTCGTTTTACGACATCAGACTCATTTGTTTTACCGTATAAATACAATGTATAGTCATAAATATACATATACATGTAAAACTGCAAAATTACGCAGATTTATTTCTCTCAGTAATTGATACCTGCTTTAAATTCTATTCTGTAAAAAAAAATGGAATCCTAAAAATCATTGCATGCTGGCTTAAGGTAGGGAAAGTACAAATTGTTCAGGAATACATGTGTAACTGCATGGTATTGTATCATACAACATTACTTACATTTTATGGTCAAATATGCAGTTTTCAAATCACAAAACATGGTTCAAACCATGGACGCCCTGGGTCTGTCTGAAAACTACCCAAATTCTAGCCACGCACAAATTCGCACAAACTATACCGAGAGCCAGTCTGACAGGCCCCTAAAAGCCCATGAAAAAGCAGCACATGTAGCCAGAACAGTAGGGAGTCCATTAAACCCAGCCAACCAGGCCAACAGAGCTGTGCTGGATCCACAGATATAGAATTCAGTTTCCAGGCCTCAGTACTACACTGATTGGACGATAAAGTTGATTTGGATACAAGGTGCACAGATTGATCCAATCTACCTCCTGGGTGGAGGGGAAAGACTGCAGTCAATTGGCTATGGAAAGGGGTTTGTAAAATGAATAAGCCTGGGTATGTATTTATTTAGTTGTGGCAGACATCAAAAACACAAGGTCCAAATAATATTGAGTATGACTGATTTAACATGCAAACTACATGTTTAACTTACAAATTGAAAATTCAATGAAAGATATTTTTAATATTTTATGTATTTAACCGCCGCGCTACAAAATAAAGCTGTTGTAAGTACCATGGCTTTTTTTGGTTAGTCAACACTAAACCAGAGAATGCACATAATCATAATCCAATGAATATCCTCTATTATTTCATTACTGCAAGCATAATTTTAGGACTATTACCGTTTCAAAAAATTTAAATGTTCTGTGTGAGATAACCATAAAAACCATACAAACTGTGTTGAAATCTTCTTTCAACGCCTTCATAATGTCACTTGAAAATGGCTGGAAAAAAATAATTTGGTCAATCAATTTACTTCTCAACCTATCAAAAATTAATCTGTTCAACGACTGAAATTGTTTATCCTTCTTATCTAGTTGTCCAAGTACAATCTTTCTGTTAACAAAAACAACCGACTTGCTCATGAGCTTGACTTCTATTCCACCCGCTACAATGAGCTTGTTGCCTATGAGTTTGTTGGTTGTACTTATGAGGCCATTCCAACTTTTAACCCTCCTACTGTTTATAACTATCATAACCTATCCAAAAAAAAACTAAGCCCGACAGCTTGTTGTGTGTTTCAACCTGTCACTCGATAGGTTTTGATAGGTAGGGTTGGCTCCATTTTGGCACCGAGAGAGAGAGAGGGTTAATATGCATAACAATTAGTCATAAAAAAAAGTTGATTTGGAGTTTTGGATGACTCAGGGTAATACAGACTTTGTTCTTGTCTGATGTTTATGTATTGTGCATGCACCGACAGGTCACACTATTTTTAAACATGTACCAAATAAATACCATTGAATTATGATTGAAATTGAAGAGCTTGCTGAAAGAAACACAAAACTGAAAGAATTCTTGAAATCGGACCTTCCATTCCAAAGTTATGCTTAAAAAAAAAACTACATCTATTTGATATCAGTGTTTTCTGCCATTTTCGGAGAAAAAATTGAAAAATGCCTTATGCAAATATTTTACTTAGAGATTACCAGTGATAAAGCCCTTAAAATCACTTAAACATTTTAATCCTTATAAGTACATGTATTTTCATCATTTCACTGAACCAAAAGAATTTGGTTGCCAATTGATTCCATTATCTCTTAACAACTCCACAAAAATGGCAATTTGTTCAAATTCATTAACGGGAAAACCAACAATTACGAAAAAATTATAGCTCATGTAAATACTTTGGAGTAAGAGCAATAAATGGAACGGCCATATTGTTCCCCAAGATCCTGATACTGCAAATCCGATTGGTCAATCTATTGATATTTGGGTCACTTGACCCAAACACAGGCTGTTAGGGCCGCGGTGTTACAGATTAATACGAACTCGGCTCGAGTTTAAGCTTATCATTTGAGGCTAGTTAAAGCTGAACTGGACGGAAGTTCAGGAAGCAAACAAATTGAGTGCTGAGCAATCCTTTAAATTTAAAGGTGACTGAGTACATGTACATTATTACATGTAGGTGACATAATTCATCCACTGAATTCTGCTGTAATTGCTAATCCATCGCGGAGGGTCCACCAAATTGCCACTACTAATACCAATCATTTTTTGAAAATCCATTATGCCTTGTGCAATCACTACATTCAATTCCAGGTTTGACTATAGTGTATAGCGTTCAAATTTTCTCTGCTCAAACATGTCAAACATCGCACATATTTTGTTCACCTGGATGCCCCATGCTATGTTGGGCCACAGCCAGTGACCTCTGTTCATCTTTGTTAACATTTGTATTTCTTTTGCTTTTACAGTCATTTTTTCTCCTAACTAGTTGAACAGAATGAACACTATTATATTTGTTAAGGGGGGGGGGGGGGGTGGGGGGGATTTACGGGTGTTCGTAAGCATTTTTACTTCTGTAACTTTTAATGTGGTTTATTCTGAATGTATAATGCATGCCTTTGTATCCTGTTGTATAGAGTTTTTAATGACAAATGTTTAATTATAATGTACACGTCGGAAATTCATACAATTTTCTGGTATAAAAAAATTAAATAAGTTTTATTTAAAATAAGTTATTTTAAATAAGTGGCAAAATAATCCTTCTAATCTAAATGTAATGATGTAAGAGTTCCATGCACGGCGAGCGTGACGCCGGGACCCAGCGCGTGCAAGGCCCGCAAGAGCGACGCGGCATGCACGGTGCACGGCCGCGGGCGGGCAGCTGCACCGGTATTATGATCGCCGCACCGATGCGGTGATAGGCCGGTATTCTTAAACATCTCAGTTGATGATGGCCAGTGTAGAGGCTAGATGTAAAATTTGTGAATTACAAATTCAAAGTGATATTCTAATCCCTCATACCGTTGGTTGACAATAAGTTTGTTGCCCCGGTTTGTTGCATACTCGAAAAAAACAAAAAACCCTTCCCGGCCCCGCATATCCAAGGCCTACTTCCAAAAATGTAAGGCTCTCCGTTAGCCTTACAAGGATATGTGATTTTGGTCCCCGTAACTCAATGGGGTTTGCAATACGCTCTTGCGATATCTGTTACAATGTTCCAGAATTCCACTTTCCCAAAACTTAATCTCCCCAGAAGGTTATCCAATCCCTCCTACATATCTTTTAGACTTTTGCGGCCCATATGCGGAACATTGAAACGGACAATTTATTGAGTAATGGAGTTTTTACTCACCGACCGACGTATGCAGCCAAAATGAACATGGCGTCGCACAGCTGACTGATACAGTCCACCAGAATGCGCATGCGCGTAGATTTTTCGAAGAAATTTGGGGCTCGACCATTTTTTGAAGGAGGGGGGTGCATCTTGTCTACATCGCGCAACGGTGATGTGTGCAATGTGATAAATTATTGGCGCGCTATTATACCTAGTGTTGTTCCTTGGCCTGACAATGTTTGTTATGCCCATACGTCTAAATGTCATGGCGGGTAGCCACGTAGCTATTTTTTGCCAATGCGAGCTTTTATTTTATGCAAACCAGAATAAAGCAGAATCTGGATCGATGGTCATTATTTTGTTCACGTTGCACACATCACCGTTGCGCGATGTAGACAAGATGCACCCCCCTCCTTCAAAAAATGGTCGAGCCCCAAATTTCTTCGAAAAATCCACGCGCATGCGCATTCTGGTGGACTGTATCAGTCAGCTGTGCGACGCCATGTTCATTTTGGCTGCATACGTCGGTCGGTGAGTAAAAACTCCATTACTCAATAAATTGTCCGTTTCAATGTTCCGCATATGGGCCGCAAAAGTCTAAAAGATATGTAGGAGGGATTGGATAACCTTCTGGGGAGATTAAGGTTTGGGAAAGTGGAATTCTGGAACATTGTAACAGATATCGCAAGAGCGTATTGCAAACCCCATTGAGTTACGGGGACCAAAATCACATATCCTTGTAAGGCTAACGGAGAGCCTTACATTTTTGGAAGTATCCAAGGCCTATCCCAGCCCCGTGCCACAAAATATAGACCGGCACGACAATTCACGTTACCCGGCCCCCTGTCATGCCTGTGTCCATCCCGGCCCCCTGTGTACCCCAGCCCCGTCCAAAACGACAGCGCTGTCCGGCCCATCAATCCAGTCACCCCGTGCCGTTCCTTCCACAACCAATTCCCCTAACTAAAAAAGTACGAGTCGACTTGTCTCAACGTACGACTTGTCTCAACGGACGACTTGTCTTCCCATTTGACCAAAAAACGGTCGAGTTGTCACAACGGTCGAGTTGTCACAACGGTCGAGTTGTCACAACGGTCGAGTTGTCACAACGGTCGAGTTGTCACAACGGTCGAGTCGAGTCGAGTCGGCCAACGGTCGAGTTGTCCGAGCCCCGTCCCGTCCTACCTCAATTCTGCAGCTCTTGAACTCCACATTCTCGTCTCCTTCACTCCTTCTTTTCTTCGAGACGGAAACCACAGCCTCATTGAAATCATACGTTCTTTTTCTGGTGCTCCGCCGAAAAGATCGCCTCAGAGATTGAAACTGCCGCCCAACGAACGCCATTTTTTTTATAATTGCTGCATCTCTCCAATAGAGGGCGCTAAACAAAAAGGTAAAATTTGTAACCGTTTTAATAGATCTCCACAATTGTCTATTTTATGGATATCAATAGTTTTTACCAATAACGCGCGGATGTTGTCAGCTGGAGATACCACAACACACCACTGCCGGTTACTTTCCACAGTGCCTTTTTTTTCAAACAATTTCGGAGACGAGAGAAAATGATAATTGTAGTTCCCGGAAAAATAATAGCCCCTGACCCCCCCACGTATATGCAAAGTGCAAAGTCTAATTTCTAAAATCCATTTTTTTCAAAACGTTGTTCTCATTGTTTCCTTTTTAAGTATAACTTCTAAATATTTACATCAAATTTGTTGGGCTGCAGAGCATGCAAGGCAATTAGGTGGATCCTTTTGCACTTTTTGTCTGTATGCCTGCAAACCAGCAACCCCCCTTAATTGATGAATCTTGTTTTGCGTTTACGGATAAGAACAAAATTAATTTAAACGAAATGGCGCCATTACCCATCAAAGTAGTCCCCCCTCCCCCCGAAAAGATTTGTAGGTCAATTTTTCGGGCAAAGATTCAAAAAAAATTCCCACCACCTGCAGAAATGTCTACGTGTCCAAGCTTGACCATCCGTCTACTTTTTCTTGGATAATGGAATCAGGCGCCGAAGCAATATGCACCTATGGTGGTGATTTTTAATAAAGACGTTTTGTTTTTAATGCTAACTCGATCTGCTCGGCCCACTCATCATTACTTGATCTTGCTAAGTTGTTTCTGAGTCGTGCTGAATGTAGTCTCTGTAACAGTAAAAGAACAGAAGGGTATCGTTATAGGCATACATGCCTCTCAGCAATTTCTACTCATGAAAAACGGGGAAGGAAGGATACAAATCCGTTGGACGTTTTGCAAACTTGATTTATTTCAACATTTAATGTCAAAAATTCAACTGTCCATCATGTTCTTGATCTCGATCGTGACGTTGACCGTGTACTCAGCATTTGCGACCGGGCAGGTTTCACGGGGCAAGCAAATCGCTGTCGATGTTGGTCTCGATCGTGACCTCGACCTTGAACATGACATACGGTCCTTGTCATCGTCCTATCTTACGACAAGCTATTCATAAATAATTTATGATCTCCAACGAATATTTCGCATTAAAAGCTATATTTAAGGTGATGAGGCATTCAACACAATTCGTCCGTCACTCATGACCTTCGTCATGTTATGATGTGAGATTTCGATCTTGGTCGCATTCAGGGTACACTGACCTCTGACCCTTGACCTCGATACTATCTCTCGCATCATGCCCCTACACCTAATCATGATTTCGATCAACTGATCTGATCTCAATCGCAGTCATGACACTAGGTCATTTGACATTTGATCTCGATCTTCTGATCTTCATCTCGATCACGATATTCGTCGTCGTCAACCGAGTCGCTACAGTAGTAAACAAAAAATCCGTTTCCTTTCTTCAGACTTTTTGGTATTACAATAAAGATATATGCCTATTGACGAATGCCATGACTAAAACTATTTCTTCACCACTATTTTTTAAAGTCAGTTTTGTAATAAACGAGGACATTCCCCATCATGCCATAAGACATCAACATATAATACCCCAAAAGTGACAAATATCTTGTGGACATTAAATGTTAACTTTTTGGCAAAATCAGATTGCTAACAAAATCCGTATAGAATGCAAGAGGTTCAATCCCAAAAGTATAATTATTTTACATAAATTACATAAATTACATAAAACATTGGGGATAAATCAATTACGTGCCATAAAGCTCCCCCCCCCCCCTACCAAATGTGGCAGACATCCAGTATTATTGTCCGAACAAAAATGAATGGATTCATTCAGGAAACTCACTTTTCGTGCCTTTGATATAGTTTGAAGTTCTATGAGGGTCACGTAGCCTGAGGCGTGGACCAGATGATCTCATTGTCAATACACCTGGGCGTTTTGAAAAGCAAATGGGGCCGGCTGTGCTTAAATGAGTAGCGAATAGGCATTTCCACGCATTACAAAACCAAGATACAATCGTGCATGCAAGATTTTCAAGATGAGGGTTTGGAATGTGTCAAAAAAACGACTGTCGTCTGACAAAAAACAAAATGTTCCAGACACAGTAAGTTCGAATTGTATTTTCGAAAAATGGTTGTTTGGGAACTTCATGAAGCGGTTATAGTGTCTAAATTTGAAATGATTGCGACGAAGTGGTTAAAAAAGCAAATGAAACGTGAATGAGTATTAAAGCTGAAATAATGAGAAGGTTGCATTACCTTTTTGTAGTCTAATACACTGCCTACATACATTGCACAATGTGGTACGGATTTTATCAAATGCACCTCGTAAACGCGTGTTGCAAGTTTGGAACGCGGCCGGTACGGTTCTTGCTCCAAGTTCACCTGAAATTCCGAGAACGATATGCCGTTAACCTCCGCCAATTTGAATGAACAAGACGACGTTTTCCTGGGTTACGGGTTACTTTTTCATTGCAAACGCTAACCGTAAAGTTTAAGAAAAAGTGATAAAGTGACGCCAAAAGCAGACGTTCACAAAAAGAAGTCCCGGCAACGACCGAATAACATTGAGTAGCAATACCACCATGCAATCTCTCATTCTGAACTCTTTTGTAAATCGAACCATTCTAGCCTGAATAAATCGCAGTTTTTTGTATAAAATGTGGCTAGCTTCTGATTGAGTGAAAATGAATTAAACATTTTTATTGACGTAGAGTGTACTTGGATCTATATTTTAGAAGTCGGACTAATACACCACTGTGCTTCACAGCACGCGCACGCAAAAACAAGAGGAAACTAGATAATACATCTTTTGATTGGTTGAAAAAATTAAGTATCATCTGATTGGCCAAGTTCTCTAAAACAAAATGCATAAACGCACGTCTAATAAGGCAAGAAGCAAGAGCGGTGAACGGATTATTAGAAATGATTATTATTTTTTTAAAGCTATTTTAATGGTCAAAACCTCAGAATCAACAGCGGTGCCCGGCAGAAGGCAAGGTCGCAAGGACGAACAATTTGTCAAAAGGTCAAATTCGGGTTGGGGGGGGGGGGGGGGTAATCGATAGAGTATTGGAATATCTTCATTTTGATATACATTTCGTCTCAAGGAGCTACATCATTCTGACGTAATTAACAAAATGAAAAGGACCCAAGGGGATTTTGCAATTTTTGTTCCCGGCAAATAAAAGTGCGTTCACCTCTCCACTTCAGTGGGACGTAACGCGCTTGGAGCAAAGCTTGTTCCCGGCAAAAGGTTCTTAGCATAAAGATGTAAATAACTTTTAAATTAAGCAATATTTTTATTTAAAAATGCACAGCATTATTGGAAATATCAATAATTTCTATCTGACATAAATTCAACCTTTTGCGATTCTTAATTTAGAAATGCCAACACATAAACTTTAAAGTCAATTTTCACGGAAAGTGTAATTACGCGTCAAAGTGTCCGTAGATCCTTCTGCCGGGCACACCGTACCACTGTTCGGCGGGGAAAAAATAATTTAAAGAAAAATTGAGTGTATCGGTTTTTGTTTGTTTGTTTGTTTGTTTTGTGTAATTTTTAGTAGTCCAACTGCTTCTGGACATGTCCAATGCCCAAAGTGTAAAGTGTATTGTACAATATACAGTATGGTACGTAGAGGTATACTGGCCAAGTAAGTTGATCGAGTGTGACACGCGCTAGAATTTAGAAATCAGCATAAAGGCTAATTATTTGGAGTAGAGGGGGTATGATTGTGAAGCCTGTTAAGGGAGGAGATTTAACTAATGTTGGGCAAGGGAGTGGGGCGGGCCCGGTAGGCGTATTGTAGAGCGGGATGTGTAGGGTGGAGTCACGAGGACTAGGGACTACATAGTGCGATGTGAGGTGGGGTAAGATGCGATTGGTAGCCTGAGAATGGTGATGCTCGTTCCGATTTTGCTGGGGTTGATGGGATTTGGAGGTTAAGTTTTAGGGTGGGGCCGGGGAATTGTAGCATGGGTGGGATCATGGGTTGCGGGTGTGGTTTAAAGGGCTTAGTTGTTGGGGTATCGAGTCTCACATTACACAATATTTTTGAAGTTTCCATCTACCCCAGTTCTAGAACATGTAAGTTCGGTTGGGCGGCTAGAATGTCACTCAAACACTGCGTGGTTTGACTAGCTAGTCCAACTGGATCAACCTAGCCCCGGGGAGCCCTGTTTCTCTAGTCAAATTCGCGAGTTGGATAGACAGGCTTTCGGGCCATAGTGTTTCAGTACACTTTTGTCTATACTGGCCGGCTTTAAATTGATTGTTTTTGTATATCCCCCTCCCACCAATCTCTCCTCTCCGTACCCCCCCCCCCCCCCTCCCCCTCCCCCCCCCACCATACCACCAACCTCCTCCCTAACCATCCCCCACCTATACAGTCTCATCCGTTCCTATACCACTCTCTCCTCCCCCTCATGTATTTTTTTCTTAATTTTGTTTTTTTCTCGTTTTCTTGTATAAAGTTGTTTTGTTGTTCATTGAAATTTGGCCGAATAAATAATAATAATAATAATAAATAATAATAATAATAGTTTACAGTTTCTCTTGTCAAATTCACGAGTTTCACGGTTTCAAGATGGAGAAAAGGTAAACTGGGGCAAGTTTTGCAAACGTTTACGATAAATTGTAGGTTTTGTCCAATGATAATAACTCTTTGCAATAAGATAATTAATTATGTATTGCACTAAAGTTAAGTAGAGAAAATAATAATTTGTTGTGATCGACTAGACGCATTCGAGTGAAAAATAGACCACCTATGCGTGATTTAAATCGCAAATTGACAAAAGGGACTAGGTCACTCCCCGAACGTGCTCTCAGGTGTATTAAAAAACGACACGAACTAACGACTAGCAAAATCATGGTCCCCATCACATATGCATTAAGCGCATAGCCTTTGCGTGCTATATATACTGTGCACCAACGAAATATGATTTGGGAAACAAATACATGAAATAGCACGTGTGCAAGTAGTTTATAGTTAATTTTCTCGACTTTCCTGGCTCGAAATGCCTAAAGGAAAGAAGTTTAATTATGGAGTTAACAGGCGCCGGTTGTGGAAAAAGTCAAAGAAGATGCCAACAATTACTTGGTAATTATTTAGGTTTTGGTTTTAACACTAGGCATGACAGAATTTGCTGCGCTAGCGCTTGTGCATGTCGAGCGCAATCTGGAGTTTTGCGCAAGTTTGTTGTACTCCCTTGAGCTAATTTCCCTTTGAATGAAATCCATTCATAGGGATATGAACTCGGGAGGGAGTACAATAAACTTGCGCAAAACTCCAGATTGCGTTCGACATGCACATCACAAATCTAGCTTGAAAATTCCAGCTCAAGGCTCATGGCATGACATGCGAGATTCGCCGTTTGGCATAGAGCTGGAAGTGGAAGAACTCCTGTGTGTAGGGTTTTGGGCGATTGTGTAGGGCCCTGTTCCCTATAGTATAAGGGAACAAAAATCCACTTTTAGGTTATTGGAATTGCCAAACTAGTAATAGCGATATTACAAACCAACAGGTAACGTTATGTCGTGCTCGTAGATAAAGGGCAGGGTTTTAGTTTTTGAGGGAAGTTTTGGGGTAAAGCGGCGATGAGGACGACAAAATGTAACGCGAAAATAAAGATGGCGATCACCGCGACGAACAGTAAACGTGCAAAACCGCATTGATTCGCATGGCAAATTGCCGTAAAGCGCGCAAGAAAATTGCATTTTTTACTGCAATAAACTGTTCAAAATTACAAAAAACAATGTCAATAGAATTAAGAGAAGTCTGCTTTAAGTTGACAAAGTCATTTTGGAATGAGAAAAAATACCCTTGACTCTAATTTGGTCGAAACTAAAGAGGGGCCCTACACTACACAATCGCCGGATTTTGTGCGGTCTGTTTTTTTTTTGCCGATATCTTCCGTTTCCCTGAATATATCAACCAAACATTCACCCAAAATGCAGAGTAGTAATTCATGCAGCTTGTGATCCCTTCAAAATGAGATGCTCAAGTTTTTTAAACCCGAAATAATTTGGCAAATGTACAAATGGCGGAGTGATTCTTGGTGCCCGACCAAAACACGAAGGGGCCAGACCACAACAATTTACATTTGAAGCTTAAGATGGTTTCTGATTACCATGCGGCCGGTGCGGCATGCACTGCGCGCGCACCCCCTCGGGGCTCGCTATGCGACGGCTGTTTGCTGATGGACAAGAACGCATGCAATACAATGACGGGCTATTTTTATTTCCTTGTTGTATACAATTTCTGCTCAAGTAAATTTGCGGGTAAACACTGACCAAATTGTAAAAGTCACTTTGGTACTGTAAAGTCATCTGTAAAAGTCAGTTTTGAACGGAACTTGTAAACAAAAATAGAAGTGTCCTAAAGGTAATGATTACCAAAACTTGCATGGTTGGTCATGTCGGTAGATCGTGTAGGAATGAGTTTGTGGAATCAGTAGATCACAAAGAAACTGGTTCCCGATCCGATTTGCCACTTCTGTTTTTCAACATTACATAGACTGCTTTTGCAGTTGGAGGCTAGAGCCATGTGAGTTTGGAGAAATCACTGCCGTCAATGGAGTGTGGGTGAAAGTCGGATCTTCCGGACCTAGTCGGACCCTCCTAAATCCGCCAAAGTAAATGTTATTCTTTCAATTAAATGGATGGAATGGCATTCCAATTAATACTAACTCTTAAAATAGTCATTTTCAAAGTGAACAAAGAAACTGGCAGGAGCGGGATTCGAATCTGCGACCTCCGGGTTAGCGTACCGGAGGTCCCAGGTTCGCAGGTTCGAATCCTGCTCCTGCCAGTTTCACGAACAATGAGACAGTACAGGATCCGGGAAGGTCCGTCTGTCCGACTAACGGTAGCATTAGATCCGGAGGATCCGGGTTTTACCTATCGCCCCGTCAATGCCATTTTGGCTTTTCTGTTAACTAATCCTGAAACCCCCTTGCTACAATGTAGCGCTACTCTTGACCAATCAGAGATAAATTACATTAACTTGAACCCTGACCTCCATATTAAAATTGTTGGATTTAGCAGGGTTAAGGTTTTTAGCTGCTCCGGCGCGAAGCGCTGCGGAGCAGCTATTGTTTTTGTTAAGATTTCATACTATTAAAGCTCGTATTGTCCCCTTGAGTTGTCACAACAAAGACCATATAGCGTAGATGGTCCTAAAGCAATGACGTCATGATGACGTCAGTAGTTTTCAAATTGTGGCCTCATGAATATTTAATTTTCCACGCTTGCAGGCTCAATATCTGAAAAACCATTAGAGATGTGAAGTTTATATCTATTGCAAAGTATTAGTTGGGCGGCAAAGATGTTTCTGTTTAAGTAAAATGTTCGTGACGTCATCATGACGTCATCTGGAGGCCATTAACTTAAAAAGCAATTTTGCGTGTTTAGCAACCTCCTATGACAGCAAGCATAAGACAATTCATACATTGTATTTTGGTCGACCTTACTGTAAGTGGAAATGATCATGGCTCATTTCAGTGTGAAATAAGGCCCATTTCAAAATTTAGCGAAAAGCAATAAGATAACATAAGAATTCTGGGAAGGCGATAACCGTGGGTATTTTGTAGCGCGTTGTCAATTTATGTGTGGACTGATTTAGACTCGTTATCGGTCCTTCCGTTGTCCTTCAGACTTCTAATACAGGATTAGGATATAACGTATGGTGCGGGAAGTAGTCTAATTCATCCCGCACGTTAGGGCATATCTACCAATGTGTTGAGGGCAGGAGACAACCTTAGCGGTTGCAGAATTTCTAAGAATGAGGTGGAATTTAGATATTCTGCTAAAGTGTCTGAGCTGGAAATGTGTATAGCGCCATCTCGTGACTATGATTTCAGACAATTCCAACGTGATTAATGGTGCATTTTTTAAGGCCTACATCTACAGAATTACAGGTCCGATTGGGCTGAATTTCGGTATGTGCTAAGACCATGATGTGTGATAGATGCAAACTAAACTGACGAAATGATGACGTCATCACGTGATATATGACGTCACATTAAAGGTGCATTTTTCTAAGGCCTAAATCTTTAGAACTACAGGTCCGATTGGGTTAAATCTCGGGATCTGCCCAGACCATCATGTGTTACACAGGAAAATTAAACTTGCGTAATGACATCAGCGCGTGCCATATGACGTCACATTAAAGGTGCAATTTTCTAAGGCCTAAATCTTTAGAACTACAGGTCCGATTGGGTTAAATCTCGGGATGTGCCCAGACCATCATGTGTTACACAGGAAAATTAAACTGACGTAATGACATCAGTACGTGCCATATAACGTCACATTAAAGGTGCAATTTTCTAAAGCCCGCATCTAGCGAACTATACCGATTGGATTGAATTTCGGGATGCGCCTAGACCATCATGTGTGATAGATGAAAATTGAACTGACGTAATGATGACGTCATCCCGTGCCATACGACGTCACATTTAAGGTGCATTTTTCTAAGGCCTACATCTTTAGAACTACAGGTCCGATTAAGCTGAATCTCGGTATGTGCTCAGACCATCATGTGTGATAGATGGAAATTGAACTGACGAAATGATGACGTCATCACGTGTCATATGACGTCACATTAAACTCGGATTTTTCTAATGCCTAAATCTACAGACATACAGCTCCGATTGGGTTAAATATCGGGATGTGGCAACACTTACCTGAGCCATATTTACTTGTATGTGTGCTAGTATATATAGATTTATAAGATGCACATCATGAACACCCTTGAGGAGCAGCTTTTTTCGTCATATTGACGAAAAACCTCTAGTTTGATATTTTTTCTTCCATTTCACCGTTGATTAGTAAACCCCTGAAGGAAGCGTGGGACAAGAGGAAGAGTTTGGAGAAGAACCTGGCTGACATGGGGCTGTCTGTTAACCCCAATAAGACGATACCAATACCCAGCATGAAGGTGAAGATCCCATCCTATTATGAGTTTAGCCAGAGGGTATCTGGATGTGGGCCGATTATTATCTGTTTGACGGATCCCATTTGCTCTAAAATGAATGCCTGATATATGGCTGTATGCAGATTTGATGCAACCCTGTGCCGGCCTATCAGAGCCGACTTGAGAAATTGTGATGCCTTATTGGTCAGAAATGTGTCAAAGGCTGCTGATTGGTCGATAGCTGCCATTTGACCATATTGCATTAACCCTAATTACCCAAGCCTTACAAACTCCAACAGCAGGTTTTGTCCAATTTTGATGGGTTGAGTACTGTAGGGCCTTGGCACCATTACTTTACATGTCCAAAGAATGTGCCATAGGTTTACTGCACAGTGTTGGATTTTGACAGCTTGAAGAAGCCTCCTGGTAAAAATGCCTAGGGGCTTGGGGTTAATCCTAACCCCTGTGGCACTTTTACTGACAACTATGACCGCGTTCCCACTCGAATTGGGAAAAGGTGGATCAAGATCCGGCATTTTGGTGTGACCGTTGTCTAACCGCAACGAAACCGCAAGTCGCGTTCCCACTTATGCTTGATCCACCTTTTCGAACGGAAGTGTCGAGTCCAAAAGGTCACCGAGTTCGGTATTACGCATGCGCTTGCTTGCTGAGCGCGCGCTGTGTTGCTGCATTGCATGCTGGGACGGGTCAAATACATGTGCGATGTTTTGATGTTCGAAGTTTCAACATGGAGGAAGAAATCCAAATGCTTCTCCGTCTGATTTTGCCCATGGATGCGGAGAGCAGTCCAAACTTAATCGTAATATTATAAGTACTGGCTCGAATCGGATCGTAAAACGTATTTTCTTCAAACTTTGCTACGGTTGTTGTTCTATGACACGCTGCAGGCTATACACTAACACGGAATTATTTGTGGATGGAAAAATAAGTAAAATTACACGAATGAAAAAGGTTTAGAAGCGGACGACTTTCAGTACGGAACGAAAGGAATACACATGTACGCTGAATGGATGCATGCACGCTTGCATCGCGCACGCGTGGTGACACATTTTGTATACAGCCCGTAGTTCAGTAGTTGTTTATTGTGCATGTCGTGCACGTGGGAAATTTTCACATGAGCTACACGCCTAAACGTATTTTTTCGTTCATCAGACCGCAAACTTTTCGCGCCACTCGTGCACCAGCCGGATGTTGACAGGTCAAATTGCCGGATCAGATCCACCTTTTGCGTTCCCACTTGATCGTGATCCACCAATTGCAGGATCTGATCCACCAATTGGGGGATCTGTATCCTGGTCTTTAGATGGATCAAGAAAGGTGGATCAGATCCTGATCCACCTTATAACGGTTAGCGTTCCCACTTACACAATTGCAGGATCTGATCCACCAATTGGGGGATCTGATCCGGCAATTTGGCAAAAGGTGGATCAGATCCGGCAATTGGTGGATCTAGTGGGAACGGGGTCTATGTTCAACACTGTGCAATAAACATATGGCACATTCTTTGTACAAATTAGGGCATCATAGCTCCATGTAAAGTAATGGTGCAAAGGCTCTACAGTCCTGACAGGCTGAATCCATCAAAATGCAACACAACATGGTGTTGGATTGTGGCGGATTTGGGACGGTTAGGGTTAATTAGCATTGCGTCCTCCACACAGCAATTGGCCGTGAAAGATTCTGACCTGCCAAGATGTTTTTCATCACAAATTAATTTTAGCGCTGACGGAGGCACAGAAGACTGCATTCCCCACTGTTGTAAGGACAAGCATAAGGCCGAGTAAAAAAAAAACATGTTTCACGTCCAGGTTTTCAAAAAAAAAGGAGGTAGAGGGGCTTTTTATTTTTTACTTTCAAGATGGCCGTCATTTAAAAGAAATTCTGGCAACCGTTGGTGTTTCCCTGTTCAAAGACGCATTAAAAATGAAAGAGACATGTTGGACAAAAGAACTGAACATATTTAAAGTGTTTTTGTTAGTATGTTTGTAGCACGATCAGCCAAAAAAACAACAAAAAAACTTCCGACTCACAAGTATTTATTTTCCGATTGACTGGTTGACATTTTAGTTTTTTTATACATAATTTTTCTGTAGTAAAAATTTTAAAAATAATCCAGGCGGCCTCCAAAAAGGAAGCGGGCGGGGACGCGAAACATGTTGTTCAGCTCCCCACTGGAGGTCTTGCATAATTTTGGCTAAGTGTTGGGAGGCACCAATAAAAAAAAAGAAGTAAAACTGCTTCACTTTATGTAGCACTCCGTCCCAACTTTTTCCATTATGGTGTCCAGTATTATTTGGCATAATTGTTTCCTGCACTGCCCCATTGTCTTTCTTAATCCTTTCTCTTTGTCTATTTTCTAGGATAAACTCAAGCCTATGTCAGTAGACATATCTGAGATCGCCAAAATAAGAGCCAGTCAAGAAACAAGCCAGCCATCAAAGATTTATGTTCTACATGGTATGTGAAACAAATGAATTAAACCGTTGCAAACTGCTGACTGACTGGATTGACCTAAAATATACAAATCAACAAAATTAGCTGGCCTCTTTCTCAAAGGCAAGAGGCAAGAATTTCAGCTTTTAGAAAGAACTTGCTTCGGTTGGAAACGTTAGGCCAGCTAATTTTGTTGATTTAAACATAGACTTTGTGTTCTCCCAGTTACTCAACGACCACACCGAAAGATATTCTGTGTAAATATTCTTGTATTTGTTTAAATATTTTGTATGTGTGTATAAATATTCAGTTTTAAATAAAAATTAAGGATGGGAATTTGCGTTTAATTTGATAAACGTTTAGCAAAACTTTCCCGTAGTGTTTAAACATTTAAACGTTTAGTCAACAATTGCAAAAAGGCTGCCGCCCGTCTCAGTATTTGTGTAGGACGTTCATGTAAGAGAGGTGCCGTCCGCGTCGAGCATTGATCGTGGCCCAGCGGCGTATTGAAAACATCAAACACAAACAATTGTATACACTGTGTAGTACTAAAGGCATTTGTATTTCTTTGTAAATTAGCTCTCGAGGACTTGGCCAATGTTCCCCAGGGTAGATCCATACGAATATCGCAACCTCTCATGGCCTACTGCATACGCTTGATGGAGAAATACGGTGAAGATTACAAGGTAAGACCATCCACGTTTGGCACATAGACTTGTCCCCAGTTCCTCCATTTTCCTTCTGACATCGAGTATGGGTACCAGCAGTAGGGGTGCGTTCCACTCACGCGAACAACGTGAACGTTTCGGCAATTTTTTGTGCACATCCAATGGAAAATTGTTTGCGTAGTTGGTCAACATTGGCAACGTTCCCGTTAGTAGAACGAAGCCCAGGAAATACTTATTAACATACCCCCCCCCCCCCCCCCAGCGGAATTTCTCTGGGCTTATTCTAATTAGGGTTTTATATTAATACCCATAATGCATTTCGCTGTTCTCAACCACTGCAAAACCAACTCTTAGCCATCTTGTCAAAACACACATGCATTCAACAAAATAATTTTCTTTATCATTCAAACCCATTTACAAGAATGAAAACGGCATCCACCCCTTATTAAACCCTAACCTCCTTCAGGTTTTCTCTGTTGAATCCAACGGAATCTAACAACTAGAACAAAAGATCTTTTGTTCACAGCCCACATCAACAAAATCAGACAGAAAGAACCCAGGGCATAATTATTTTAGGTACGGATCTGGAGCCAAACGTAAACAAAACGCCACTGGTTTTATCAGGAATTACTGAGTGATCTTTGGCTTGGATCAAGAGAACAAGCTCTGTGGCATGAATTTGACGTGCCCCAGCCGTGTTCTGTGCCACGCCCCCCCCCCACACCCTTTCCCTAGAGAATGACGTTATACACAAAAGTTAAGGTTATTTTCTGCCATCAGTAGCCCCTAGAAGAAAACGACACACACAGCTCTGGAACAATCGGTAAGAACACCTTGCACTTTATCTTTGTATTAATGTGTACATGTATTTGTCAAATTTGCCTACAGGCGATGGCTCGAGATCCCAAGAATTACTACCAGGACACGCCCAAACAAATCCGCCGGAAGATCACCTTATTCAAGAGCATACCGGAGCAGTACAACCCATATATCCAGGGCAAGAAGATGAGTGAAGACGGCACAAATGAATGCATGGATAGTAGGTGATCCCTAGCCCCATTCGACATCTTCTAATGTATTCGCAGTAATGAGGTGCCTGAAAATTTGTTCAGACATATTTTGGGTGCAGTGTTCTAGCCAGGGTGATTTTGCTCAAGGGTGGACAATGCACGCGCGGAGCACGAAGCCCTTACAACGTGGGGTCCGATCCGGGGTCCACTTAAGGGGTCCCGGGCTGACATTTTTTGGATTCTAGATGCTCTGTGGTGCAATCTAAGGTAATTCCTGACCACTTTCCCTTGACTGTTTTGAGCAAAAGTTTTAAAGGTTATATAGGCAAAATTTAGTTCATTTTGAAATTGTTTAGAATATACTCTTGCTTTTAAATTTATAGCTTAGTGGTAGCGTAGGGGCAGGATGAAAGCGTAGTGGGTGCTAGCGCTATTTAATGCCTGGCTAGAACACTGTTTGGGTGTACTTATGGCCCCCCGAGTTGTGTAAATTGCCATACATTGATCCAATTTCATAACTTGCAATCAAGTTTGCCGTCCGTGATTAACCCTAACCTTTCTGCAAGTACTTTGTAAGGAGCCTGCTAAATCCAACAATATCCAACAGCGAGAACAAAAGATCTTTTGTTCACTGCTCATATCAAAAGAATCCAACAGAAATTTCCCGTTGTTGGACCTTGTTGGATTCAGCACTGTTAGGGTTAAGGTCACTATTTTGTGCTTACAGTGGGAACACAGACAATTTGCGCTAACCCTGTGAGCTGTTTCCGTGTTGGGGCCAATTTCGTGGAGTAGCTAAGCACAAAAATTTGACTAGCACCAAAAAGTCTTGCTTAGTTAAAACAGGTTACCCAGCCAAAACGCCATGGGATTTTTCTGAATGCCAGTCACAAGTGATACGCTTCACATAAAAATTTGGTTGGTTAATCTTGTATTTCCCAAGGAAGACTTCATGCTTAGCAAGTTTTTGTGCTTAGCATCGCCGTGAAATTAGCCCCAGCTCGGATGAGAGGAAAGTGCCCTAAACTTGGTTTTAGTCCACATAGCGCCCTCAACTGGTGTATGAGATCAACAAATCCAAATACTTCGTGATTTCAACAATATACAGAGATATTTATTGCAGTGAGTACAAAACATACAATGGTTAATTGTGTATACATATCGTCGATTATTACAAGAAATTATCGCCTGTAGCAATCATGCAAATGAATTGCAAAGTGCATAGAGTAAATTTACTTGTGCAAAGAATACATTGCTGTGTTAGAAACAGTAATTTGCTCCAATCTGATTGAATAAGCCAATTCGGTATCTCAAAGGTCAAAGGTTATTCGGGATAAAATTGCGACGTAATGTCACGCCAACGCCCATTCTGATTGAATTTAACTTGTGCGACCACACGTGGGTCATTCGGGATAAAATGTCATTGTGCACATGCGCAGTTGAAATACCGAACTGGCTTATTCTGTCAATTCAGTCACTGACTAATAGTCGAGGAGAATCACTTCAGTGGGTGGGGCTTATTTTTCATTACCAGTTAATGGGCAATGCTGATGTGTCAGAATTTCCACCAATCAAAAGCAGTGGGACTGGTACTGTGTTGTGAGGGAGAAAATAATTCATTCAGTGAGGTATTAAAGTAAAGTGGTTTGTACTTAATTTAAAAATTCAGGATACATGAGTGGTATATTACAAGCACAAACATCATAGAAAATAGTCAATAAAATAATTCATAATCACATTAGGAAATTATAATGTGGTGCCTCAATGTGTTGTGCTGATTTCTTCAAATCAAAATATAAAAAAAAAAACACCTAACTTTTCCCCTTAAAATTCTGGGCAAAGAGACGCAATCTGCTGCAGTTTTTATATTGCCATTACATTTGAACATGAGGATATTTTACAGTAACTTCATTTTAACATGTTTTGTAAAGAAACCTGACCTGGTTCAGCTCAATAATTGTGTGACACTTGTGTAAAAAGCCTGAACAGTACATGCACAAATATCAGTTACCCTTTATTTGACAAATAAATTGTAATTTTGTTGCACAAAATACATGCATAGCACACATATCCATTAAAATTCAGATACAAAAATGTTATACATTGTATCTGAGAACAAGGGACAGCTGGTAATGCAAAAACAACTTAAAGAAAAATTAATTTAATAAAGTCACTCTTAAAATGCACTACAAGGCCCAACATCCCATGTCAATTGCATGTACAATTAAAAAAACTGCATTACGTATCAGCCTTTTATTAAAAAGTTTGAAATATCCCAGCATTTTGTTAACTTAAAAAAAACAAAATCGGATAGATTCAACTTAATTTTTTTTCCGCAAGGCGGCTTAAAAATAGCCCGGACAGATACAAATTGTTGGAAAATTTATTTAGGATTTAAACTGTTTGCATAACTTTTTGCGGGGAGATAACGAGACTGTGTATGCAATAAACAAATCAGACCCTAAGGAAAAAGTAAAAAAAACTGACTTATTAGTCCCGTTTTTGAGCAGAGTCTGTAGTTCAACAGGCAACTTTCAATATGTGGCCGAGATTTGAAGAAAGAGCATGTATTTTCATGGATTGCTGTTGCAGCAAGATACTCCACAAAATTGTGCAGTGTTTTTACGTGCATTGCTGTGAACAAGATTCCCACAGGATTGTCCAGAATTAAAGTAATTTTCACCGACATGCATAAAAACCAGCAGGGGCCAAATTCACGGAGCTGCTAAGCACAACAATTTGCTTAGCATGAAAACTCTTCCTTGATAAAAACCGAGATAACCAACTAAATTTCCATGTGTTGTATATTGCTTGTGACTGGTATTTTGTTGTGCTTAGCAGCTCCGTGAAATTGGCCCCTGTGTCGCGGAAACAGCAGGACATCCGAACTGCTCCATCAAAATGAGGAATAAGTCTCTGGGGCAGTTTTGAGTATTCGCTTTGAATATTCATTGTTGGAAATTACAACCAGACAGATTTTTAGGTTTGGGCATGTTTTTACATATGTATCATTTAAATGCATTCATCGTGCAGAACTGTGAAGAGGTTTCTTCAATTGTTAATTGTAATAATGTTTATTAGGGAAAGAGTTTTGAGAATTCACCCGACAATGTGTTAATCAAAACAAAGGTTTGCAGTGAAATGCTCTACAGACTTTTTGAATCGTCTTTCCAGTAATAAATCCAACTTCAAGTGTAATTTCCCACTTATTCTTCATTTTGATGGAGCAAATCACATACGCATGTACATTGGCCTTGAGATATGGTGGACGCAGTAAGAGGGCGCTGTTTGAGTTGAGTACATGCTTTTTGTTTTCCCAACTCGACGCCCTCCATTTGCATCCACCATATCTCAAGAGGGCCAATTTATCGCTGCAGGTTGCCATTCAGATATTGCATACAACGCGCCTTTAACTTCTTGTGCTGGGCTGGGCCAGCTCTTCGATACGGGGTGGGCAGTGGCCCTTCTTGGCCGCCTCGCTGACGATGAACGCCTCTGGGTTGAACTGCACGTGGTCCATGGTGGCCCGCATGGTGGGGCGGGACAGGTCCACGGTGCGGGTGGTGGCGATGGTGCGGCGTGAGGCGCGGGTCACTTCCCACTGGACGCTGCGCTCGGGCTGGTAGCCGTCCACCAACCCCTTGGGCTTGGCTAGCTCCAGCTGGCGGGGCGTGGCGGTGGCTTTGCGAGCCAACTGCAACACCTGTGGGGGAGAAAGAGTGAAAGAGATATTATGCCATGCAAAAGCATTCAGTTATGAAGTCGGGATATCTCTATTTCCAAATGCCCCCATAACTTGGTCCTAATTTGCCTTACAAATAAAAATGTCATGAGGCAACACAGAACACTTACCGGCCACTTTGCATCCCGGAAAGGTCCGTCAGGTCTGCTCTTAGGTCTTGATAGACTCTCCAGTCTCGGCGAGGCGTTGGCTTTCTTTGCGTTTTCACTAACAACTGACTCAACCTGTCGCACGTCGAGGGATACAATTGAATGTCATTGGTGGGATGTATATACAGGATAAACTGCTCACTACGTAGCTCCCCACTGCCACACAAGTTGTGGGTTTGGCCCAGCAATCAATACCCAAACAAACTTGGCTGTTTTGATATATTGTATACTTTGATAACTTGTTTGTAATTACCCTTTTTTTTTAATATCCAGTTGGGTTACTACTTAACCATGCATGTGGCCAGGTAACGTCGGCCAAAGCCCAAATAACCTTCACTTTTCCTAGATGCCTGTCCAAACTTATGACCCCCATCCCAATAACTGCTTTTGTTGCTTTTGAGTATGGCACCCTCAAATTCTCTACACCCCATTCACAACCATTTGGGGGTCGAACCCCCCCTCCTTTTTGTTTTGTTTTGTTTTGTTTGAGTTTTTTTGCCTGTAAACCCAAGTTGAAAACCTGAAAACCAGAAACCCCTCTATCGTAAGATTTAGGCTCATTTGTTTGGACAAAAATGTAGGACAAAAAATTCCAACCAACCCCACTCCTCTACAGAAAATCCTGTATCCACCCCTGCTGTTATGCCATTTTTTTATGGGAAATACAAACTGAAATGAATTCAGGGTTGAAGTAAGTTATCATATTGATTTAATTCATTAACCCTCCTACTATTTAAAAGGTTAAAATCAGTCAAAATTTCCTTCCACCTCCCCTGCTTCACTTTTACACAGACATGATCAGATTACATGTGGTTTTGTACTATGGCAGGAGGGTCAAAAACAATCACCTTGACTGATTTTGACCCATACAACAACATGGCTCAGAATGTATGTTCACTTCTGTAATTGAAGTAAGGGTAAGGTCACTACATATCAAAATTTACTTCCATATATGTGAAATCACTGCTGTTTGTGCCCCCAAAATGGTGCCGTTGTGGCGCCCTCGTTCGTTAAAAAATAAGGCCGCTTGTTATTGCTCAACCGAGGAGAGAGTTTCCGTAACTGACCTCCCTTGGTGGTTGGTAGTCTTTGTGCGGCGTCTTTGCTCTGGCTAAGCCCTCCAAGTGGTACTTTTCTCTTGCCTGTTTGGCCGCCTCGCTCACTTGCCAAATGGGAGACTCACGACCACAGCTTAATGCATGGCTTATTCTAATCAAGAAAATAGAAACAACAAAACAGTGAGCGATGGAACCAGATGTTAAGTTACTAAGTTGTTCATCACACAAAGTTGCTGATCACAGGAAGGTTTTGCTGTGGAGGTGGTTTTGCTGTGGAGAAAGTTTAATGTGCAAAATGTATTACATGACGATTTATTGCTTCTGAATGTTTCTAAAACGTTGGGCTTAGACCTTTTTGCCACTTCCTTTTTTTGTGTTGTTAAATTTAAATCCTTTTTTTTTTAAGGTAGTACATATGATTTGCTTTTGCTGTAATTTTCAGAAATAAATGGATTTGGGGTTTAGTATTTTATAACGTGCTAGCCAATACTGTAACACTGACCTGTTTAAAGTTTTGTGTGCATAGATGCTGGGAAAACAGAAAAACAAAATTATGTTCCAGTAGTCTGGTTCCCTGACCATACCTTTATAGACAAAAGGGGGAGCAATTTATAGACGTCGGGGAATTATCAGGTCAGGTCAGCCGACAATCGTTGGAAAATGATATAAATTTACACTTTTCTTGAAAATGACAGCACACCAGGTGCAGCGACGTAACTAGCGTTGAATTTGTAGGGGGCACCTGGGGGGGCACAGAATTTGTCTAAAAGTTGTTGCTGTATCAGCTAGACACAAAAGGGGAGTTTGTCCTTTGACGTCAAATTGTTTGCTGCCCACAGCGACGACTTTTAGACAAATGGCACCAGCGGGCTAGAGGGGACTTGTTAAAAATAGCTCTCAAAAGTCCCTTTTTTGGTATTTCATTTCAGAAATAATTTGCTGTTTAAAGGGACACATTGCCTTCAAATGTCATGGAATGTTGCTGTTTGGAAATGTTCCTTATCTTCTATAAGAGTTGTTCATGCAAAAAAACACGTATAATGTGTTGTAATTAGTGAGTAGTGATTACAAAACAAAAAATTGGCCTCCGACCCCTGACATGCGAAACATAGACTTATTTCCAGTAGTAAATACCACCGTCTAAATAATGCACAAAATACGCTGTAAGAGTCTTTAGGCTGGCGCCACAGCCAGTGGCCTTGTAAACCTATAAGATGATCGGCAGGTACCATTCTCTACCTCGCGACACATATCGCCAGTCCTGCACGCCCTGCCACAGTACATCAAAATAGATCAACAGAACGTACTTCAACCAGCTGCGACTGGAAATACGACTGGTGAACACGGTCCGCCATTTTGTGGAGTCAAAATTTGGTTCTACAAAATGGCGGACCGTTATTTGTCACGAAATTAAACAAAAACCACGCAATTTGAAGGGATAGTTATGTGAATCTTTATATTCTACTTTAAAAAAAGCTTCCCAACCATATCCATTTCAGTTTTATACCCCAAATCGCAAAATCCAAAGCAATGTGTCCCTTTAATTGTACAATATGCAATCTACATAAAAATGAAAAATGACGCAGACTTCTCTCACCACTGAACTTCCTCTTTAAAAGAGCAGATTATGAAGTCCCAATTTGTTTTTACTTTATTCCGCACGAAAATTGTACAACAATGTTCTAGGTCGATTACCTGTCTTCTCTGTAGGCCGCTGGAGGCATCTTGAATCTTGCCAGCTGTGACACTCGCTGGGAAGCTTCGGCCTTCATTGCTAAGGGACTGACGTCCCATATCACTGAGTTACGCCCACAACTATACAAATGGATTCGTCTGTAAAAACACAAAAGCAAACAAACACAATTCCACAAACAAGCAACTCACGTTACACTGAAGCAAACAGATTCAACGGCTTCATGCACACTGCCATGATACTATCTACACGTACTTTTGATGTAGAGCAATGTAAAGGCCAACATTAAGCCCAAATCTCTTAAATTTGAGAAGTCATCGACAATATAAATATTACTTGCCCTTGCACACACACGCAAGTGTGTAAACACAGGCAATCGCGGACCTCCTATTGCCCCTCTTTTGTTTGTACTTTAACTTTTTCGGAAGGCCTCCCATATGTTTTGTACATGATTTTCAATCGTGGACGTTCGGTCAATCGTGGACTTCTTTGTCTATGCCCTAACCCTTTTGTCCCTAGTCCACGATAGGCGGTATTTACAAACGCATGTTTGCCCGTGCACACACATGCACATACAGCAGAACTTTCCCAATACTTCCGAGGACAATGCTTTGTGTTTCCCTATTGTTCCTTTAATATAACCCAACCCCATAGACTAAGCACGTACTTCTACTTGCAAGGACCGATTTCAACAAAAGACTTGACTTGCGAGGACTGAAAGGTTTCTTTGTATTTCCTTTCTCCTCTTGTCCTCGGAGATATATACAGAACCTGTGCACAGTCTCAGCACCGTAATTGTGGGACATACACTGGTCGTGCGATAGACTTCGTGGGGACCAAAATTGTTATGGGGACAGAGAAATGTCCCAATGACTCGGTCCTAATTTGCCTTACAAATAAAAATGCCCCCACTACACGGTTGATGCCTACCCTGTGAGTTTTGTACATTTTGTAACCCACCCGGGTCTATACGTCTGAAAATTGGGATAATTTCTTTGGTATCTATGGAAGATTTATCCTCTATTCAGATCTGGACCCAGGAAAACCGTAAAGGTGGTGGGGCTGGCAACCTAAAATGTGGTCAGCCCCAACACCTGTAGCCCTTTACCTAGAGTGGCTTTTAGCCTTGTATTGGGCAACTTCCATAAAAAACAAAACACGGTAGGGTATTCCGGAGGTCGCAGGTTCGAATCCCGCTCCTGCCAGTTTCTTTGTTCACTTTGAAAATGAAAACAAAATGGATACGGGCACATCCCAATAATTTTTGTTCCTGTTTATATCTGTGATAAATTTCTAAAACACAAATATACATTTAGAGCATTTTTCCATTTGTTCTTTTATTTCTGTGACCTTCAACCCCTTCACTTCCAAAGATATTCCACTTTGATGTTTTAACTTCTGGAGCCTGCAGAATGTCTTTCAACCACTGACGATGCATATTTTCTCTGTGATCAAAGGGTTCCCTTGATAGCTGGGGTCACGGAAGGGGCATAACTTAGAATGGGGTTAACTGACCGACAAACTGAGCGAATATATCACTTACATAGTAACGAACATCACTTACTTGATACAATCATTGAGACTGCGTAAGTTTTTCTTGGGGACGGCAAGCTGGTCGAGTCTTGGCGATGCTTCAGTCTGCATGGCCGCCTTGCTGATGGGTAGAATGGTCTCTTGGTTCCCCCATACTAACTTTGGCCTTTTTGAGGAGTGGGAAAAATGGGAAGTGAATTACATATTTTTGTTCAAATCCTGCTCCCGCCAGCTTCCTTTGTTCACTTGAATTACCTTGTCAGTTTCCCTTGTGGTTTATTTGACGATATAAGTTTAAAAGTTGTATCCTCATTGAGTGATCCCCACAATGTTGCTTCCCAGGTTGTATCGTAAAGTTGGGGCGTGATTCCTGGCTATACGGCATGATTCTGGGTTTGATTTCTGACTAGCGCCCACTGAACAAAGACACCGACAATTTGGGAGACCGCCAATACAGGGCAAGATAGTTCAGTTGGTAGAGCGCCGGTACGGTATTCCAGAGGTCGCAGGTTCGAATCCCGCTCCTGCCAGTCTCCCTTGTTCATTTTAAAAATGTTTATTAAGGTAAAGATGTACTGACTTTGTTATAAAAGCTTGGAAGGCCATCTAGCAGAATCTTTATCCCTTTTTCCTGTTCAACCTGGTGAAAACTTTACATGCACTGTTATCCCAGACTCCGAACTTATCCAGGTGACGTAAAAAGTGTCAACTCTACCTGCATTTATATTTAAACACCCTCTTTTTGTATTTATAGTACCAGTTTAATTTTGAAAAATCAGCAATTTTCAGATTTTGAATGTCTAGCAAAATGAATAAAATGAATAAAAACAATCCAAGCAAAGAAGATTTATCAGCTAAAAATGAAGGATTAAGATTAAAAGAAAGTAATGATAATTGTGACTCTTTTTTTTAAACACCAAAGCTTTGGCCTTTGAATTTGTTGCTGCAGTACTTACCCTAAACTTGTTAGCCAGACTGCCTTGGATGACTTAGGAGTTGCTAAATAAATACATCGCTCTCTGTAAAAATGAAAATCAAACCTGGAGTTCATTTAGAAAAATGGTAAATTCTCATTTAAATCTAATATTTTCAATTGTTATTTAATCTAATATATAGGCCAAAATATTATGACCGAACTTTATTATTCCAAATTGAAAAAAAGCAACAAAAAGGAACAAGTTCTAAGAGGTGCATCCTGTTGCTCGGATAAAAAACAAAACAATTCATACCTTCCCCTAAGATCCTGGTATGGGTTCCCTGATGTCTCTAAAAAAGGAAAAGAAAACCAAAATCTTGAAGCGTCGCAGTCAATCATTTCTACTTTGGTTTGATTCTATTCAGGCTTCAGGAACGAATTTGAGATCCACTTTAGAACCAAGCTTGGAGAGGATCAAGCAGGTTAACCCCTTGTGTACTGAAGACCCAAATGGCAAAAAACAAAATTGCCACCAGGCCGGATGACGCCATTTGCCGCTATTTGTGCAGTTTCAATCCATTGTTGGATTATTGTGTATGTTACGCTTGACTGCACAAGCACAATGTGGCCGTTTCGCTTGGCTGCAAAGGCCGGCGCGACACCCGGGCGCCTCCTGTAAATAACCGTACTCAAGGGGTTAACAAATGCCATAGATTGAGGCAGTGTTGGAGTACTTGTACTCGTACTGGACTTGGCACGTACTCAGCTTTTTGTACTCGAACTCGTACCCAGCTTTTTGTACTCGGACTCGTACCCAGCTTTTTGTACTCGGACTCGTACCCAGCTTTTTGTACTCGGACTCGTACCCAGCTTTTTGTACTCGGACTCGTACCCAGCTTTTTGTACTCGTACTCGTACCCGGCTTTTTGTACTTGGACTCGTACCCGGACTCGGCATTTTGTTCTTAGTACTCGATACCCATACTCAGAAATACAATATATTATTTTCTCTTTTGATACTGCACCTTCAGACTCAAAAGTACACATACATAAACATCTTGGGATGTTGGGTAAATTCCCAAAAGGAGAAATTTCTGGCTCAATTACATGTGATGTACAACTTTTGAGTAGGTTCATCATGTTGTATAAAAAGTAAATAAACAACATAAATAAAGTGAAACAGTCGGTCTCCTGAATTGTTGGTGTTTAGACTCTTGATGATGCAGGTACATAATAATGTTCAGAACATAACTTGGTATTTTTGTTTCTTAAGGTGTACACTCGTACTCGGCCCATACTCGACTGTTTATGTACTCGTACTCAGACCCTGAAAAACTCGGACTCAAATTTTTAGCCTAGGACTCGATCATCAATGTACTCGGACTCTGCCCGTACTCGGCTCTAAATGTACTCGGAGAACTTGGTACTCGGATTGTAGGACTTGACTCCAACCCTGGATTGAGGGTCTCTAAAAACTATGGACAAATTGAGGACAAACTTTGTCACAAAGTTGTTAAATGCAGGTGAGTAGAATCTTGGCTGAAGTTCTCACTACGTGCACTGGCAGAGGCAGTGCATTTATTTTGTGGAGTAATTAATCTATTTAAATAAGATAAACTTCTGCACCTCCTGACCTATCAATAACATCTTGTGTGGAACAGAGGATTTCGCCTAGTCCTTAAGAAAATTCTATGTCCGTGCACTGATTGTAAAGTTCAATTTAATGGATTTCTCCCTGCTAACCAATTACAGAACAAAACATTATTTTTTTGATAAATCCCAAAACACAGACAAAAATGCACTACATTTGGCAGGGATGTAGTTGAGTCCATCACAAGTCCCTGCAAGTCCATCACAAGCCCTCCAGTCCTAATTCCAATCACAAGCTATTCAAATGAGCTTTGACAAAGGCACTCCTTTGTCATTGTTCATCCAGTTACTTGTGACCGGCTTTATGAAAGGACTTCTGACTGGACTTGTGAAAGGACTTGCAGGGACTCGACTACAACTCCGATATTTGGTCTTCGTAAGAGACATATTGTTTTA
This sequence comes from Hippasteria phrygiana, assembly GCA_037893225.1. Lineage (NCBI taxonomy): Eukaryota > Metazoa > Echinodermata > Asteroidea > Valvatida > Goniasteridae > Hippasteria > Hippasteria phrygiana. The sequence goes on from JAZGUH010000918.1 coordinate 185,466, forward strand.
TTATTTGCTACATGCGAAGACTGATACATTATTTTGTTGAAATTAGAACATCCCAGTCCTCATTAAAAAAGAAATTGAAACTTGTTAAATCTGTTACTTATCGTTGGATGATTTTGGTATGTCTCATTGGAAAGCTCATACTTATCAATATTAGGTTTTGCCCTTCACCGACGTATTTTATACACACTGTATACTTAGTGTTGTCCCGAGAGATTTTTATTATTTTTTTAAAAATCACTGGGGTGGGACTCGAACCCACGACCTCCTGCTTTCTAGTGCAGATTCAATTTAAACATTTATTTTTCAAGGTGCTACCGTGCAGCCCAAAAGCATGAACATAACAGCTTTACATTTACCTCGTCGGGTTACTTTGTCAATGCAAAAAGAACCAATGCGCTATGCTCGAGGAGGTCCGTAACAACAGTTTAACACCAAACATATAGGCCTACTACGCTATCATCCTTACTTGAACAATACAAGTTGCCAGGCTAAGCATGAAAAGATTAATACAATCAACACAGTGGTCATGATATGTTGACTGTCATACAATAGTCATTCATATCCTTTAACCTACCCTGTGTAGTATATTCGATCAAAGGACAAAATATAAGGAAAACAATCCTGTGTACTCGGGCGACGAGAGAACACAATCACGGTGTGTTTAACAAAAGCTGTTCAGGCCCCCCACCGCTTAACCCTGAGAGCCACATTAATCATATTTGTGGCACTTGACAATCAATTTGCCTGTGAAGTGATATTATGTCCTATATGGCACTGAGATTTTAGTGGCCACGGATTTATGAAGCTTTATGAAGACTTGCTTGTAGTTACATCATGAATACAATATTTGGATTGCTTGCTTGTTTTAAACAAATAATACTGTACATGTATACATGTATTACATTATAGCTACCATTTCGGAAAAAGTGTATCATGACTTGCTGTGTTTTGACCGATGACATACAAGAACGGAAACTGCTAAAGACTTAATTAACATAAGACAGTAAGCAAAATTTCAGCAGATGCTTATAATGAAATGAAATTAGCCACTGTGACACTGCTACACAAATGCTCTAAACCCCCACAATTTCAGTAAAGGATTTGGATACTGTTCATACGAATTGCCACAAAAGTTTAATATCTAATCACCAATATTTTACACTTTTCTTTTGACACCGATTGATCAGGTGTGAATCTCTTGATCATTATCCCGTTGCGACTGCAATTAGGTCGGCCTGTTATCTGTTAGCAAACAGACTTGATATCTTTTGCAGGGGGTGAAAGTCGATGATTCCGCAATTTTGGTGTACACACAGGAACTTCTCATCCACTGAATATAAATGCGCGGAATATTATAAGAAATATTTCATCTACAAGGTTTAAAAACTTTCACAAAACGACAACCAATGTTCTTCTTTGACAGTTGTTGCATTAATTTCTTTTCAGAGATCATATTCATTTAAATTTAACAGGTTAAAGTTAGTAGTAAAAGAAACTGTTCACTGAAAACAAATTAGAATCTTTAGGGCAATTTTTCTGGGGATTGTTGGAGCTAGATGCCACTAAAATTATGTAAAGACAAAGACAAGTAAACTTGTAAACAAAGTCACTGACAATTTGGGAGAATGCCAACATAGGACAAAATAGCTCTTAGTTGGTAGAGCACCGGTACGGTATTCCCGAGGTCGCAGGTTCAAATCCAGCTCATGCCACTTTTCTTTGTTCACTTTAAAAATTCATCCAAATTTCTCAGTCAGTATCCCCTGTGGTTTGTTTGACGATATTATACATTAAAAAAGTCGTATCCTCATTGAGCGATCTCCGCAAATGTTGCTTCCCAGGTTGTATTGTAAAGTTACGACAGGGCCTCTGGCTGTACAGCATTATGGGTTTATGACCCCTGAAAAGCACCCCCGAACAAAGACACTGACATTTTGGGAGACTGACAACATAGGGAAAAGATAGCTCAGTTGTTGGAGCACTGGTGTAGTATTCCGGAGGTCACAGGTTCAAATCCCGCTCCTGTCAGTTTTCTTTGTTCACTTTGAGAAAACTTTATATTGCTAAATTGTGAACATGCTTTTGCCACGTCTAAAAGTTTAATACTTTACTGACCTCAAACCTTCTTAAAACCATCTCTTTCAAAAAATAAAAGTACAGCTAAAACACAAAACTACAAAAAACACAATGTTGTAAAATATTGTGCAGGCACCTTGAAACTGTAATTTAATGCATCAAGAAAAACTGACAAGCAGCCACTCCACATTATAAAACCTTTTTAACAACTTAGTCACTTTCAGTTTATGTAACTTTAAGAGATGAAATTCAGTGAGGATAAAGAGAAGCCTCTGGAAAAGCCTTAGATTAGAAACAAGTAGTTTTTGTTTATCACTGAACAAGAATCGGATTAGAATCCTACCACTAATGGTGTGCTGATCACATCCTCTGAAATAAAGAAAAACATCAACTGATGTCTTTCTCATTAAAGGATTTTGTTTCCAGGAACCCAATATTCAAAGTTTTTGTGCCACGTTCCCCTCATCTCAGCGTGGGGTGAAGGCAGACATCCCGTCTCATGTTGAGCCGCTGTTTTAACAATAAGGTCTCACAAAGTGCCTTCAGAAATCTGGACAAAAGTCCCCAACACTAGCGATGCGCCCACCAATGCCACTGAATCCCCGAAGCGAAGTGCCTGCAATGCCAACACGTTATTGTCATTTTGATTTGGTTGTGATCACAGGAGCCAAGCGCCGAGGGCCAGGGAAGCATCACAGGCATAAATAGACTGATCAAGGAATGCCAATTACCAAACAAAATCATGAGGTGAATCTAATTCCCTCTTATAAGTGGCTTCACAAGGTTTTTTTTGCAAGAAACCAAATATTTGACCCTGTTTCCACGAATTGGGCGTTAAGTAGCACAATTTGAAAATCAAGACTATGGTATTTCCTGAAAGTACACGTACCTGTAGGTTAAAAGCTTTAATTTATTGTGTGTTGTGGTATCTCATTCCTAGCCCCCATCCCCCATACAACCTTTTAGAGTTATCAGAGTCTTGAGAAAATGAAGTTCAAAGTTTGTGATCTGTGCACACTTCAAAAAAGAAATCATATGCAACTGAGCTTGACTATGTGATTATTAATATCCAAACTTAAAACATGTATGTCTCCTTGGCTGAGAGAAAGAAAGCATCACTGATGTGTTGCTCTGAAGATGGAATGTTGAAGTTTCTATGTCTGTTTCATCACTCTGAAATATAAATGTTCAAACCGATTCCTAATTTGTTAGCTTTAGAAAAAATCGACATCAGTTTCAAATTTTGAATTAGGAGCGAGATGCTCTTAATTCCTAGAGTATTTATGTATATTATCAATCTTGAAACACAGCATAATAAAACAAGATATTTTAGTAAATGAAACATAAAAGCCGATGTTTGAGTCTGAACCAAAAACTAATTAAGCCCACACCACCAGTTGTATTGCAATTTCCCTAATCTTTTTGACAGCAGAGATCTGTACAAAATTCCTGTCTGGTCTAGGTCTCACATAGCCCAGGTTGGACTCCTCAGTATCTTCAATGAAATAAGGACGTCCAACCTGGGCTAGGTCTCACATTCAACAGAAGTCAACAAAACATAACACATTGTCGAACATCAATGTAATTTAATAACCATGAATGCAATAAATACAAACAGCTTACAAAATGGTCAATCAGTAGGATTTCTTTTGTTTTGCATGTATATATTACAAAAAATGTTTTGCTTCTAATTGTTTAACATTACATTATCATATTTATATTTTTTTCGTTTTTGGCCTCTTTTTAAGAAGGCAGCATTTAATTTCTCAAACGCTATGGATTATGGGCACTGTGGATTATGTAGCCTGAGCATCTTTTTGAGCCCCCGAGTCCGCCGGCCCCATACCCGTCATGAAAGACTGACATAGTTTCTACAACTTACGAATGTAATTACAGACCTATCTTTCGGCGTAACCTCAATTAATAGTTTACCAAATAAGCAAAGTTGTTGACAAAACTATAAAGTTACTCACCCTCCATCGGCTGAACTTGTGTCATTGTGGCCATTCTGAAATCATTCAACAACCAACTTCAATTTACCAATTTTCTATCCTAGTATAACGTTTACTCTAGGAGTTGCTTGGTGTACGTCAACGGGACGTGTGCTCGACCGAAACTACATCGTGACCCCATAAACTAGTTCAAAACTTCGGAAACTAGTGAGATTTGGTCAATAAAACGGACAGGTTTTTGCCCATTTGTACGAAGCCCACAAACTACGGCTGTCTGAATAATCACAACAGAGAAGTTGATTTGTGCAGAAATGGACCGGGGATACACAATGTGTGCACGCCGCGCGCGTTGTTGCAGGTGCACAATGGGTCAGCGTCACATAGTTACGGCCTTAGTTACCATTGACTGCTTGAAGCGTGTGCGGTTTCTGTGCAAAAACCTCCCGCGGCGCGTGGCTGGATAGAGGGCGCCCTTGTCATTTTCTGGAAGAGCCATTACTGGCTAGATTAGCGATAATTATTAGGCCAAAAAAATGTTGTGTTGCCCTCGGACAGGTAAAATTGGAAAAGAGGGTCGGTCGGTCGGAAATTGTTTTTTTCGGCTTCGCCACCGACTTCTTGAATCACCGAGAAGCAAACCAAATAAAAGTATTCTAACTTTTAGCTTTATATCAACCTATTGAGATACGACGACGTTTTTGCCGATTCGATTTTACTCTTCCGCTACAATTATTTATACACATTGAATTAGTTGTAGGCCTATGTACATAGCATTTTCACATGCACTGTCCTTGTTTTATGGTTTTCTTGCTCGGCATCCCCAGAACCAAAGTTTAGGGTTTTTAGCTAGGCTAATCAGCCCGAATGGAGCTTTGACGAGCGGGACGGGTCAAAGTCATCTTCACGTTCACCCGGACGTAGGTCTATAGGCATGGAGGTATTAGGCCCTAAACGTTGGATGAACCCCCTGGTTTCATTTTTACATGAAAATACGCATAAAGTAAAGAAGGTAGGCCTGCATCAATACAAACACTGAGACAGATAGGCTGAGTTGCTTTTATTGATACAAAAAACTACCCCACCTCGGTAACCCACGTGCCAAGCCCCGATCCTTGGTGACAGAAAATGTGTTTTGACTTTTTGAGGCTGTTCGTGGCAAAGACTGGAGAACAACTTGACAGGAGTTTTTTCCTACCTCGGTGGCGAATTTTTTTCCGGGGTAGGCGGGTAAAGCAATTTTCAGGTAGGCGGGTAAAGCAATTTTCATGAATAGTGGTTGCATTGATCACTGCACAGCTGGCACTTAGGTTCTCGGTCTCTTCAATCCCTTAAATTAAAAATATCCCAAAGATATCACAGTAAAGACAAATGGGTATATACAGGTGTATTCGAACTAAGGACCTTTTGATCCATAGCCCACCCCACTATCCACTGTTAAAACTAGTCTGTAGCAGCTCGACAACAGCCGTTCTTTAAAATAATGTTCTACTGCCACCCCCCAACGTACCCCTAGAACTATGGGGTTCCGACAGGAACCCCATAGGAAGACGCCGATTTTTCCCATAGGCTAGTACAGCAAGAATAAGAACGTCATTCCCATGCAACACGTTTCTACATTTTTCGCCGTGAATTACTTCATGGCTGCCCCCAAAAATAATAATATGCCGCATTTACATCCTCACCTTGCTTGCGCCAAGTCAATTTTCGCCTGAAACGGGTCCAATTTGCGGGAAAAAAATGACAAAAATCTGCAGTCGTTCCGAAGCGATCACACACGCACACCATCGATTAAGCCGCACACACGAAGCTCCTGTTTTGCGGGGGGGCCGTGGGTCGGTCAAGTCATGATTATTCATCGAAAATTCGAAGCGCGGTACGGCAGGCAACTGCCGCGTGTCCGTTATATACCGTCTGCACTAGTTAAAAAAAAGAAAGATATTTCCAACGATAGGATTAGGATGCACGCTTTTTGTCGCCTAATTGAGTGCCTCCAAAGCAATTGGTCCCTTTAATGCCTCGGCTCTTCTAAGAACCTAGGGCGGTTCCAAGGGGGCGGTTCTTCATTTATTTCATCACTATTTTAAAAATTTGTTAGTGTCTTTGCGCCAAGTCTTTTTGTTTGGGTGGGGGACTATTGTTTTGATTGCCAAAACATAGGCCCTCACGCGGAAAATATTTTTGTTTGGGGGGGGGGGGGGGGGGTATGCGCATCCAAATTGTAACATTAAAAAAAAAAATATACACCGAAATCTATTGGCCCCGCATTTTTTTTTGAAAGCGGGAAGTGAGAGACAGTCTGGTCACATTTTAAACGTTTAGTCGGAAAAGCCAATGCATTTTTTGGTAACACGTTTCACTTTCTAAATGGAATAATTGTTATTTTTTTAACTTGTAAGTTCGCATAGCCATGCCAGCTGTTCTGGCAGTTATAACTCCGAAGTGTTCAGAAGCCCGAGGAAATAAAACAATCACACAATACCCCCTCCCCCCAAAACAGAAATCGAACTATCGTCGTATTATAAATTATGTGAAAATAGCAGCGTTCACGCGACTCTACTGCGATAGCTTTATTGGATCCACTGGTTTACTACTTATGTTCAAAAGCATCCAATTGAACAAGTTGGACTGTAGACAATTTGGGCACCCAGTTATCATTAAATCCTGCCCCCCAAAATGATATGGAACCATACTACAATAGCACGTTAACCTTCAATGCAATTCAGTTGCAGTGTTCAATTTGGCATTTGGAACTTGCAGGTGTTGAACTTAACTAAAAGTAGGATGGTTCCAATTTGTTATGAACCCACCTTACTTTCGTTCCTCCCCTGAATTTAACAAAACCAAGACACATACTTTAATAACACAAAACTGAAATCCAATTTCGAACTGCAAAATATTTTTCAAATTATATTAAGAACACACTTTTGAGAATCATCTTACATTAAAAACACCAACACCCACTATGTAACACCCACAGTTGTGAACCAAAATTGAGGGCAATCACGGCAATTCTAAAATAACTTGCACACATTGTAAACAAAGAATTGCAATGTTATGTAAATGTGTGCCAAAATATATGAACATTTATAGCGAAACTCATTTGGTTCAAGTATTCTTAATAATTCTTTACTAATTTTTTTTTAAACATAGCTTGGGTTTGCATTGCACCATGAAGGTGCATGAATAGTCTCTGAAAGGAACTAAATAATATGATTTAAACCAACAGCAATCAATCTTTATGTCCATTAATTAATCTTGCTCACATCGACAGAAAACCGCCCTTGCAAATAAATTCATTAAGAAATTAACGCAGTCCACGAGGAACAGTATATCATCCAAACTATAGATAATAAGTTATTTTAGCACATTCAATCTTGCCACAAGGGGAAATGCATACGTACTTGGGTCGAGTCCATCAATGAAGTTAATACACCGTACTGTTATGTGAGATGTCTGCACATGTTCGTACCAGTGATTGAACTGATATAATATACTTTAACCTAAGGGCAAGTTCGAGTGGCGACCATTTGTCGACTACTGGTCGATTTTGCCTGGTACCCATGATTTATTTTGTGCATTGGTTACCACGAAAAATCGACTAGAAGTTGACAAATGGTCGCCACTCGAACTTGCTCTAATATGTCAACAGTTCCAAATTCACGAGCATTTTAACATTGGATGAATAAATTGCCCATTGCGGTTACAGTTGGATAGTGGATTTTTGCACCTGCAGAACATTGTGAGAGAGTCCAATAATATTCTAAGATCGTCGGAAGTAATCTTACACCTGGAAAGTGTCAATTAATACAAGCTGATAACTTCGATGACGATACGAAGTTCCTTCGGAGCTCCATACATTGAACGATGTTACAGCAGTGTTAGCCTATCAATACATTGCACTTGCACCTTTTTACGGATAGCCCAGAAATGTGTAGTGAAGGTATATGTTGAACTGCATTGAGAGACAGTTTGCACCAAATTTTGCAAACACAACCCCATACACGGGCTATCCATAAAAAGGTCTGTGGAGTACATGCATTACTAAACCATAACCCCCAGATATGAGAAGATACCTAGAGGAATTTGCGCCGGGGATGATGTAAATTTGAGGAGACATTTTTTCCCTCTTTCCCTTTCCCCACGTTGCGTATTAAAGCACTGTCTGCTCGGTGCTTTCCGAGAGCCTGCAGGAGTGTGGAGGAGTCCAATTTGCAGAATGCGCTAAGGTTCCCAATACATCTGCCATGTAACTGGGGCCAATTTCATAGAGCTGTCGAGTACAGTTTTGCTTAGCACAGAAAAGATATTGCTTAGCAAAAATAGGTAACCAGCCAAAATGACACGTGATGTGTATTGCCCGTGACTGGTTCCCAGCAGATTACGCTTGGCATGAACATTTTCCAAGCAATATCTGGTTAAGCAGCTCCATGTAATTGGGCCGGCGAGGCAATGGTGATGAGCAGTGAGCATACTGTCCAGAAACTGAAGTTCCCGGGTGGTAGACTGACGATTGCGGCCGGGGGACAGACTTACGAAGCTGGGGTGGCAGCTTCTGAGGTAGCAGCTCCTGCGGCAGGGGCTGCCAGGACTGCCTTAGCTTTCATCCTTCGGCGGACGTACCAGATGGAGAAGAATGTCAAGCCATACACGGCATAGACACACTGTGAAAACCCCCAAAATAAATCATGCATCAGTAGTTTTCACGAAATAAGAAAAACAAACTACACATCCTCTATTATGCTTCCTTCAAGTCTCAAAATAGAAATGTACACAATTTGGTGAAGAAAAAAAAGACGACATTTTTTTGCATATTACTTTAAAGATTTTTTGGGACCATTATAACTTGTAAAGGTAAACCTATCATTCAAATTGATAGAGAATTTTTCACTCAATTATGTGCTGAATTTGTAAGCTCAATGATTGCATTTAAATACACAAACGACCAGAAATTGTACAAAATAACTTTTCCAGCTTTTTTTTCTGTCTTCTCAGTCTGCCTTGGTACTAGACTTTTATACTATACATACATGTATGCTATACTACATTGTATACATATACTATACTCAAGCCTCGAATTTAAATTTTTCCCCCACTTACCCACCCATTGATTTCCACTTACTATACTGTACATACACAATTTAAACATTTGCTATATTTGACTTATTTTTTACACAGCACAGCAAGTGGAATACGTAAAACAAAAGACTAAGGCCCTTTTTCAGAGCTAGCACTCACATTTCTTTTCCCAAAGACTGTGTCTGAATTGAAATACCTCTTGAAGCCCTTGTAGTGGGCAAACTGGGATTCGTCAACCGCTCCTCCAGCCATGATGCTATGTGATGGTAAAAAAAATATGGTACAAATGTAATCAGGCGATCACTCTGCAACTATGCAGATTTTGCAAATCTACCATTTGTGTAACCTAAGCATTGGGTCAACTGCGCAAACATCAACGAAAACACACCAGGACAGACTTTGTGCAATCTACTGATATATTTTGCATGGTAATCTACTAAACTTTCTGGGTAAAAGTTGTGAAATCATAGGATCATGCAGATGGTGCAGGAATGGTTTTGCAATAGGTAAATTGCGAAGGAATGGGTTTGCGATCAATCGAACACACAGGGCAAAACTTGCACATTCAGCAGATCATGCAGGAATTGGTTCACAGTTTGTCAATTGTGACAGTTTCCCTGCAAGATCAGTAGATGGTGAAAATTCTGCCCTGCGAGATCAACTGATGTTTGGGTTAGGGTCGAGTCAAATCGAATATTTGAATATTCGAATATTCAACTTACCATTAGCCCTCCCTCTCTCCGAGTTTCAGGTTGAAACACACAAGCTGTTGGAGAGGAAGGTTTTAGGTTTTTTGACAGGTTATAATAGTTATAACAGTAGGAGGGTTAATTTGAATATTCAAATGTTTGGTTGTCTGGACGGTCAATTTTTTGGTAAGCAAAGTTTGTACAGAGGCAGTCAAACTAATGCATGAAACTTCTCATTATCATCAGATTCCCACTTTTATTATTAGGTTTAGGCACATGTATAAAACTGCAGAAATGCTTCTGTCCTGGCGAGAAGATTTAATTTTCCCGACAAAAAAGTAGGAACGGGTACGTTCATCATTACGTGGATAAAAAAAACCTGCTGTCGTACAACTATTTGATAATCTGGGCAAGAACCAGTCACACAGTCACATTCGTTACAAAAATTCACACTTTTTCCCCCTTCTTATATTCCTTTGCATTTCACTTTGAATATTCAAACACGAAAACAAATATTCAAAAAATGCAATAATCGATCGAATATTCAAATATTTAGCACAGCCCTTGTTTGGGTGATTAATTGATGTTTCCGCAATTGACCAATGTTTGCTTGTGATAAACCTTTTCAAAATTCTCAAAGCATCATGGGAACAGCATCAGCCCTTACTGGCATTAGAAGAGTAAACACATTAGAACGGACGTGATTGGTCTGTATTGTATTCATTCAAGCGAGAAATGCGGAACCTGACTATAAGTCTGTAGTCGATAGAGGGCGCTATAGGGACTCGTTCATAAAACGGCAAGATTGTACAGGTACGCTAAATAATGCGCACGGAGTCTGTGTCCTGCACCTTTCTATGCTATGTATGTATACAAAATACGGAGCCAGACAATGTGCGCTAGCAATATCAGCGAACGATTCCGCGGTCGCCACGGTGGGAAACGAGCCTAAGCGCAGATATTCTTTTTCGCGGTCTGAATTTAAAAAAACGCGGATATCCGCGGAAAAGTTGCATGCCTGTTTATTATGATTATAGTCTATAATCATGTGATCGTGTAGATCCACCCATGGAGGTTTGTGTTCCTTTCTCCATGATCCACCAATCGCACCCAACATGATAGGCCCTCCCTAGCTTGAAAATTCCAGCTCTAGGCTCATGACATGTGAGATTCGCTGTTTAGAGCTGGAAACACTCCTATAGGGTTTTGAGCGGTCTGTTTTTTTATTGCCGATATCTTCCGTTTCCCTGAATATATCAACCAAACACTCACCTTGCCGGCAGAGTAGTAAATCGTGCAGCTTGTGATCCCCTCAAAATTAGAATATGCTCAAGTTAAACTGTGAATGCGGTTGTTTTTCTTTATCTTTGAGAGGGTTTTTGCAAACATTCTGAACATTAGGGGGAATACCGCGGTATTGAAATTCCAAACCGAGTTCGCCGATATTTCGGTATTTATGGATCATCGGTCGGTATTGTCCGGTATTTTAAAAAAAACGTCACAAATACCGCCCAAGCCTAGTAAATGGACTTTTTTATTCTATAAAATATAAAATATAAATTGCCCGGACGGACCTTTTCGCCACATGGGTTCTGATGAGAAACAATTTTTGTTTTATGTTGCCTAGCTAAAGGGAACAAAAATCCACTTTTAGGTTATTGGAATTGCCAAACTAGTTACCGACATTACAAACCAACAGGTACTGAGGTATGCCGTAGATAAAGGGCAGGGTTTTAGTTTTGAGGGAAATTTTTTGGTAAAGCGACGATGAGGATGACAAAACGCAACGCAAAAATAAAGATGGCGATCACCGCGACGCAGAGTAAACACGCAAAACCGCGTTCATTCGCATAGCAACTGCCGTAAAGCGCGCAAGATAATTGCATTTTCTAACGTTAGTTTCCACTGAAATAAACTGTTCAAAATGTTAAAAAACGATGTCGATGTCAATAATAGAATTAAGAGAAGTCTGCTTTATAACGTTAAAGTCGTTAGGTTGAAAAAGTAATTTTGAAATGAGAAAAAATACCCTTGAATCTAATTTTTTTAAAAACTAAAGAGGGGCCCTACACTAACGTTTATACACGTCACAATCGCCGGGTATTCTGGTATCTGCATAGTCCGAGTAACTTGGACCCTTCATATCGCCCTTTTTAACATTTGGACATGATCTGGCGATAGTAGGGTCCAAGTCGATTGTGCGATAGAGAATGGCCAAAAATTCAATCCCAACAAAAAACATCAGAATTCGACCTTACAACGGCCACCAAAATACTAGATACGCCACCACCTGAACAAGTGGAGTTCCATGATCAGATGAATGTACCAAGGTTTACTTAACATCCAAATAAAAAGTCAGTCAGTACGTAGTTCGAATAGTGACCGTACCCGGAACCCTCGACCGTGCATGACGTCACCCTGATGCGCAGCGCCCGCATGCATCGCGCGACAACCTGTTTATGCCGGCGACTGTTTCCTGGTGGTACAACGGTTGCGTTACGTGTTTGTGTGTAGATATATTGATTCGAGGTTGCACGCGCGTCAGGGGGTTTGGGGGTTTTGAACTTCCTCCATGAACTCGGTTTTTTGTTTTGTTTTTGGGCAGATACACCAGATACTTGTAATTAAATTAAGATCAAGCAGTTTGATCTTCATTAACACAATTACAACCGCCCCCAATAATAAAACAAAACAGAACAATACAAAACAGAACGAGTCGCACGCGCATGCAGCCTCCAATCGGATGGACACGACCGTTGTACCACCAGGAAACAGTCGCCGGCATAAACAGGTTGTCGCGCGATGCATGCGGGCGCTGCGCATCAGGGTGACGTCATGCACGGTCGAGGAGTACGGTCACTATTCGAACTACGTACTGACTGACTACAAGAAAGCGAGAAGACATGTTCTGCGGGGGTCTCTGGGAATGAAACGGTAAAATTTCATCTGATCATGGAACTCCACTTGTTCAGGTGGTGGCGTGGTACTATGGTGTCGGTATCTAGTATTTTGGTGGCCGTTGTAAGGTTAAATTCTGATGTTTTTTGTTGGGATTGAATTTTTGGCCATTCTCTATCGCACAATCGACTTGGACCCCAGATCATGTCCAAATGTTAAAAAAGGCGATATGAAGGGTCCAAGTTACTCGGACTAGTATTAGTATCTGCAAATGCAGCGGGCCACAGAGACCTTTTTATTTATTTTAAATAGTTAGTGGGGTAATTTTACAGCTGAAGTGCATAGAACTACTACTGAATAGAATGTTGGCATGAGTTTCAAAGCAACGTACTTTGACAAAATCATTAAAAAAGAACTTTTTCGTACCCAAAATGTAGACGTTCTGTTCGTTCTTTTTTCCTCGCTCGGTAATCTCAGAGAAGTCCAGGATTAAGTCCTTTTAAGTACGAGTTCCACGTTTAAGGAAACCAGACTATACTCAATACGTTATTCAGTGGCGCTGGCCGAGATGTGCCGGGAACCAATGATCCAAATACCAGCAGTTTTCTACGGAGTTCTTGAAGAGACAAGTTAAACCACAGAGAGTCGTGGTTCGGTTATGGGGTTTTATCTTCAAGCAAACTTGAATCCTCGATCCTGATTGGTCGATCCGTGGCAGCTGAGAGTGTGATAATATACAAATAATGAATGTTTATGAGTGCGATGGTAAGAATAATTTCATGAGGTGACAGATTGAATGGGACATTCCATCTGTCACCGAATGAAATTATTCTTACCATTGCACGAATGTGAAACATTCATTATTTGTTTTATACAACGCCTGAATAAATCCGACAGATTGCATGCATGGATTTCTTGGCGTACAACGTGCCGTTTACCTTCTCAGTCCCGCATAAAACCGCGACAAAAAATGGTAGAGTTCCGAATCAGTTAAAGCTTCAATTGTTGTTCCTGCGTGTCTTGCAAATTCATCTAATCGTTTCTCTGCATATTTGATTTGGAGCGTCAGCATCGCCTACGAGTTCCAATATTTCGTCGTTTGTTAGGAGAACAAACCGCGGCAGTTCGGGAAACTCGGCCGCCATGTTGTGTGAATGACAGCCCTGTTGTAGCGCCGTGAAATTAGGGAAGTTCTTTTGGTTCTATCAATGCGCGCGCACCGTTTGATAGAACCATGTGATAGAACGTTTTTGGCGGGGCGGGTTCGCGTCGTGTGATGGGTCGAATAATTCAATGCACGTGATCGACGATCCACCAATCGGATGGCGGGGATTTATTCAGGTGTTGTATAACCCATATCACATGGCCCATATATACACACTCTGAATTGCGCTGTTCTAATTGCGCGATACGCAAAACGCAGTGCTGCACAATCCATTGGTAATTCAAAAGCTGCGCGTTTGCGTCCCATGCGGATCGTCACGTCTGTTTCGGCGCACACTTTTTTCCGGATAGCTCCTGTTTCTTCTGACTGTTATTGATGTGTGCGTGTATGTGGTACAGGTTTCGAGCACAGCACCGTGCGTGTTCCATCTTTACTGCGCGTCAAGTTTACTTGAAGATAAATTCGTTATCCCACTCGCGTCCGTGTCCCATATTCCACTCGGCCTTCGGCCTAGTCTTGGTTCTAAGACGTCCTTAGCGGTGCGACGTATAGCGCGCGCACAGCCGGCCGACAGCGCCCTCTCGCTACACACACACGCCAAGGCCAAAAGCGATTTGGCCTTGGCGATGGCGTGTGTACGTACGTGTGTGTGTGAGTTTGTATATGCCGGCAATCGTGGACCTAGGACAAAAGAATTCGGGCGTAGACAAAGGGGTCCACGTTTGACCTAACGTCCACGATTGAAAATCGTGTACAAAACCAATGGGAGGCCTTCCGAAAAAGTTAGAGTATAAACAAAAGAGGAACAATGGGAGGTCCACGATTGCACCCGTTTACATGGCTGTGTGTGTGTGTGTGTGTGTGTGTGGCTAGAGGGCGCTGCCGTGCGCGCTGTACGTCGCACCGCGCTAAGGACGTCTTGGAACCAAGACTACCTTCGGCCTCGTGGTGGATATACCCAGCACGATATGGGGCAGAGGGGTACCCCCCTTTTTGTCCATATACCCTATACACTCTCCAGACTATTGTTACCTAACACATCCCCCCTAGACTTCTGAAAAGAATTCCTGAGATTCCGGGAACACAATGACCAACACAAAAGAGGGGGGGGGGGGGGGGTTCGCTCTGCCCCATATCGTGCATCATATGCTCGTGGAATATGGGACACGGACGCACTACATTATTCCGTGTTCCACTCGGCGCTCGTGGGATAACTTATATTATGCACACCCCATGCCAATAGAACACTGTTAAGGCCCAATTTCATCCGAATTTCACAGCAATACAAGCTGGCAGTCCTAGTGCATGGCTAGGGCTTCGCCTTCTCTTTTACAAACCCTCAAGTTCATATAACAGCAGTGAATTTGAGGGCTCGCAAATCGTGATTTCGTCGGCGCAGGCATTTTCGGCGTGGAGGAGAGGGTTAATTTTCAGTTAAATATGTATTTTTCATAACGTAATGTTTCAATTTGTTTTTAGTTTGGGGTTTTGTGGTTTTTCGAGGTTTTGTTTGATGCTTTTTAGTATTGTAAGTTTTTTTTTAATCTTTAGTTCTGTGTGAATTATCTGTGTAGTTTTTTTCTGCGTGGTTTTCATGTTTTTGGTTTGTGTTTTGCTCGACGTTTTTTGTATAAGTATTATTTGTTTTTGCTTGTTTCGACATTGTGTGTTTTTGGAGTGTAGGATTTTTTGTGGTTTTTGTGCAATAAGGGGACCCCATTGGAAATAAGTTGAAAAACTTTCATGGGCTATCCCTGGTATTACCATGTTTTTAATGTATTGTAGAAAGAACTTGCTTAAGTTCGAAACGTCAGGCCAGCTAATTTTTTTATTTGTATATTTCAGGTCCACTCAGTCAGTCAGCAGTTTGCAACAGTTTAATTCATTTTCATATTGTAGTAATTGTTTGTTTGTTTGTACATAATTATACATATATTTATATTTTTAATATTTATGTGGTAATACCGAATAAAATCAATCAATCAATCAATCAATCAATCAATCAATCAATCAATCAATCAATCAATCAATCAATCAATCAATCAATCAATTTACCATGGATTTACTGACCTAGTTGGCTAATAGTTGGCTTGTTAACAATACTCTGACAACATGTCGGGTGAAAGGAAATCAGGATATGATTTTCAACGATTTTCAACGTTGTGTTTTATTTTAATTAAAAGCCTCTTTTTGTTCTTCTGTAACCCTCCGAAAAAGTTGTTGTTCCTGATGGTTGCTTTTGGGAAGTTTTGCGTGTCTAATGCACACAAAAAATACGCTATGCGGAAACCGAATTATTGTCATACCAAAAATCCTAAATCTATAAACTAATTATTTTTCATTTAAACGTGGGTGCATTTTCTTTCGAAGTCTCATTCAAAAGTTATTAACTTTAATAACAAATAGCAATTAAAAAATACAAGGGTAAAACTTGAAAGAGCACCGGAAATAAATACGAACAATTATAAATAAATATATCGTCAAACAATCCACAAGGGAAACTGACTATAGGTAAATTTGAATACACTTTCAAAGTGAACAAAGAAACTGACAGGAACGGGATTCGAACCTGCGACCTCTGGGTTACCGTACCACCGGCGCTCTACCAACCGAGCTATCTTGCCCTATGTTGGCGGTCTCCCAAATTGTCAGTATCTTTGTTCAGGTGCACTTGGGCGCTAGTCAGAAGTCATAAACCCAGAATGCCGTATAGCCAGGGATCACACCCAAATTTTACTATACAACCTGGGAAGCTACATTGTGGGGATCACTCAATGAGGATACGACTTTAAAAAAAAAACACCTTATAATTCGTCAAACAATCCACAAGGGAAACCGCCCACCCGAACAAAGATACTGACAATTTGGAAGACCGTTATAGGGCAAGATAGCTCAGTACTCATTAGGTAGAGCGCCTGTACGGTATTCCGGAGGTCGCAGGTTCGAATCTCGCTCCTGCCAGTTTTCTTTGTTCACTTTGAAAATTATAAATAAACAACAAGATCCTACTTTGTTATCAGTATTTTTCTAATAAGGAAAAGTGAATTCTTTACTCCAGAGAACACTCAACTCCTAGGAAAAAAATATACACAGGCGTGTCTAGTTTTTTTCCCGAGACACCATAACCCTTCCACAGAAACCTGCAAAAAAACAAAAACACAAGTTATGTCTCACCCTAATTAACCACACAGGGGCGGATCTAGAGGCGGGGGTGGGGGGTTGCAACCCCCCCCCCCCCCCCCCCCCCCCCCCCCTTGGGCTGCTGGTCCATACACTGTACACTGCACCGGTCGGTATTGGCGGGTACCAACCCCTCCCTAAATGAAAGGGTAGATCCGCCCTTGCCACACTAGGAACAAATACGCTATCGTGTATTTTTTTCCTAGGATGGTTTAGCCAGAAACCTTAACCGTACTAGGGATACAAAATGCTATTGTGCATTTTTTCCTAAGGTAACTAATTAACAACGCTAACTCCTCCCCTCCTCAACCCCACCACATAAAAGTTCTTCCTGCATAACAAATAAAGCGACTCCAAAAAAGCTATAGAGCGCCCCCAATAGGCGTAAATGCATCTGATAAATGTGTGCGTTTTAATTTAAATGACACACATGCATGACACATGAAGGGGAGAGCGAGGAAGGCAATGAATGCATCGAATCTGTCATATTTTTTGATAAGTTGTGGGGACTTTCTCTTCCCACGAACTCGAACAATTTAAAGCTCAACGTTTAAACAGACGCTCAACCTCCCACCAACGATGTTCTTGGTGCCACTGGGACGACTAGCGTGCGAAAGTTCGAGCTCGCTATGCGCTTCAAAACCAGAGTGATTCTCTCAGTGGTCGTGCTGTTGTCTCTTACCACATTCTCAGCCATCCACTTGCTTTGGCAATTCGAAGTCCCCGGTGACACGGCTCTTGACCGTGACGATCGGGTGAGATTCGGCCCAGAGAACAGAGATGACATTCGGCACAGGGAGTCGCTGGTGACTCCAAAGATACTCCACCGCCGGGAGGAAGGGGATTGGCCCCCAAGCTCTGGCGGCGATCGGGAGGAATCCCAGATTTTGAAACCACCTCTGCCTCGTCGTCAAGACGGCAAGAAAAAGAAGAGACAGCCAGCTTGGGTGAGGGGCTCCAGTTCTGAGAAGGCTTGGGATGACCAAGAAACAGTTGGGTTAGTGTCCCTTTTTGAGGCTTTATGCACAATTGTTTCCTGTACCCCCTACCCGGCATGCAGCCCCACTCCTAATAATGAGGGGATTGTCAATGGAAGTGACCTACCCCCCACCCCCCACCCCTTGGTCACCATTCTCCTTTACAGAAGTATATAGGCCCATGGAGGAATGTGTTTTATTCCTCCATGATAGGCCTAGCCAATTTTTATTGCCACTCGAGGAAGGACCAAAGTTCACACCTTTGGGCACAAGAGAAATTATTACCAATCCTGATGTTCGGGGGTGGGGCCGGGGAACGTGGTAGCAGGGGGGGGGGGGGGGGGGGGGGGGGGGGGGGGTGAAACAATAAACCTTTTCGACATTCTCAATGCATTGTGGGTTTGGAGGCCAAACAAACCATGTAATTTATACACAAACCTATAGCACTGTGAACCAGTCCAACTAAACCCTCCTATGCAAACATGCATTCTGAGCCATGTTGTTGTATGGGTCAAAATCAGTCAAGGTGATTGTTTGTGACCCTTCTGCCACATGTACAAACCACATGTAATCTGATCATGTCTGTGTACAAAGTAAAGGCAGGGGAGGTGGAAGGAAATTTTGACTGATTTTGACCTTTTAAACAGAGGTCAAAATCAGTCAAAATTTCCTTCCACCTCCCCTGCCTTTACTTTGTACACAGACATGATCAGGTTACATTGATTTTATGCTAAATATCTGTCATGAGTTAAGCGATACCCTTTTCACATACATGTATCTTTGCATGGAACATAAGGAAAATATTAACCATAAAAATCTATTTTAAATGGCAATAAATATAAAGGAAATAATTGGGGAATCCCTCTCAGGGTACGAGTTACTGATGAATGCAAATTTCTGGAATTAGAACAGCCAATAATGTCACGTTATTGGCCAATCAGAAAAGGATTTTTGCAAGCATGACAACGAACATGTGACCAATGCGACCAATCACGTTCGTTCTAATGTGCTTGCTCTTCTAATGCCAGTTAAGGTGGATGCAGTTCCCATGATGCTTTGAGAATGTCAAAAAGGTTTATTGGGCGATTGTGTAAGGCAACATAAAACAAATTAGCTGTTTCTCATCAGAACCCTTGTGGCGAAAAGGTCTGTCAGGGCAATTTATATTTTATATTTTATAGAATAAACATTTCCATATACCCAAGAAAATATGTACGTCAGGACCTTTTATATTTTATCATTTGTTCACAGCATTTTCAAAGGTAAAAGTTGCATCCATTCAGTTGGGATCGCAATGTTTTATTCAGAACAAAGAATGAAAATAGTAAAATAGCATGCATGACTGATTTGATAGCCTATTTATCAGCAAAACCAGTAAACTAAACAAAATAAATATGAAACTGACTTGTTTTTGCGGTCACCATATCACAAACTGCTGTGCCGTGGTACAGTGTAGGTACGATAAAGTATTCCTTGCCGTACATACAACGGTGTGCCCGGCCAACTAGCAGCCCCCATGCACGGTACGTAACACGTTGGCCACACGTAGAATAAGCCAATTCGATGTCTCGGGAGCGCAGGGAATTGTGGGACAGAAATTGGATAAACAAACCCATGTACGTGGGCACTCGCGCCATTCGTGTTGTGCATAGCGTACTCAAAAGTAGTCAATTTCAAACAGTGATAATAAGTATTAGCATAGCTCTAAATCAATTAACAAGTGCACTGATATCAAAAGGAAAAATAACTCTTACGATCCATGGTGTTTATATAGAAACTTCATTCATTTTGGCAGGA
Source organism: Hippasteria phrygiana (assembly GCA_037893225.1). Taxonomy (NCBI): domain Eukaryota; kingdom Metazoa; phylum Echinodermata; class Asteroidea; order Valvatida; family Goniasteridae; genus Hippasteria; species Hippasteria phrygiana. The sequence continues at coordinate 205,276 of JAZGUH010000918.1, forward strand.
AAATAAAATATGAAAAAAAATCGAACTTTCAACTTGCGCTTTCACGCGTCGGTGCCATGTAAAACTCTAAATCTCTTTGACAAATTGTAACTTTTTTTAATGTAACTTTATAAATAAGAGGAAATTCTCGGTGTCCGGTACATTTCTATTTCAACTTTTATAATTATAAAATATAAAAAAATATCCACCCGGCACGAAAAATCCGCCCGGCCGCTGATGAGAAACAATTTATTTATTTTAGGTAGGGCCCTGTTCCCTAGTACCGGTATAAGCAAACAAAAATCCACAGGTTAGGCCCCCTATTGAAATCGCCAAACTTGTTAGCGACATTACAAACCAATAGGTATGCCATACATAATGGCAGGGCTTTAATTTTTGAGGGAAATTTTTGAGTAAAACGACGATGACGACAAAACGCAACGCGAAAATAAAGATGCCGATCACCGCGACGCACAGTAAACACGCAAAAAAACACGTTGATTCGCCTAGCAACTGCCATAAAGTGCATAAGAAAATTGCAATTTCTACTGCAATAAACTGTTTGAAATTATAAGAAACGATGTCAATGTCGAGCGCAATCTGGAGTTTTGCACAAGTTTATTGTACTCCCTCCTGAGTACATATCCCTATGAATGGATTTCATTCAAAGGGAAATTAGCTCGGATGGAGTACAATATGCTTGCGCAAAACTCCAGATTGCGCTCGACATCAATATGTAAGATAGGTCTGCTTTAGGTTGAAAAAGTCATTTTGGAATGAGAAAAAATATCCTTGACTCAAATTTGATCAAAACTAAAGAGGTGCCCTACACTACACAATCGGCAACAACTGATTGGTGCAGTATGTTTACTATGTTTGAAATTCTTTCATTGAAGTACAATGTATGTTACTCCTGTAGCTTAAAGACTGATCTCAGTTTTTATTGTTTCTACTGGCAGTGTCTAAGAATACACACATTTTTTTGGCAAACTAAAGTGGCAGGCAAATTTAACAACTACAAAAACTCTGCAATATTTAATTCATTTTAGGTGAGTTCTACCTTGCATTCATTTCTCTTTGCAAAAACAGTCATTTAAAAACGGAGTCTTTACAAATGAAGGCAATTAAAAATATATGAAATTGTACTTTGTAGTACTGTTAATTCGTAAGTCATTTTACAACTGCTTTTCTTAGTAGTGGGTTATTAAAAACTAATACACCATGATTTTCATACTGATTGCAAAGTAAATTCTAAATAGTTTGAAGTCCATTATTCTGTACTATAGTGTATAGCACATATTTCTGTTTATATGCACATTTATGTATGTAAAGACTTGTGAACCATTGTATGAACAAGAACAACAGCAGTTTTAAAGAAACATTTCAACTGTTTTTACAAGTGTTCAAAAATGGATACCCATAGTGTAAAATAGTTTGATGTGACTGATAATATTACAGATGAATATATGCACCCATTATAAATGCACTTTTATTGTGGGTGAAATCTTATCCTCCTTGATCTTTTGCAATGAAACAATTACGATATCTGGAGCAACAATGTACACACTTTTAAGTAGTAAATAATTTAAAGGGGGTGCCACCCCAATTGCTATGCCACTGGATTCATGTAATTGTAAACTAGTAAATCTCAAAGCAAAACATAGTTTCTGTCTGGTTTGGAGATGACAGTCAGACATGAAAATGGCAGATTTTGACAACTCTTATTTTTATTGAACAATCAATCTTTCATGTGACGATTAGCCTATATTGAAGCCGAGTATGCAAACATTACAGATTCTAGACATTTATACACACGTGTGCACACAAACCAGGTCATTTATTTTGTGGCATACTTTGTTAACTGATTTTGCAGAAATCGTGGCACAGCGAGCTGTGCACACATTTTTGAAGTTTGACCTTGCATACACGTACTTGTACTTGCCCAAGTAGAAGTACACGTGTTTACTATTCCATTGTGTACAATAGCCAGCACACACACATGTTTAATGACATATGGCATTAAAAATAAAAAGAAATACGTAATTGTAACTGTGAGGCAGGTCTGCTCGAGTCTGTTGAAGGGATTGCACACTTCCTTCAAGCTGCTAAAACAATTCCCCTTACCTCTCTGAGGAGCGAAACACGGAAGACTGAAATTTGGGGTTGGTGAGGCTGAAAAAAACTAGAACCCGAGTTTCAGAACATTGTGTAAACATTTCTCTGGAAAATTTAGAATTTCTTTGCAAAAAAAACCAACAACAACCGAAAATACGTTCTATTGTTGAATAAAAGTATGATTTTCACCTTTTTTGAGTGGGGGTGGGGGGGGGGGGGGGCTTGACCAAGATTTTGGCCTCTAGTCCACTCCAGCTAGAACTGCATGAAGGAATGAACTTGAAATAAAAAAACCCTCATTAAAACCCTAACCTTCCCTAACCTGCCAAAATCAAACACCCCATTTGTGTTGAATTTTGTGTGATTGGGTACTGTAGAGCCTTGGCACCATCACTTTGCATGGGACTTGATGCCCTGATTTTGTCAAAGTACAAAGAATGTGCCATTGGTTTACTACACAGTGTTGGAGTTTGTGTGGTTAGGGAAGGATTCTAGTAAAAAGCCTTGGGCTGTTAGGGTTAATAAATTTCCTCTATGAAATAAATAAGAGTTCCACATTTTTTTCACTGGCTGGCTGTACGTGTTCATAGTGCACTGTTTCAAGTACAATCTAGCTAAGCCGGCTAGGCCAGGAGCACAGTTGTGTTCACCGGATATGTAATGTGCCTGTGTACTTATTCACTCATTGTCACAAAAAAATACATATATTGTGCACAGTAAAACACTCACCGAGTGCAGGCATGACTCCAGGACCATTTATGATTTTAAAAAGGTATTTTAGAATCCAGTAGTAAAGTCCAGATTTCAGCTTGTTTCTTGAGCTGTGTACTGCTAGTGGACTCAAGTCCAGGATTTTCACCATTTTTGCATTGGATTGGGACTCAATCCGATGAAGCCCTGCTACAAACCACAGGATTTCCCCTTTCAGAATTCTCCATCTATTGCTATCGAGCTAAACATGGCTTTGATATTGACAGTGCCTGTGCACGACGCCGGACAAAATTAATGCGTTGTATGGCATTCAAAAGCGTTCATGCAAGTGTAAAGTTTTGTCAATAAATAAACGCATTATAATTTGACAAGTTCAATACCTGGTATGTTTTTCTTTGCTAGTGTCTGAAAATACCAGCGGCTGAAGCAAGTCGTGCGTGGCCGTGATAGTGCCACCTGCCTATACAGGATATAATTCTGTGCATTAGCTCCAGTCCAGGGACTACTTTGTATGCAGTATGTGTGTACATGTACTTGGACAAGCCTTGTGTTGTCACTATGTCTTGAGTGATTCACCCTGAACTATTTTTAGCCTTTCTATAATAAGTTGATCCTGGAGAGCTGTCAAGAAATAAAGTTATAGAACTGGCAGTGTATGTAGTGTATGTATATTAGACTAATATACAAACACATGTATGTATGTATGTATGTATGTATGCAACTTTTTTTCCCCAAGATCGTGGCTATCATTGTATGGAGGCAAACCAATCGATTCCAAATGCGTAATTAATATACATGTATCAACCAGGGAGAATTTCTTTTCTTCCTTTGCATTTTTCCTTTTGAGAAATGATGAAAAAAAACAGCTGCCTTTGTAAATGAAGCGGGTAGGGATGGTTAAAGGCAGTGTTGTAGTCGAGTACATTTCCATGAGTATGAGTACAAGTACTTTTGCATGAGTACGAGTATGAGTACGAGTACTTCACCCCGAGTATGAGTACAATTAATTTTGTTCATGTGAGAACGAGTACGAGTATTCATGAGTACATTTTCATGAGTACTCGAGTGTGAGTACGAGTACTACGTATACAACACTGGTTGTATGATACACACTGAGCTTTGGTAATAATTAAAAGACAACAATTACTTTAAATCTAAAACTATAAAAGGATAACGCTACAATCTTCCTGAGAAATACTCCCATCTGAATTGATGTCATCCGGTAGAAAATTGTATCTGAAGTCCTTCATAAAATGCAGTAGCTAATTTCAGTTTTACCAATCAAAACAAGCATGTGATGAACTTGCACAAAGTTACTGTTAAAACAGAATGGTTTTTATTATTTTCTTAAGTGCGTTTGATGACAGATTGTAACTGAAACTTTAACAGGTATGATATTTCAGGTATGTATGCATGTTGAATCACATAAAGTGTAAACTCTACCTGTGACTGTTTGATCAGCTCTCTGCTAATGCTATATCATACCGTTGAATACAAACGACGGCCGGTAGCTGCAGTTTGAAGTAAAGACCACCTGGCCGGTTGTCATCTATATGCGCATTCCTGCACATATTCAATTAATTGTTTGCCTATTGTGTGTTATGCTCAAGGGCGGATCGGGGGGGGGGGGGGGGGGGAAAGGGGGCCATGGCCCCCCCCCCCCCCCCCAAAAAATAAATAAAACCAATTTTTTATTTTTTTTTTAACTGACGTCGCAAAAAGGCAGCCAATGCGTACACCCACTCACAAAACTCGGCAAAACATTTTTTTGGCCCCTCCCAAAAAAATTGCAAACAAAAATGTTTGGCCCCCCAAAAAATTGTGTTCTGGATCCGCCCTTGGTTATGCTTGGCTGCACAAGCACGTATGACATACCAGCAGCCCGTTAATAACAACCATACAGAATGGTTTAACATGTTTTTTTTTTTGTTCTTTGGCCAAATATGCACAATGTACGGTGTCCCTTAATTTCTCAGCTTCGGATTTTTGAAGACATTACCCCTGAATGTTTCTCCTTTGTTATTCAAACAGGAAGGGCTACCCGTGGCAGCAGTTCCACCGTGACATCCACCAGGATGCGTTGTACAGCGAGGGCGCCCCGTATATGGATGACCTTTTACACGACCTGGCCACCACCAAGATCATCAACACGTCCATGTTCACTGGAGGGAGCCAGGTCAAGCTGGACTTCAGACTGGCCGATGGCAACAGGGCCATTGTGAAGCCTATGAGGTCAGTCACAGCGAGGGTTTAACCTCTTGAGTATGGACGACGGCCATAGCAGCAGTTTGTCGTCTATATGCACATTCCTGCACATACTCAATCCATTGTTTGCCTATTGTTTGCGTTATGCTTTGCTGCACAAGCCCATCCGGGCTCACCCATCAATAACAGCAGGACAGAAGAGGTAGGCCTGAATCACGGCCCAATTTCACAAAATCTGTATATTCCGTGCTAAAAAGCTATAGCCGCGGTTTGTAAAAGACCCCCTGGCTGGTTGACCAAGGTCGGTAAACCGGTTAAACCGAGTCAAACTTGGGCGTTTTTTTCCGGTTTTGGTTTAATCTACAACCGCACAAGCTTACCCTCCAGGGCATTTTGGCTAGAACCCTGCCAAACACATCAGATTGCATACTTTATGACATTGACTTGGTGTGCAGAGTCCCGTAAAGTGGAGCTGTCATCAGCACAGATCTATGCACTGTGCTGCGTCTGGCAGGGTTAGGGTTTTAAGGCATTGGCGCGGCTTGTATCAATCTCTCTCTGTCGCTTTCCACATTTTGCTGCAGACAGTTGACAAATGTTAGTAATCAAAAGTTTCATTACTGGACTGTGATTTCTCGGGAAAACACTTCACTGGCGAAGCAATTTATAACGTTTGTAGCTTAACTTATTATACTGAAGACACCATATCCCTTTAACTGTGTTGTTAATCAGAACAAGTTAGCTGTTTCAGGCTGTGGTGGCGAATCCAGGTTTGGCGTGGGTCGGGGGGGGGGGGGGTGGAATTAAAATTTTGTTCAAAAGGTGACCTCAATCTGTTGTTTGCCTGGTATTTTAAACTAGGGGGCGGTAGTACATGTACCAGTTGTTAAGTGGTGGTGCTTTAAATTTTAACAAAATAAAAAATGTCGGCGGTGGAAAGTCCCCCCATCCCGTTGGTCAGCTGTTGCAATAGCTACGTGTATATCCTTTATAAAACAACTCTGACAATTAGTGTCTGCTCTGTGCTCTTCCACATTTTGGTACCTTGAGATAAAACTCACAATTCCTTTCACTGTTGACAAAGTCAATAATCACAACAGCTGTGTCGGAATACAAATGATTCAAATGATAAAACACTGGTTTTCAATCAATACTGTCAGGCTCATTCTTTATTACATGTATAAACAGATGTGAAGCATTGATTTATTTAACTGCATGCATGCACATACATCATTTCATCCATGTAAGCGTTGTGGACGGAATTAATTCAAACTTGGAATTAAATGCCCCTCCCTGTTGTCCCAGAGTTACGTTGCCAGATGGGTGCAACCATCAGCGGTGTAGTCAGCGCTCTTTCTTAGGGGAGAGTTGGGTTGGGGTGGGCTGGATGTGCCTTCAATAATGACTGACATTTACTGTAGATGGATACATGTATTTCTTTTATATCAAGGCATTCATGCATTATATACATGAACTGCAGATCAACCTTATTCACCCATTGTTAAGCCTTCTTTTTTTTGGAAAACTCTGCAAAAAGTATTTGTAGTTGTGCATGTATCAGTAATGAAGATAAGACATTAAATAATTTGTCCTGAATTGTAAAATCTTATACAAGGGACACAAAAATTGGACCCCCAAATTTATGGAGTGACCCATGTACATTGTATGTTTGATTTGATGCTGCTGTGTTCATGCTCTGACTAAAACATTCACTGTAAAGGATTTTTTTTTTACGAAGCACTTAAAACTCTGTGCACGGTATCTGGTATTCATAAAATATAATTGTATTATTATGTGCTAGGCACAAAGATTGATATGGTTGTACATTAATACTGTATGAATTAGGCCTGTCCTGCGCTAATTCAAAATTTGGAACTTTTAAAAAATCTGTTGGTTACTTATGGTTGCTTGGAATGGCTCGTCGTAAAGTTCATAACTTATTTAATGCTAACAAATTTTGCATTTTCAATTAGAAATGTTATTATTCAGGGTGAATCACCCAAAAAGGTCGGACGTAGCAGCTTTGTCTCTGGGAGTTCTGTTGATGGATGTTCAAATAATGAACGGCAGAATGTCTTGGATGAAGTTGAACATGTAGTGTGACTTACGAGAGCCTTCTGCTAGGCTCGGACGACTCCATGCAGGAGTTGACTCCATTTATTTCAAACACCGTCATCTTGATTTCGTTTTTTTGAGGCGTCACCTCCTTGAAGTAGCCAAAGTTCCAGTTTCTTTAGATTCCAGGCCTTGCTCGTTGATTCTGCAAATTGACTCCAAAAGGAATTTAAAGATGGGCATTTCCCTAAAAAAAAACCAAAAAACACACACACACACCACTTCATGTAGCCAGCTGTTTCGTCTTTCAAATCAATCGAATTCCCCTGTTTCAGATCTGCCCGGGAGTTTGTGTACAAGTACAACCATGAAGAGCCGTTCTGGTTGGACCAAGAGCGACACAATGCTGAGATTGCTGCCTTTCACCTAGACAGGTATACTGCCCGGGCTGTAGTTGAGTCCCAATCCGAATTTGATGCCAGAATATTGAAAAACGTCCACTTGGAGGTCCAAAACTAAAAAAACAAAAACAAGCTGAAGTCTGGACAAGGCTGTGGCTGGCTGGCTCAAACATAGACTTGAAGCCGGATTCCGAAGTACTTTATTTTTTTACCAATGGGCTTGGAATCATGCCGTGACATGGTGGTGTTCGGACTTTAGAATCCAGCTTCAAGTCCATGTTTGATCCAAGGCTCTAGTCAAGTCCAGATTTCAGTTTTGTTATTTTTAAATTGGACTTTTAGTGGATTAAAGTCTACTTTTTCAGTGTTTTAGCATCGGACTTGGACCAGGGCTTGACCACAGCCTTGGATGTTGCAGTAACATGCGATAATAATAATACTAATAATAATTATAAAAATAATAATAATAACAACAACAGGCATTTAGAAACCCCAGTGTTTACAATTATAATAGGGACAAATCACCAAGCATTTGTAATGCAGTGGCCACTGTACGCAATGCCTGTTTGAAAAGGGTTGACACGTCCAGACTTGTCCCTATTACCCCTGCTGATCAGGCCTAATATTTATTCCTGAAACCTCAGCTCCGTGGGGAGTATACAGCCCCGGCTGCAAGTACAGCACCCATAGGCTAGTCAAACTCATAACCATCACTGCCCTGGGTGGAGAGAAGCAACTTGTGAAAAAGTGTCTTGCTCAAGGACACAGGCACCGTGAACCCTGCTGGACTTGAACGCGCAGTCTGTAATAGCACCGCGATCTTGAGTCCAGTACACTAGACCACGAAGGCTCAGCACTTCAAGTGCACGTTTTTTTTTGCGTGGATGCCTTTGGCTTTGTATTGTTATACACCAAGACCATGCAGTTTGGTAATATCAATTGTCACAGTCCGTTGCCCTAATGGGGGGGGGGGGGGGGGGGGGAGATTAAGTCATCCATTATCATGCCCTGAGAATCTATTATTATTTAGAAGCTAGTAATATTCTTGCATTATAAGCAGACAAAAGTAAACCACAACCAAACACAAAAGGTTTTGTGTGTGCACGCCTCAGCCAGAAGGTTTAAGTTTATTAATCATATATGTCGGGTACCGAAATCTGGGCAGCCGACTCATCATGCATGCAGCACCTTATTATTATCATATGCATTGTTTGAGCACCCACAAAGGCCCAATAGCACCATGTTCAAGCACTAATAGCTCATCCAAGCACCATTTGACTTGGAGACCATAGCTATTAGGCAATGTTTCTCATCCAAGCACTAATAGCTCATCCAAGCACCATTTGACTCGGAGACCATAGCTATTAGGCAATGTTTCTCATCCAAGCACTAATAGCTCATCCAAGCACCATTTGACTCAGACCATAGCTATTAGGCAATGTTTAGGGCACCCACAAAGGCCCAACAGCTCCAAGCACCATTTGACTCGGAGCACCATGCACAGCTCAATGCAATTAATGACCTATAAGCTAGGCCGAACTGAAAATCTGTTAACAAAGTCCAAGAACACTTCATAACACTACAAGCATGTAATAATAAATTTTGTATGTACAAAAGAATGACCATGGACCATTCTTTCTTCGTTTGCACTTACAGAAGAAAGAACGGTTTATCCTCCCCTGTTGCACTGACTCAGGAGAAGACGTGACAGCAACAATAAAATCATTAACTACTCATTGAATTACTTACATAATGTTGTATAGTGCACTTTATCTAACATATTATTTAAAACTTCATAATGGCAAGAGTAAAAAATTCATTAAGAAACCATGAGGTGTTTTATCCGCTTCAAAAAATGCCATACGCGCACAGCGCGGCCCAAGGAAAAAACACCCCTTATACATAGACCCCTACCCCCCCCCCCCCCCCAAAGACTGTTGAAACAGCCTTATGGCAGTGGCAAGGTTCCCCCTGAAAATTGTATTCCCATCAGGAGACAGGTGGACACCATCCGACCTGTAAAGGTTAAAACATGTCCGGTCAAATTGGCTGTGCCTTATGGAAAAGGCACCAAAGCGGCCGCAACGCGACCGAGCCCACCTGTTGACAGCACGCCTCTGCCTGTCCATTGCCTCCTGGGGGTTGGCCCCGAAATAAAAAGCCCTAGGCAAAATCTCCGACCAAAGCAAAGTGGCTTGGGGGTAAAGTTCACGACAAAGCTGCATAAAAATAACTACTCGCTGTCGCAGTGAGAAAAAATCAACATTACCCAGATCATTGGTACCTAAATGGACCACAATAATTGAAGGTAGAGGGCCTTGCATATCATATAATAAATCTGGGAGATCACAAATACCGGCGCCGCTCTTGCCATGCCACAGTACTGGAATAGTAACCTCTAGGGGTCTTGCAGCCCAGCGAATTATTGAATCCCCAATGATCCATACAGGGCCTGTAATGGGAAGCATATTAAAGACAAAGAGCCGGTGCCATAAATCCTTTTAAAGATTGGGGATATTGACCACAGGCATGGGGCGAATGTAGGTCAATACTGCTTCTGACCGCCAACGTCCCATTTGTTGAATGTCCGTTGCCGGAACACCCAATTCGTATGCAGTAGTTGCAGCCCCAATACGAAATGAGTGAGCTCGATAATGCAACTCTGCCCTCCCACAGAAAGCCAGGGCTTTCTTCAAAACTGCATTAAATTGATAGGCGGTCAGTGGGGCCCCATCAAAATGACAAAAAAGAGGGCCATGGTCCAAAGGCCGAGTTGATATATACCTATGCAAGGCTGTCACAGGACACAGTACTGGGTTTTGTGTGGTCCTTAATCGAACCTTTTGAGGGGACCCTGTTTTATTATTTTTACTGTGTGGAAAAGAAATCACCACTGATGGCTGGGGTGACCCCCAGTTACAAAACTCTATGTCAGACACATGCAAAAGGGAATCCTGTGCCTTAGACTTTGAATTGGCAGTGAATTCACCCAAACGCATGAAGCCAAAGAATGCACACGTCACTGCAGCATTAAAGAGTATAGCTTCATATTGTGAGGAACATATATGTGGAAATGCCTCAATAATTTGTGCCAGGAGCGGCAGTGACATAGGCAAACGTTTGTCAGCTGTGTTGCGGTTCCTGCGACAACCTTCCATGAGTTTGGAAACAATAAAATCTTTAGTAGGGTCGGGCCAACCCCGAATTTTATGATAATAGCCTACCCCAGAAACATAAGTGGTAACAGAGGCGTGTGCCAAACCTTGTAAGGATAACCAAGCAATGAACTCTCTTATTTCTGTGACAGAAGCAGGCAAGTTTGCTTGTAGGTTTTTTCGAAATCTACAAAATGCATTCCACCCCGATGCATATGCCCTGTGAGTGTGCGGCGAGAAAGCTGCTGACAGCAAACGTGCCATCTCCTCGCCTACCAGATTTGAGGAAGTATGGGTAAAGGAGTCATTGTACTCGCTGCCCCGGGTAGTGCGGCTCGAAACCGTTGTGTCTGGAAACGGGACAGAGCATCAGCAATTTCATTGTTTATTCCGGGGACATGTGCAGCTTTAAACTGAATGTTAAAGTTTAAGCATTCCAACACAAAGCGTCGCAAAAGATGCATTATTCTTGGGCAACGAGATGTTTGCTGGTTAATGATGTGAACCACTGCTAGGTTATCACAGTGAAATAACACCCGTTGATTGGACAGTGCCCGGCCCCAACACTTAATAGCAACCAGGATAGGGTAAAATTCTAATAATGCAATGGACGGTCGGGTTCGTAGTAATTCTGGGGACCATTTACCTTGAACCCACTGGGGACCAAAACTTGCCCCAAAGCCAATACTGGCAGATGCATCTGTGTACAATTGCATGGATGAGTTGGATTGCCATTCTTTCTCCAAAAAAGGGGAAACCCCGTTGAAATGTTTCAGAAACTCGATCCACATGAGTATGTCTTGTCTTGCCCCCTGATTGAGCCGAATTCTGTGATGCGACTTAGTGACCCCTCGTGTAAGTGCAATAAGACGGCCCATAAATGCCCGCCCAGGTGCAATGGCTTTACAGATGAAATTGAGTGAACCAATTAACGACTGCAATGCCACCAGAGTGATCTTTTTCTTGCACAAAGTGGAGTGCAACTGATCGTTGAGTGCACTCATTTTGGCCGTAGGGACTCGGACTTGCTTAGCTACGGCATCGATTTCCAAACCCAAATATGTTAATTTCTGTAGGGGACCTTCCGTTTTTTCATGTGCAATGGGTACCCCAAGTACTGTACAGACCGACTCAAAGGCATGCAAGAGTGCCTGGCAAGAATCTGAACTCGGCCCAACAAATAAGAAATCATCAAGATAGTGAGTGACCATCAAACTGCCTGCAACCTCCTTTACCTTGAACTCTAGAAATGTACTGAATTTCTCAAAAAGGGAACACGAAATGGAACATCCCATTGGCAGGCATTTATCATAATAATATTGTCCCTCGAATGTAAACCCCAAAAGATCGTAATTAGCAGGGGTAACTGGAAGTAATCTAAAAGCAGATTTAATATCAGATTTTGCCAACCATGCTCCATGTCCTCCTGTCATTACTAATTGCACAGCCTCATCAAACGAGGCATAATTTACTGTACAATCTTGTTTATCAATGAAATCATTTATTGATTGCCCTGCTGGAAAGGAAAGATGGTGAATGAGTCTGAACGTATCAGGTTCACGTTTAGGTACCAAACCAATGGGTGAGCACTGCAAATTTGGGAATGGTGGGGTTGGGAATGGACCAGCAATTCTATTGAGGTCTATTTCTTTGCGGAGCTTTTCTTTCACTATTTCGGGGTGAGCAGCAGCCGAGGGTAGGCAACCTGCCTGCCTACTATGCCTGGGACCCTTATACTGAAGCGAAAAACCCTGTGAAAAACCTCTCTCTAGATGTTGAGCATCGTCTTGATTTGGATAATGCTGCAACCATTTCCTTAAAATATAGATTTTAATTGGCGTTGGGGGGACGAAAAGAAGTCCCAGAGGAGATTTTAGTACCCGGTGCCCTATTTGCTTGCTTAGAAGTCATAGCGGCGTGGCCCGGTTTGTAAATGTGTTGCCCGGCTTGCTCAATGGGCTTACGAACTTGGTTGTCCCTACGCCAAAGAAAAGATGAACCAGTAGAGGAATTCGCTAGTTTGCATACCGCAGCCCCATGTCCCGTGCAGGAACATTTACTGCATTTGTGGACATATTTACATGCACGGAAGTGACATCCATGCTGCCCATTGAACGCAAAACAAACCCTGGCGCGTTTTGAAAACTTATTGTCAAGGGTTGAGTGTTGTACACCGCCAGAGCCACCTGGGCCACCGGTCATTGATGAAACTGTTAGGGCGGCCGCCACAGTCAGCCAGAGTTCAGTGTCTATCACTCCCCATGACCGAGAGGGGCTGTGTTCCTGGCGAAGGCGAAATTGTACATCATATTGTCGCCAGCCGAACCCTGGAAACTGGCGAGCGGCAAGCCTAACTGTTTCGGCGTACTTCAACAACTCAGGGGCACGCTGCGGATGTTTCAGCAAAAATATGGCCATAAATGTATTAAACGAGGAGGCCCACTTGTCAAGTGTGTCAATCTTTTTGTTGCGCAGGGCAGAGGATTTGCGGACCACCATTTGATTGCCCTCAACTACAAGGGAGAATTCCTCCTCCTCCGCCCTACCAACAGCGGCCGCTGCAGGCTCCTGATACAGCGCCGCCATATCGACATAGCAACTATTCCAAATTTTTTCTTTAATTGCCAATGGAACATGGTATCCCAGAGGGGTGACAACGGATGGAATTAATGGCTCGTCGACGTTGGCCGCACTAGACCCGTAAGCGGCCGCATCAGATATAACAGGCCTATTTATATTTGTCGCAAAGGATAAGGTTGGGTGATCGTGAACATTAATGAAACCAGTATCACCGCTAGTACTACATATATTACTACTACCCTGCCCTATACCTTGAGATGGCTCAATAGTACCCTCTGGGCCAGCTGCTTGTTGTTCAGCTCGACGCTGGCGCTTCGTCGGCCTTGTGCCGCAACCCTTCTCCTCAAAACGTGCCGGTGGTGGTGCAGTCCGTTTTGGCCGCGGCATAGTCAACACTGTTCACAAACTAAGCAACCGAAATCCAAGCTTACTCCCTGCAGAAAATTCCCTCTAATAGTGATCAGCACCAATTTCCACCACCAGAGCAGTTGTCAATTGTAGTACAATGTTTTGGCAACAAATTGGCGCCTGAAATGTTAGTCCATATGATGATCCGCCAAAGTATGTCAAAAACCAAGCTTAAAGATCCTTAATATAAAAATAAAAAATTAAAATTTGCAAAGTAAATGAATATACAAGTTGTTCCTTCTGAGGCTGAGACAAAAGTGACAGCATAGCAAATTTTTCTTCCCGCCTAAACTTTCTACCTCTAGGATGTCAATAACCAACCCTACTACTCATTGGCCCACAGCCAGGCCATGCCAAGTATCACATAACAAGATCTCTGATTGGCTGGTTACCCTTCCCAGCCTTCTCAGCAATTGGTTGGAATTTGTGGCATTTGCTTGGCTATTCTCCGGATTACAGAATCCCACTTTTGTCACAAATTCTTCTATGGGTTTTCGTGTACAAAATTCTCCATAACAAAGTACATGTAATGGAGGCACAGCGAGCTGTTATTACCTGCAGTATTGCCATCCTTTGCACCACACAAAATTTGCTGCTTATAAATAATTTGATCATTTAGTGATAAAATTGATTATAATACACCATGTTGCCAAATAAAGATTTAGATTATTATCCCAGAAGTGCAAACACGGGATATAACAGGGCTCAAATCGAGTTTAGTGCCGATCTGCGTACTTCCGCGTTGAAAACGAGGATCTCGATGTGACAGTAAACAAATTTATGCTGATCGTGCGCCGGCTTTTTAAAAATTTTTATGGCCTGATTAATTCATGCATGAATGAATGTGCTGAAAAGCGTTGTTTTGTTTGCCACTGACATTCTCGCTTTCAACCCGGAAGTGCGCAGAAGGGGCTAAATAATGTGAAATTCCTCTATGTATTTCATGTAATTTCCTCGAATTCTTTTCATTTTCGCATTTTTAATTTATTTTTGTTCTCACACGAAAACTCTGTTGTTCCCATCATTATTTTTCAGACCTGTTTTACCATGGAATCTATTTGTGGCCCATAATTTGATCATTACTCACAAAACATTTGTTTAAAGTGTCAAATGGTGCAATGGGCAAGTGAAACATAAATGTACAGCTTACTAGTCCAGGGGCTTGTCAGAAACAGAAATAATGGAAGGTCTGAATAATGTAGTGCTTAGTGCTCCAAGGCCGAAAACCGATTGGCATATGAGGCATGCCCTCGACTGGGATAACAAATTTATCTATAAGTAAACAGCATCCACGGTAAAGATTCTTATCGAACATAATACGCAGTGTGCAGTACGAATTTAAAATTGTTTTTGTTTCTGCTTAAAAAAGCTCATATTAGGGCTGTCCATTTTCGAATAATTTAGTATTCAAATATTTTAGTATTCAAATATTTTAGTATTCAAATATTTTAGTATTCAAATATTTTAGTATTCGAATATTTTAGTATTTGAATATTTGATACTGCATTTGGCCGAATATTCGAATATTCGAAACTCGCTGTTCAAGTTTTACACACACCAGCCGCAGCTGCCATCTTTGCCAGCTAGCATGGCCAAAAGTTGCATACAAAGTGCGCCAGTTTAAATTTGCATGCAGCGATGGATATTATGGGCTGCTGGAGTGTTTGCAGTAATTAGTGTATAACTGTCAAGGTAAAAGAAAGGGACCAATAAATAAGTAAAAAGTTACCGTGGACAAAAAAGTGGCATCCGACAGTTAAAAACAAATATTCAATCTGGCTAAAAGCTATTCGAATATTCGGTATATTCGGGACAGCCCTAGCCCATATGTTGCCTGTCTTCTGTCTTGCTATCATCTACCTCATGATGAGCCATCATGATCACTTATCTCGCACCGATTTGGTGGCATTGTTTAAGCAAACAATTCGTGGCTGAGAGCAAAAAGTCCTCTAACATAACAGCAACGATTGCTTAGAACTGGGGACCCAACATTGCACATCGAGTGGTGACATGCACATGAGGTTGCCACAGTTTTTTGCTAATGTCTGTGTCACTATGAACACCTAATCCCTGAAATTCCTATTAAAAGTCCACTTTGCTGTGAAATTAATCCCTAAGGGATGTTTCAAGGATATTTACCTGGGGCTTATAGCACTATTCCCCATAATGGTTTTTTCATGTTTTTTTAATGACCGTGGCCACTGAGGATTATCATTGGTCATACATAACGGTCAATAAACTCTCTATTGTAAACATTCTAAACACTCTGGAGGGTTAGGCAGCAGATTTGCCAAGCTCAACCACAAGATTATAATGCAGAGTTTTCACAGATTCCACTACACAATCTGGAGCTAGTGGCTGAGGTCACCGGATTTTCATGGACGGCTAAACAAAGGACTTTTCTAAGGGTGTTTTCACGGACTCCTATAATCTCCCTTAATATGTTGAAAAAACTGTGAAAATTTTTGTTCACGGTAAATCAAGGGAAAAGTGGCTCTTTAACGAATTTTTAGACACCATCTATAGAGCTATATTAAATTACTACAGCTCTGATTAGCCGTGTGTAGTGCACAAACCTATGAAACACTTGACATTTTGTGGAGCGTTTGTACGGCTGTTTGTATGCGTGGATTTTTGTACCAATTTTTATGCATCAAAGAACACAGCCTTGCTGATCTCAGCAATAGACAAGGATGAACAAGATAAACATACCGATTTTCAGTGGGTTTATAACCAAAGTATTGTATACGAATAAAACAATTTTTTTCTTTGGGAGATGCACATGCAGATAACAGCCAATTCAGTGACATTTTCAGATAATTTAAATTGCTCCTCAGTCATGCGCACACAACACACAAACACTCCACTCATCATGGCCACGCATAGGGTAGCCTCAAAGCATCTTAGTCATGGAATGAAGTTAGCACTGTAGTAATTAAATATACATGTACGTGTCTGTGTATGCATTTTTTAGGCACATAATTTTGAACTCATTGTTGGGAGCCCATTTATGCAGCCCTCCCCCCTCGTTTCCTTTTCCTCCCCCTCCCCCCTCCCCCTCCCCCTCCCCTCCCCCTCCCCCTCCCCCTTCCCCCTTCCCCTTCCCCCCTCCCCCTCCATTAGGGCTGTTCATTTTTGAATAATTTAGTATTCGATTATTCGAGACTGGGTTTGACCGAATATTCGAATATTCGATACTCGCCGATCAAGTCTTTCAGGCATCTGCTGCAGCTGTATGCCACGCCGGTAAAAAGTTGCATGTAAAGCATGCCAGTGTTTTACATGAGGCGATCGATATTAGAGACCACCCGATGGACATTTTTTTTGCATTGTATTAAGATCATTACGAGTACGTATAACGTTCTGATAACAAGTAACCAAACGCCAGCCCGAGATTTTGCAATAATTATTTTAGAAGTGTCAAGGGTTTTACGGTCGGGCACCATACCTCTGTCCACAAAAGATGCTGCATTTGACACTAAGTGCCGTAACTTTCCTATTAAAATAGCATCATATAGTCGTATCTGTACGTGCATATATATTTTTTCGAATATTCGAACTGGCAAATAGCTATTCGAATATTTGGTTGATGATTGAATATTCAAATATTCGCTATATTCGGGACAGCCCTACCCTCCATCCCCTTTCATATGTTGATGTGGGCTATTTTTAACATTTGCATTGCTTTTTCTCAATATCTTCTGCATCAAGGCTCCTGGGTTTCCGACGGGTACCCCCTTGCGTGGGTAGGCTCATCAACCTGACCCAAGAAGTTCTTCTGAAGTCCCAGGACCAAGAACTACTCCGCACATTTTTCCGGAAAGGTTGGAAATATAATATCTGTACATGCTGTTTCAATATTCAGTAATTTTTTTTTACTCCCTATCGGCAGGCCTCCAGTCACAAACAGTACCCAATCACCGTTATTTTACACCTGACCAATCAAACAAAACTAGTCATAAGAAATAGTGCCCGGCTGTGAATTCACCCACTGAACACTGTCCATGTACCCCAGCAATTAAATATCCCAGCAACACAAGAACACAGTAGATGCACACATGGGCGTTTTTGCATCCTTGTAGAGACATGGCATTGTTCTCCCCTTTAATTTGTCCCTGTACTTAAGCAAACCCCCATGGACTTTGTACACAAAATTCATTGTGGAGACAACCCAACCCATAGAATTGCCCTGTGGGATGGAGACCTATTCAGTCCCTTTGTCTCTATTGTTTTCATGTCTCCACAGGGTAGGGTATATCTCTCCACACGTACATGCATACACATACTGCAGTATAGTACAATTAAAGGCTGACCATGTGCCTGGCCATGAATTCACCCACCAAACACGATGTGCCCCAGCAAAGTCCAACATTTCCACAAGTCTCATACCCTCGTGTGCCAAATCAAACAAAATTCAACAGGGTCATCACCCTTGGCCATTGGTAATGAAAGCTAACAAATCTCAACACCACATTGAACCCCTATATGGTACTAGATCAAACCAAATTCAACACAACCAGCTGTTGGAGTTTGTGAGGCTTGGGGTTAATGAATGAAAATCAATACAAATGTAGACATATGCAAATAGCCATAATGGAAAACCTAAATTTGAGCTTTCTCTAGTTTTGTGCACAAACATGAATGTGCCAATACCAGCAGGCTTAACTGAACCTGTGAAGGCATCATACGATGAATTAGCTCTCTACTCAATTTTGTAGTATTAACAAGCTTCATCCCAATAGTTTTGATAAAATGACCCAAAAGTGACCCTTACAGCTACCAGGGTTCCCGGCCACTCTTGAAATCAGGTAAACCTTGAAAATGAGATTCCATTTTTTCCAGTCAGGGAAAAGTCAGTGACCCAGAAAGGAAACGTTTTCACCAGTTTTCACCAGTTTTCACCAGTTTTCACCAGTTTTCACCAGTTTTCACCAGTTTTCACCAGTTTTCACCAGTTTTCACCAGTTTTCACCAGTTTTCACCAGTTTTCACCAGTTTTCACCAGTACGTGTATGTGCATATCTTGTGCCGTGTGTCTAAGTTTTGTCCATTGATTGGCTATAGTGAGTTTTTAGTGTTTATACAATGTGAATATCACACACCTCTGTGCTATCTCCAATTTAATACATTCAAGTTGTCTAAAATAAACACTTGTACACAAAAAGGCCCACCCGTTGACTTCCTAGCAACCTCGTTCAAGTGAAAATATTTCCCATGGAATTGTTGCAATCTCCTAGCGAAATATCAGGGAAAACTCAAGGGAATTTTGGTTTCACAAAATGCTGGGATTCCCTGCCTGTGATGTTGCGGGTCATCTGAGATGTGAAATTTGCCTTGCAGATGAGAATCTCTGCTTTATCGGGAAGTGCGCTCCCTGGTTCTGCAACAAGGACCATCCCATTTGTGCCAGGGGGGATCTGCTTGAGGTGTCCCTGTGCCAGTTTCTTCCATCCTTTGAGGGTGGCATCCCGATATTTGAACTGGAATACCCCTGGAGTCAGGGAGTGAAAGAATCCAAAGTGTAAGTCGGGTGTAAATTATCCATTTTAGTATCATCATTGTTCTTTGAACCTCAAAGATTTTTAAAAAATTGAGGGTCAAAGGTCAAAGCAATTTTTGCCGAAGCAGCTCCACTTTGTAATAAGCCAGTTCGGTATTTCAACTGCGCATGTGCACAATGACATAGTTATCCTAACCTGTGTATGAATGCGCAAGGTGGTCGCACAACGTACACATGTGTTAAATTCAATCAGAATGGGCATTCGCGTAACATCACGTGACATTACATGAGCAATGTTATCCCGAATAACCTTTGACGTTCAACATACCGAACTGGCTTACTGTGAAGTGCGCGTACCTTGTTTCATGCGCTTTACATGGCGCCCCACTTATTTGTGACTTTTAGTAAACTTATAATTATTAGGGCTTTTCACCCCGAAGAGGTGGTGCAGATAACGACTATAAAATAGATATGTAAAATGCATCTCTGTTAATTCTTTATGAGTACTGACACTCATTTTTTTTCATTTTTTCTTCTCTGCAGGTGGAAAGGTAGAAATATATGCTTGGATTATTTAAAGGTTTGTCGTTCAGCTATTTCATTGATCTACACACCCCTACCCAAAAAGTTGAGCTTTTTAAAATATCGTCAAACAAACCACAAGGGAAATTGACTAGCTAATTTGAATTAAACTGGCGTGAGCTGGATTTGAGCCTGTGACCTCTGTGACTTAAATTTTGTTCATGGTCTTCTCTCAATTCAGGCTGGGCCCTGAGGGAGAATACTGCTAATTGAGTGATCAGGCTACCCAGGCTAAATAAGCTAATAAATAAATGACAGATTGATCGGAAGTTGATGAGGCCAATTTTTTCATTAATATTTCGGGCATCAATTTACAATATTTTCAGCACGGTGTAAATCAAAACACCTCTTTTTCTGTAGCAAAACCATATTATTGAAATTTACCAGCGCAGCCCAGTCAGAAAATGGAACAGTTCATTTAATTGGTCTCCACATCTGCAGCTCAAGTAACATATTCTTGCAAAATTGACCTAGATTTTGTATTAAGTCACCTTGCACGCTCTATTGGCTGTACTCCCTTGCCAATTTTCAAAATAGATAGATAGATAGATAAAAACTCTATTACCCCACTTGGGGAAATTAGAGCATTCTTGACAAAAACAGGGTTTTAACATTGACATAAAAGAGTAATACAACATATACAATTCCTACTAAATACATTTATCATCATTTAAAAAACTAAAAACAATTGTGGCATAAAACTGGCCAAAAAATAACTGTGCAGAAGGTAACATTACACACAAAATGGGTTTTTGTTTGAAGCTTTGTAAGCTGGAAGGTAGGTCGCGGTTACACCATGGAAAAATATCTCTTTTGTGTAGGCTCTAAAAAGAACTGATGGTGAGATAAGGTCTCAACGTTTCAAACAGTGTGCTCTGTTCGTCTTCAGTGTGGCCTGTTTGTTTTCAGTCTCCCGAAGACGAACAGAGAATAATTTTTGAAATGTTGAGACCTTATCCCACCGTCGGCTCTTTTCAGAGCCAACCACTTCCTCTTGGAAGGCACTGAACAACATGAAGAAGATCTGGAATTCAGCGATGTCCCGGGAGGTCAAAATCTCCTTCTTTCTTGCCACCGTTGAATCAGTCCTTCTCTATGGGTGTGAAGCATGGTCACTCACCCCTTCCCTTGAGAAATCACTCAATGGCTGTTATACCCACATGCTGCGGTCAGCTCTCGGCATCTCCTGGCCAGAGAAAGTGACCAATGTTGTCCTTTACGGCGACCTCCCAAGGGTGGGTGACAAAATAGCGGCATGTCGGATGCCCCTAGCTGGGCACTGTCAGTGCCACCCTGAACTCTAGGCTCACCAGGTGGTTCTGTGGGAGCCGAAACATGGCAGGAAGAGGCAGGGTAAGCAAGCTATGTCCTACGTGGGGGTGCTGAAGAAAGACACTGGAGTGGAGACAGCTGGTGAGCTTGCCACCCTTATGGCGGACCGGAGGAAGTGGGGCAGTCGTATCGGAGCCCGGCTATGGCCGACTTAATGAATGAATGAACTTCTTCACAAAAGAGATATCTTCCAGTGGTGTACTTGCAACCTACTTTCCAGCTTACGCACACAAATTGGGCTTTTCCAGCTTTTGATCTGCCATGGCATAGCCGTAACACGCATGCCACTGCTAATAGTCGGATGTTCAATGCCCGACCGGATTTTCACCCTCTGCCGTGTGTAGATAGTTTGAAGTGGAAGGATGACATGTTATCAATACCGCATACCTTAAGTGGGTCCAAATCTGAGCTTCTGTAATCTGCAAAGCATAGTTTTGAACGGTTCGAACCTTGAAGTTTGGGTCCTACAGCGCACTGTGTTATCAAGCGCACAATGGGGGAGGGGGGGGGGGGGGGGGGGGGGAAGCAATAACATGTATATGTATAATCTAAATGGGAAGATAATCCGACTTGAAATCATGAAGTACTCTCAAGCAACAAAGGACAGGTTGAACTAGGGACCTCAGATGCTTCCAGTATCTCGGGCCAAACCTAAAGAGGAAACATTAAAGACCGCAGTATAAACATTGCCTTTCTGATAAATGTATTTAAAAAAGCTGTTTTAAAGCTGAAAGCTGTTTTTATAATTGTGCACCTGAGATATAAACTTTTCTTTTTTAGCCCTAACCCTGCGTCGATTATGTTGTTGGAATCATGCCAAATCCAACATTCCAAAATTCACGAAAGTATGAAAGGCTGCTAGGGCTTTCCCGAATATAGCGGATATTCGATATTCGATCATCAACCGAATAATCGAATAGCTTTTTACCGGTTCGAATATAAAAACAAAAAAAAACAAAAAAAACTCAGATGCTATTTTAATAGAAAAGGTACGGCACTTAGCAGTGTCAAAAGCCGCATTTTTTTGTAGACTGAGGTTTATTGTTCCCGACCGTAAAACCCTTGACACTTCTAAAATAATGTTTGCAAAAACTCAGGCTGGAGTTGGGTTTCTTGTTATCAGAACTTTATACGTGCTCATAATGATCTTCATACAATGTAAACAAATTTGGTGGTCTATAATATCAATCGCCGCATGTAAAACACCGGCGTGCCTTGCGTGCAACTTTTTACCGGTGCGGTCTGCAGTTGCAGCAGATGCCCGAAAGACTTGATCGGCGAGTATCGAATATTCGAATAGTCGGTCAAGCCGAGTCTCGAATAATTGAATACTAAATGATTCGAAAATGAACAGCCCTAAATGCTGCTCAGTTTACATTGATGTTGACATACCGTGCATATTCAAACCCTGCTGACACACAAATTACAACAGTCGATCCAGGCCAACAGCAGTTTTGACCCTGCCTTAACCCTAACCCCCTAGGCCCTTATTGCTAGGAACCATCCTCAATCCTCCAAAATCCTCCTGTGCTTCAATCACCATTCATCCTCAATCCTCCAAAATCCTCCGGTGCTTCAATCACCATTCATCCTCAATCCTCTAAAATCCTTTGCTTCAATCACCATTCATCCTCAATCCTCTGAAACCACCATGAAGATTTTGGAGGATTGAGGAGGGTTAGGGTTAATCCAACAAGATCCAACAAGATCCATTATGCCGTTAGATTCTGCATTTAACTAAGCATTTGTAAATTTATACTGCGTTATTGTATTTTTGGGTTTTAATTGTTCTCTCCGTGTTTTTAGGTTCACCATGTCAGGTAGTTAGATAATTAATTACATAGGTAGGGTCAGAGTCCTCTGTCTCTCGAAAAGAAGTTGGGACATTACTGATGTCAGCAGGGGTAGGCTTCAGTAATTATTTATTTATCCCCTATTTTGGCGAGACAGTTCTAGTATCTCAATCCTGCAGTTTGGGTACCGGAGTGGTGACGTGACTTCATTTCAAAGCTTGTGTCTTTTCTTACGAGATCAGTTATTTGTAATGCGATTTTCATCAATAGAATGTAAAGGAGCACAGTATACATTTTAAAATTCTTGTTTTGTGTACACAGTGTTGTTATAAGGCAAGTTTGAAGTTGTTATTCTTGAGAGCTACAGGAACGAAGTCACACAAATTCCCTATCATGATCCCTTCAAAGATTGCTGGAAATGCGTGTGCATACATGTATGCATAATCCCACTAACCTGTTTCTCTTCTCTTCTCCGTGTAGGATCCTACCTGGGTCAGAGGGAGATTTTTGCTGGACCTTGTAGAGCAGGGAATGTTCGACTTTTTCATCCGTAAGAAATTGTCATTTCTCCCCCCCCCCTTCTACATATGGGATCGTTGTGCATTTCAATCCTTTCAGTCCCATACATGAAATATTCCGGGTTAAGCCACAAACCTTCATCACAGCTAGATCAAGTCCTTGAATCGGGTGTTCAGGGGTGAGATTTGTCAGGATTTGTTCTGATTTCAGGATTTTTTTGTCGGGATTTCAGAATTATTAAAGAATCTCTTTTGCAATCTGGAATTCCTGAGTGTGTTGTACTAAAGGTGTTTTTACCCTGTAAAAGTGGATATGGACCATTAAAAACGGATATTTCAAGAGGGTGTCTTTAGGCAAATACAAACTATGTTGACCTTGGGTCCTCGTGGATTTCTTGTGGATTTCTTGTGGTTTTTTCGTGGATTTCTCGTAGATTTCTCATGGATTTCTCATTTTTGGCCAATCTCACCCCTGGTGTTATCTGTGGATAAATACCCGGTTCCGTGCAAAAATACTTAACTTGGCATTAGTATACTGTCGTCTTGTGTCTATATCGGAGCCCCTGGTTCCAATCGAAGGACTTGACAAGGATGAACAGCAGAGTCATAGTCAAGTCCCTGCAAGTCCGACAAGTCCTTTTGCAAGTCCAGTCAGAAGTCCTTTCATAAAGCCGGTCACAAGTAACTGGATGAACAATGACAAAGGAATGCCTTTGTCAAAGCTCATTTGAATAGCTTGTGATTGGAATTAGGACTGGAGTGCTTGTGATGGGCTTGCAGGGACTTGCAAGGGACTTGTGATGGACTTGTGATGGACTCCACTACAGCCCTGATGAACAGACTTTGTTAACTGCTACGGCCTACTTCTTCCAATATTAGAAGGAGCAGTGTGATCGGTCGATATTACTGAAGTGTAATATCATTGGCCAAAGTTGTACTGTACGTGTATATTAATGTTCAGTTTACTACGGTTTGCGACCGAGTGCGTTTGTCGTTTGTCTCTATGTCCAGAGAAATGCATGCACATGAATGCATGCATGCTCATGAATAAGAATCACTTAATCCTTGTCATACAAGTCCTTGGATTAGAACTAGGGGCTCTGGTATAGATTCAAGATGGCGATATACTAATGCCATGCTACGTTTTATGCGTGGGACTAGCAGTAGCATAGCTAGGGGGGGGGGGGTGTGGGGGGTTCACGCCCCTCATAAAAAAATCATCGTCCCCCAGTCGCCCCCCTAATGAAAATTTTGCAAACTAACAGAAAATAATAGTATTATAAAGAAAAATCACTGTGAGCACCCCCACTCACCCTCCTATGGAGACAGCCCTGGCTACGCTGCTGGGGACTAGGTACACTGCGGACAACACCCAACCCAAGGACTTGGTTTAAAGTCCGTTTTAGAACCTGCACCTAGAAAAAATTACAGGCTGTGTGGTTACTCATTTCTTTTGTACTCGAAGGATGTTGGATCTGGAGGTAAATGGTAAAGTATGTAGTACCAGTGGTAAAAATCTGTTTTGCAAAGTTTGGGGGTGTTGATCAAGATTTTTAAAATCATCCCAGAAAAGTGACCCCATACAAAATTTCGCTGGATTTTATTTTTTAAAGGTGGGGTAGGGGAGGACTATCCAGTGCTTGAGGGCGCTATTAAAAATGGGTTTACCATGTACTTATGCAGTTATGAATGTTGAAGGGTTTTGACTAAACTTGATAATAATTAATTATGTATGTGGTTTTTTTTTATTCGCTTTTCCGACAAAGTCAGTCGGAAAAGGCCTTGTTTTTGTTCTGATTTTTTTTCTTTCTTCTTCTTCTTCTTCTTCTTCTTTTAGTTCTGACCAAAAGCCCATAGACTTTGTACACGAATTTTGTCCGCGGCACTTTAGGTCTTAAAAAACCTCAGATCTTAACCAAACTTACCTCAAACATAGACCCTAGGCTGAAATTGTATGTCGAAGAGTGACGTCATGATGACGTCATCACGTGTCACGTGACGTCATCTCAAAGGTGCGTTTTTCAAGGGCCTATATCTAGAGAACGGTAGGTCCGATTTCCTTTAAACCGGGTATGTTGGTAGGCTAGCTCGTGTTATAGATGGAAATTGAGGTGACGTCAAGATGACGTCATCATACGATTTTATAGTAATTGTTAAGTTTTTGAACTGAAAAGTTTCTTAAAGCCATATCTCACCAACAGAACATGCTAAATTCAAAATTCTTTTTGTAATAGCTTTGTTAGCTCCTATATTCTTTAACATAAATGAGAAAATGTGTAACGTCATCATGACGTCATCAAAAATGTGCTTTTTTGAAACACATATAAGGGTACGTCCGATCGTCATAAAAATTAGTGGGCAGGTAGATAGTGCTACTACCATGTTAAATCCGAGGTGGTGCATGATGACGTCATCGGCTGATTTTCTATGATTTGTTTAGTTTTATCCCAAATCCCATAGACTTTGTACACTAAACAACATCAGATCTTAATCAGGCTTAACACAAACAGAGACCCTAAGCTGAAAATGTATGCCGAAACGTGACGTCATGATGACGTCATCACGTGTCATGTGACGTCATCTTAAAGGTGCATTATTCATGGGCGCATATCTAGAGAACGGTACGTCCGATTGCCTTCAAACCTGGTATGTTGGTAGTGTAGCTCGTGTTATAGATGAAAATTGAGGTGACGTCATCATACGATTTTACAGTAATATTAAAATGCAAAATATGTGCACCATCATAATGACGTCATCAAAGGCATAATTTCTCGTAAGACATGTAAATTGGTAGGTCCAATTGTCATGAAGCCTGGTGGGCAGGCAGACTTGTCACAAGCAAGCAAAAATCGCAGTGACATCATACAAAAATAATGCGGAAAAGCCCTATGTTCTGTTCAGCGAAGAGACATAGAGTCCTAGTTTCTTCCTTCTTCTTTTAGTTCTGACCAAAAGCCCATAGACTTTGTACACGAATTTTGTCCGCGGCACTTTAGGTCTTAAAAAACCTCAGATCTTAACCAAACTTACCTCAAACATAGACCCTAGGCTGAAATTGTATGTCGAAGAGTGACGTCATGATGACGTCATCACGTGTCACGTGACGTCATCTTAAATGTGCGTTTTTCAAGGCCTATATCTAGAGAACGGTAGGTCCGATTTCCTTCAAACCTGGTATGTTGGTAGGCTAGCTCGTGTTATAGATGTAAATTGAGGTGACGTCAAGATGACGTCATCATACGATTTTATAGTAATTGTTAAGTTTTTTAACTTAAAAGTTTCTTAAAGTCATATCTCACCAACAGAACATGCTAAATTCAAAATTCTTTTTGTAATAGCTTTGTTAGCTCCTATATTCTTTCGCATAAATGGGAAAATGTGTGACGTCATCATGACGTCATCAAAAATGTGCTTTTTTAAAACACATATAAGGGTAGGTCCGATCGTCATAAAAATTAGTGGGCAGGTAGATAGTGCTACTAGCATGTAAAATCCGAGGTGACGTCATGATGACGTCATCGGCTGATTTTCTATGATTTCTTTCGTCTATCCCAAATCCCATAGACTTTGTACACGAATTTTGTAAGAGCCACTTTGGTCACTAAACAACCTCAGATCTTAATCAGGTTTAACACAAACAGAGACCCTAAGCTGAAAATGTATGCCGAAGAGTGACGTCATGATGACGTCATCACTTGTCATGTGACGTCATCTTAAAGGTGCATTTTTCAAGGGCCTATATCTAGAGAACAGTACGTCCGATTACCTTCAAACCTGGTATGTTGGTATGGTAGCTCGTGTTATAGATGAAAATTAAGGTGACGTCAGGATGACGTCATCATACGATTTTACAGTAATATTAAAGTTTTTGAACTTCAAAGTTTCTTAAAGCCATATCTCATCAAGAGAACATGCTAAATTCAAAATTCTTTTTGTAATAGCTTTGTTAGGTCCTACATATGTTAAACAAAAAATGCAAAATATGTGCACCATCATAATGACGTCATCAAAGGCATAATTTCTCGTAAGACATGTAAATTTGTAGCTCCAATTGTCATGAAGCCTGGTGGGTAGGTAGACTTGTCACAAGCAAGCAAAAATCGCAGTGACATCATAAAAAAATAATGCGGAAAAGCCCTATGTTCTGTTCAGCGAAGAGACATAGAGTCCTAGTTTATTTATTTATTTATTAAACTAGCTTTTCTTGATCAAAAAGTTTGGGATACATCATCTACTTTCCCCACAGGCTTTACTTTGTGGATAGAGCCAATCTCCCCCTTCGTTCCCCCCTTCCACCCCCTTCCACCCCCCTTCCACCCTTTCCACCCCCTTCCATCCCCCTTCCATTCCCCCTCCCATACCCCCCTTCCATACCCCCCTTCCATACCCTCCTCCAACCCCCCTTCCACCCTTCTCCATCCCCCCTTCCACCCCCTTCCATCCCCCTCCATCCCCCTCCATCCCCCTCGATCCCTGTTCTACCCCACTTGGTCTCTTTCCCTTCCTTCCAGCTCCTTTTCTGTCCCCCTCTGTCCTCTTCTTCCCCCACCCCCCACCCCCCACCCCTCCTTGTCATTACACCACTGATGAGCGTCTCTTGAGACCAGTGAAATAATATTTACAGCTGTGCTTGCCGTATGTCAAATTGGCAAATAAACTAATCAATTTCATCACTTAGCTAAGCTCGCCGTGGATTGTATATTCTCTATTTCACTAAAATATTGATTCATGTGCACATTCAGTTCACAGATATTGTGCACAGCTGTGCGTGCCACAAGACACATCTGTACTACAGTGACCGATTAAGCGACTGTAAATAAATGATATTATTGGGTTGTGCACGTTGAGTACGTCCAAATGAGAAGAATATGCAGCCCATCTTGTAGCCAGGCAGGAATGATGGGGCTGTTTTTGTTGCATGCGTGGGACACAAACGGCACACGTAAGAAAACCCAGATCTCCGGTCATTTAGGTTACATTTTCTGGATTGTCTTATGTATGCTGTTTGTACATATCCCATGCTTGCAACCGGGGTCATTCCTATGTGTCCCGGGTTCTATCTGTCCCGGGTTCTATGTGTCCCGGGTTCTATGTGTCCTACGGTAGCCTGTAGGTGACATTTAGATGTTTTAAGCAATTTGAGATATCTTGGTCTCCGGCGGGTGGTAAGGTAGACGCAAATCGAGATATCTCGGGATACGTCCTGAAAGAGTTAATTGGGTATTTCCGGACAGCTAAATTTAAAACTCTCCAAAAAGTCCAACTGGAGAGGTTTCAAATCCGCCATTTGGGTGCCATTTTGTGCACAGTAGTCACATCGTAAATGGACTTATTATTCCCTGCCTCAATGATGTCAGAATAATCGCCCGATCACTACCTTAATTTTGTTTTCTTTAATCAAAGTAGTATTGTTTTTGAAAACGTGGGTTTCGTGAGTTAACAGACTAGGCCTACAACTAGAGAGGTTTCAAATCCGCTGTCCGAACGTACCCAATGCCCCAAAAATTACTCAACCTTTCCCTACAATCGGGACACATAGGACCCGGGACACATAGGACCCGGGACACATAGGACCCGGGACACATAGGACCCGGGACACATAGGACCCGGGACACATAGGACCCGGGACACATAGGACCCGGGACACATAGGACCCGGGACACATAGGACCCGGGACACATAGGACCCGGGACACATAGGACCCGGGACACATAGGACCCGGGACACATAGGACCCGGGACACATAGGACCCGGGACACATAGGACCCGGGACACATAGGACCCGGGACACATAGGAGTGCACCCCTTGCAACCTACACAACAACCGCACAAAATGCAACCGCACAAAATGCATTATTGATGGACGAGAAATGAAAGGGGTATAGATGTATTTTTCAAAAGAATGAATAACATTGGTATGGTATTTTGTGTCCTTTGCTGCACTGCACAGTGCACACCCCCTCCTGCTCAGAATAAATGTTCAAAATTTCAAAATGAAATTTGTTAACTTAGAGAAGTTATGAGGATTTCATTGAGACATTGCACAAAAGAATAAAATAGTAACAGATTTAATAAGTTTCTCATCTTGAATAAGAAAGGGACGCTCCTAATTCCTACAGTATAAATGCATATCAATCTTTGCACGTAGCACATAATTGAGCAACATACATGTATTTAGGTAGACTAAATTGAGTCAACGGTGTAGTAATTTAAAATTGGCTTTCTTCTGTAGTTCATCACACTGCGAATGTGATTTATATATTCAAAATGGACACGGAGATTAAGACAATGTCATTTCATCCAGAAATCACATCCTACTCTATTCAAAATGAAGCCTGCAAACTATTGTCCCACCTTGACAAAGAGTGTAAACCTCACTGTGATTCTGGCCTCTGGATGTGATTTCGGACACTTATTGTTAAAATCGCATCTGCCTAAGGCCCCCCCAAAAATATAGTTGTGTTGCCATTCGCGACTGAACCTAAAAGTCACAAAAGCCGGGTCGCATTTGTTTGTTTGTTTGTTTGTTATTTTTTTTAAAGAAATTTTCAAAATCTCGCCTTTGAACAAGTTTTTATTATTGTCTTTAAATACAGCTACGACGGCACAATCGTGCATTTCGCCATCTCACTTTTAAATAAGCTTACTTTTTGCCTTCCGACTTCCGAGTTACATGACCTGTAGTATTGTTTTCATAGATGGTAAAAAAAAATTAAAAAAATAATAATAAAAATTGACCGACCGACCGACCGACCCTCCCTCACGATTTTTACCTTTTAAGGGCAACACAATTTTGTGTGTGTGCCTAATCCTTGGGTCAATCTTAAATAGAAACCCACATCCATTGGTTTCAAGTATGGACTGAGCTGTTTTAATATAACCTCTTGAAGATGGATGATGGCCATAGCCATAGCCGTGGTTTGAAAAACCACCTGGCTGGTTGTTACCTTCATTTCATTTCATTTCATTTCGGTTTTATTTCTAAAAAACACCAAACAAAAAGTCCAAGGACTAAAAATGTCTAGTTTACATTAACACTTAAGATAAAACAATTAAAATTTACACAATCATTAAGAAGAATAAGTTACATTAACTTTAAAAAAAGAACAAAAACAAAAAGAAAGTCTGACAATTACTGTATTTATGAGCTAAAATATATTTAGTTTGATTGTTGAACATTGAGGATTTTAATCATAGACATTAATGGTGATTTTTTTAGCCTTTGAGTTCTCATTTGGGGCATGGTAATTTGTGTAGAATTCCTTAAATTGAGCCCCGAAACAGTTTGCCGAGTTGGTGGCAAAAAATGACGATGTTTATTTGACAGTAAGGATTTAGCGAAATGCAGAGTGAGCTGGTCTCGTCTATCAGAAAGGGACTGAACATTGAATAAATAAATTAGATCATTATACGGTAAAACATGTGGATAAGCAATAATACGTAATGCTCTACGCTGCACTCGCTCTATACTTTGAGCTTGGGCTCATTCCTGTGCATACTCAATCCATTGTTTGCATTACGCTTGGCTTTGCAAGTCTGTATTGGCATACCAGCATGCCATTAATAACAGCCGGCCAGGGGTTAAACAACTTTCAACAATATACATACACTGTCGAGCATGCAGCCAAATTAATGCATGTATGCATACTACATGCAGTACCACATTAATTGTGTTCCGAAGAGGTTGTACAAAATAGTGCCCTCTATTGAAAAATCTGTTGCACTGCAATTCCTTAATTTGGATAGTGAAAAGTGTCTGTAGAGATTGTTATACAAATAATGAATGCGATGGTAAGAATAATTTAATGAATTGACAGGTGCAATGTTCCGTGGGAAAATTCCATCTGTCACCGAATGAAATTATTCTTTCCATTTCACGAACGTGACACATTAATTATTTGTTTTATACAACACCGGAATAAATCCTCGTCAGCTGACTGGTCCTAGTGCGACAGATGGTGTGACTGTGCAATGGAAGTTCTATTCACCGTCGAATAGAACTTCCATTTTTGCAGTGTGGCCATGCTGTGCATTGGGACGAATAATTCCACAGGCGTGATCAGTTTGGGGAAAAAAATTGAAATTTAATGTTAGGGGACCGTTTGTAAAGTGAGCCTTTAAAACAATGACTTTTTATTATATTTTTTTCTCCAATGAGAAATGTTTCATCAGACGTGGAAAAATTGTGACATTATGGAATTTGGGAAAATTTTGGGTGTTATTAAAAAAAGGAAATATTCTCCCATGATTATTAAAGTGAATTTTTTATTTTTTTGTCATACAATAGGAAATTATGATCGGCACCACTTCGACATGATGCGGAAATACAAGAGACTTGGCTGCGTTTTGTTTCTCGACAATGGCAAAGGTTTCGGCAATCCAGACGAAGATGACACCACATTTCTGGCCCCAATCTACCAATGCTGCAAGTAAGCTTGTACAGTACAAATTTTAAAAGTAGTGTACATGATTGTTAAAAAACTGAATTATTACGAAATACCTTACAAGACTGTAAGTTCGTCAAACAATCCACAAGGGACTGTAAGTTAATAGCAATCTCAATCACCATGTGAAATGATGGCACATGGTGTGCTGTCATTTTCAAGAAAAGTTGAGATTTATATCGTTTTTCCAAAGATTGTTCTGCGTAACAATCGTTATTTAAAATCGATTTTTAAAATACTGCCCTCTATTGACCGAATTTAGTTAGTCCGCGGTGCATCTAAAATGGGTTAACAATCGGAAAACGGGTGCAAGATTGCAATTATAGTACAAGTGTGTGTCGCGTAGTGTACCGAAGCGACGGGTTGTAACTTTCAGTGCTTGTGAGAGAATAGTTCAGTAGTACCTGGTTTCTGAAAATTCAGGTCCCAAATCAAGACAAGTGTGAAGTTAAACAATTAAAGTGTGAAATATTTGGCACACCTATCTCATCAAAAAGAGGTAATCAGTCCTTTTATGCTTGCTGCTGATTCAGCAACTGCACTTGTTCAGATCAGATTGATTATAGAGTGAATGCTAGTTGCAGCATGAGGACACCAAGCTGTGCAATGTTTGCCGAAGCTCCCTATTCCTCCAGTAATAGATGACAACATTCAGCCAGCTGTTGGTGAAAAAGATTGCGGTTGCCATGTTGACAAAACTGTGGTCATTCTCGATAGTGTCTTGTGAGAGTAACATGAGAAGGATAAGTGTAGGAGCCCAGCAAAGGAACACGGCTGCGGTTATGATGAGCACAGTTGTTGCAGACTTTGTGCTGATTGGCTGCAGAGCGTTCTGTCCCTCTGGAGGGTTACCGGCATAATTCTGAACAGCAATGCGGCGGGCCTGACGGCGAGCAACTTGTAGGATGCGTAGATAAAGTATCAGGATGACTGCAAGTAGAATCATGAGGATGCAGAAAGAAATGCTTTGGCAAACGTTGCATTCAGTGTCACATATACCCCGCGGCAAGAAGGTTGCGGTTGTAATTATTCCGTACAAAGTGATACATGCCACAAATGTAGCAATCCACAAGAGAGTGGCAATGATCTTTGACCTTTGTGGTGTCATCAGACTTGGGTATCGCAGTGGATGGACGATTGCTACGAAGCGGTCAATAGTTAAAAGCAGAAGGGAAAAACAACCAAGTGCAAAGAATGTTGCGGACAAAATAAAGTACACCGTGCACAGGAAATCGCCAAGCAGCCATCGTCCGGCCAGCATCTGTGTCAGCCATGGGACTGCAACGAAAAACCCTGTACAGAGATCGGAAACGGTGAGCAAAGCCATGAATGTCTTGGTTGTCTCTTGAATGCCGCTGGCGCGATAAAGGACTGCCAGGCATAGTGGATTCAGAATTGCATCCAGAATGATGTTGAGTGTCATCAGGATGCCGGCAAATATTTTGATGGGGTCCAGTTGAGCTGTAAGGGGCACATCTGTGGTGACTTCAGGTGTGTCCAAACCTGTTGCATTCATATTGTGTCCCGTAGCTCGTCACTGCAATTGAAGAAGTTGGTCAGAGCGTTCCTGACAAAGCTTTCTTCTACGAATGTAGCATTAAAACATCCAAAGCAAGAAAATATCGAAATCCGTTTTCCAAATCCCTACATTTTATAAAACTTTCTGTTACCGTGATGTACACGTACATGTATGTCAGCTCCCTCCATTGTACAAAACGATGTCAATAATCGTTTTTTTCTAAACATAGTCTACAAGAACTTTTCTGGATGGGATTTTCAATGGGCCAGAAATTCCCTTTATGTCACCCTGAACAAATAAATTGTGTGTTTTCATCAAATCACCGGTTTAGAAATTCTGAAGTCTCTGAAGAGATAGCCAAACACTGTACTGTCTGTCGACCTGGATGCAAACGTTCAGGCTGGGTGTTGAAATTTCCTCTAAATGGTCTCCATCTGTGCAGATTATATCTAGATGTGGGTGTACATGTATCATCACGCCACTGAGATAAAAAAAAAATGGATGTACATCCATTCACCCAGATAGCGTGTATCTTGACAGTTGCAGACGAGATGTCATTTACTGTCATACATGTAATGACGCAGTCTGTCTACTCTTAGAATCTCAGGCAACATCTCGTAAATGAGATGAGATTGATTTGTAATGCCACGGCAAGCGTAAATAATAAAACAAAGAAACCAGTCCTCTGGTGCAGCAGAGAGCAATATTGGTATAGTTTGTAATCAACTGTTTTGTTGATTGAAACCCCACCATGAGTTGAGCAGATGGGTTCTAGAATTCACGTTGTCATGGTTACTGTACAAACCTCAAAGACGCTGTGAATGCCAGTTGATGTGCATTTTGAAATGAAACATCTTTATTCAATTGAAACAAAGAATTTAATATAATGAAGGCTTCAAATTCAGACCACCCCCCCCCCCTTGCCACAGGCAGTGGGGGCACAAGAATTCCCACAGGGTGGGGGGGGAGAGTTCTCCCTCCTGCCCCCCCCCATTGCCTCCTCTTGCTACATCACTAATAGCAATGACTTGTTTTTTTCCATTGATGATCAACTTCAATTGCGAATGAGGTTTTCAAAGCCTACATGTATATTCGCACTATGTTTATGATAAAAACAGTCGCATTCTAAAGCGACTCTATCCGTTATACATTGACAGTCGTGTGTATTTGAAGCAATACTGAGGCATACGGGACAAGTTGATTTTTGTCAACAGCTCGTTGACGCCATGTAATATTATCAAGTCTAATTCACAAATACAGCGTGCATTGCAAAATACAACGTTTGTTTTTTTAAGCAGGCCAATAATTTCTCAAAGAAAATTGAGAGTTACCTCTATGAAACTAAGACAGGTTGTCTGTTTAGGGGCTGTAAAGTTCAAAGGTTCATAGAAAATTGTGTTGTTTCTAGTTATAAATGTGTTTGTAAAAAAAGGTAAAACTTGGATTATGTCAAGCCATTCTTATAAAATGATTTTGAAATGGGGCTGAATGCAAAAGAATCAAAGGTGTAGATAACTCAAAAAGTGACAGATTAAGGCCTTTCCTCGTGTTGATTAATCCTAACTACCAGGGTTGATAAAAAATCATGATTTTGATAGGCGCATTACATGCATTGAGTTAAACCTACTTGTAAGAGATGAATACCGTATCGTACATGTACATGTAAGTAGTACATTACTTCAAAATCATATGCATTGTACACAAGATTAATGTAGTACACTTTTTCAGGAAACTGGCCCTATACATCCCTTTAGAGTGAGTATAAGCGATTTAAAGTTAATGCAAGTCAGGTTTGAATAAACAGACATTGTTTTTACATTTAAAAAAAAATAATAAAAAATAACAAATGTGATTTTTATTAGTGATTTTTAAAAATTTGCTTCTATTAATTTAAATCATGATTTAAATCAATGATTTAAATCGAGTGATTTAAATCAAACAACCCTGCTAACTACCCCAAACCTTACAAACTCCAGATTTTGTGCTGATTGGCTGCGGAGCGTTCTGTCCCTCTGGAGGGTTGCCGGCATAATTCTGAGCAGCAATGCGGCGGGCCTGACGGCGAGCAACTTGTAGGATGCGTAGATAAAGTATCAGGATGACTGCAAGTAGAATCATGAGGACGCAGAAAGAAATGCTTTGGCAAACGTTACACTCAATGACACATGTACCCCACGGCGACACTGTTGCGTGTGTAATTATTCCATACCAAGTGATACATGCCACAAATGTAGCAATCCACAGGAGAGTGGCAATGATCTTTGACCTTTGTGGTGTCATCAGACTTGGGTATCGCAGTGGATGGACGATTGCTATGAAGCGGTCAATTGTTAAAAGCAGAAGGGAAACACAACCAAGTGCAAAGAATGTTGTGAACAAAATAAAGTACACCGTGCACAGGAAATCGCCAAGCAGCCATCGTCCGGCTAGCATCTGTGTCAGCCATGGGACTGCAACGAAAAACCTTGTACAGAGATCGGAAACGGTGAGCGAAGCCATTAATGTCTTGGTCGTCTCTTGGATGCCGCTGGCGCGATAAAGGGCTGCCAGGCATAGTGGATTCAGAATTACATCCAGAATGATGTTGAGTACCATCAGCGCGATGGCAAAAATGTTGACGGGGTCTAGTTGAGCTGTGAGCGGCACATTGGTGGTGACTTCGGGCGTGTTCAAACCTGTTGCATTCATATTGTGTTTTGTAAATCGTCACTGTGAATACAGGTTTAGAAGTTGGTTGAACGGATAGAACGGCACCAAAGCAAGGAAACTAAAATTCAATAAAAGTTGGTAAGAGGCCATTGCTGTCTGTTCCTATGAGGGCATGGGTGTCTCTTCCTTCTAGAGCGTTGCTGTCTGTGTGTCTGCTGCTGAAGCTATACAAAACATTATAAGTCACCTATTTTCTGCTATTATTATGGCAATCGTCTGTCATATAACCCAGAAACTAGTTAATGCCTAGATTGATATGGGTAATTACTTCCCAGTGATTTCCATTCTCGCTAAAACCAAACCTTCAGTCAACATAGTCTTAAGGTGATATCGCCATGGCAACTGTACGAAGCACACACATTAACTGAATGAGGATTTTTTTTAATAAACCTTTTTGTGCAGTTTTAACAGTAACAGTAGTGACAAAGAAAGCTTCAAAATTCTGAGTTTTTCTCATTTTTTTTTCACCATCCAAGATGGCAAAACTTTAAACAGGTCAGTGAAACGATATTTCCTATAAAATACTAACCCCCAAATCCGCCCATTTCTGAAAATTGACCAATCATGTACACTACATTTAAGACGCACTGCAGGGAGCCAGTTTATTTTTTGAAGTAAAGTTGTACAAGTTCCTTATCTGTCAGACTTTTGCGACCCCCAACTGAATTCTCAAGTCAAACATCGGCAGCTGTGTGTATTTAAAACAGGACTGAGGTATACTGGACCATTTGATTTTGTTAACTACTCCCTAATGTCATATTATTATGAAGTCTAATTCACAAATATAAGCTTACATTGCACAATACAACACCTTTCAGTGCTTGAGAGAGAATAGTTCAGTAGTACCTGGTTTCTGAAAATTCAGGTCCCAAATCAAGACAAGTGTGAAGTTATACAATTAAAGTGTGAAATATTTGGCACATCTATCTCATCAAAAAGAGGTAATCCTTTTATATGCTTGCTGTTGATTCAGCAACTGCACTTGTTCAGATCAGATTGATTATCAGTGCTGTAGTCGAGTCCACCCAATCCGAGTCCGAGTCCGAGTCCGAGTCCCTGGGGTTCGAGTCCGAGTCCAAGTCCTTGTGTCCGAGTCCGAGTCCTTGTGTCCGAGTCTGAGTCCTTATTGTCCGAGTCCGAGTCCTTTTGTGAATCTCAAGTACATGTACAGTGTTCTTGTTGACACTGAGACAGTACACAAATACTACACAGCATGGTCAAAAAGGGTATTTACGGTA
Source organism: Hippasteria phrygiana (assembly GCA_037893225.1). Taxonomy (NCBI): domain Eukaryota; kingdom Metazoa; phylum Echinodermata; class Asteroidea; order Valvatida; family Goniasteridae; genus Hippasteria; species Hippasteria phrygiana. The sequence goes on from JAZGUH010000918.1 coordinate 242,520, forward strand.
ATAAGAGGCTTAGAGAGGCTTTTAACACTTATGCCCCCCCCCCCCCCCCGGGCTGCCCCACCCCCCGGGCTGCCCCACCCAAGATGTAGGGATTGTCACTTTTGAAGTGACCAAATCCCCACCCCTGGGGCAAAATTTTAGTGACAATCCCGACTTATATGGGTGGGGCACCCCCACATCATGGTTTTAACTTTTGATGATGGGGGAAACAATGGCAAAATGAGTGACCAAAATCCCCACCTTGGGGCTTGAAAAACGTGACCAAACCCCCACATAAGACCTGGGGCAGCCCGGGGGGAGGGGTTGGGGAAGCAATTGATAGGTGCATTATTGAATGACATTTAAATATAACCTATAAATAAAGTCCATACATGACATACATATGTATGTGATTTGGGGCACATAAACATCTGCAAATATTGTCTAGTACTTTACTCAAGCGAAAAATCCCTGAATCAAATTAGATTTGCACAGTAGTTTGAGAAACTTCAAAGGAACCTTGCCGTGACACAACCTTGTGAAATTACTTTCAGCCATTATTATTTGAGATTATAAAGAAAAACTAATGGGCTTTGTGATGATACTGAACTATCCTTATTCCAATTTGAAAATATGACGTCAAAGAAATAACACCTACTGCAACCGAGCAGAGAACGGCACGCATTGCATGTGCCTCTAACGTCACCATAAAAACGTTGATTAACTTTATCTGTCTTTTTTCCAAACCAAAATTGCCCCTGGAGATTTAATTATACTGAAAAATACAAACATTTATTTAACCAGACTTGTTTTACTTCAACTAATGATTAGTTTGATTACTCAAAAACTGGTCTTGGGGAACATTCCTCTTTAGCAGGGCTGAAGTCGAGTCCCGATGTGAGTCTGATGACAAGTAGTACTTGGGTCAAACTTTAGCTTTAACATAATGTTTTTTTTTTGCAATGATTTTTTATTTAAATTGTAATACACAAACTATTTTAGCAGACAAACCAAATATGAGAATGTTTCTATATGGTGCAGAAATTTAAATAAGTACTTCACAATTTTGAAATGTAGAAGATTAATGATGTCATGAATATCAGTTGGGAAGTATTGCTAGTACAAGCCTACTAGCGCGAAATAGATTTTTGTGAATGAATCACTTTCGGCCAATCAAAACGTGTACCGCGCACTACATGTACAAGTACAACCGGTATTCCGTCTTCTGTATTCGCAAGTAATGGACGTCGAGCACCAGCCACATGACGTTGCGGCTCGACTGGCAACTACACGGACACCGCACCTTCGCGCATGCATGCAGCGCATTCGATCGCACACGCACGTACATAGAGCGAGCAAACGGCGATTTCATGCCACGTTTAATCTGGTGGCCGACCGACGTCTCGTCAGGCAAACCGTCCATACCTCACGTACTGAGCTCGTATACGTGTACTCAACCTCGTCCCCAGGGTCTACTTTCATCCTCGTTCTGGAAGGGTATTGCTCGAACACTATGGGGACGAGGTTTATGTGTACTGTACTACCGAATTAAGTACATGTGTACGTGTGTGCAGGCAACTGATGGGATTTGCGAACTAAACACTCCGACTTCGTTACAAAATTTCGGTAAAATTTAAGGTAAAAATCAGCTTTTTGGGCCGGACTCGGGCCGAGTCCTCGAGCTGGTCGAGTCCTTATTGTCCGAGTTCGAGTCCAAGTCTGAGTCCAAGTCCGAGTCCTGACTGTTCGAGTCCGAGTCCGAGTCCTTGAAAATCGGGACTCCAGCACTGTTGATTATAGAGTGAATGCTAGTTGCAGCATGAGGACACCAAGCTGTGCAATGTTTGCCGAAGCTCCCTATTCCTCCAGTAATAGATGACAACATTAAGCCAGCTGTTGGTGAAAAAGATTGCGGTTGCCATGTTGACAAAACTGTGGTCATTCTCGATAGTGTCTTGTGAGAGTAACATGAGAAGGATAAGCATAGGAGCCCAGCAGAGGAACACGGCTGCGGTTATGATGAGCACAGTCGTTGCAGACTTTGTGCTGATTGGCTGCGGAGCGTTCTGTCCCTCTGGAGGGTTACCGGCATAATTCTGAGCAGCAATGCGGCGGGCCTGACGGCGAGCAACTTGTAGAATGCGTAGATAAATTATCAGGATGACTGCAAGTAGAATCATGAGGACGCAGAAAGAAATGCTTTGGCAAACGTTACACTCAATGACACATGTACCCCGCGGCGACACTGTTGCGTGTGTAATTATTCCATACCGAGTGATACATGCCACAAATGTAGCAATCCACAAGAGAGTGGCAATGATCTTTGACCTTTGTGGTGTCATCAGACTTGGGTATCGCAGTGGATGGACGATTGCTACGAAGCGGTCAATTGTTAAAAGCAGAAGAGAAACACAACTAAGTGCAAAGAATGTTGTGAACAAAATAAAGTACACGGTGCACAGGAAATCGCCAAGCAGCCATCGTCCGGCTAGCATCTGTGTCAGCCATGGGACTGCAACGAAAAACCCTGTACAGAGATCGGAAACGGTGAGCGAAGCCATGAATGTCTTGGTCGTCTCTTGGATGCCGCTGGCGTGATAAAGGGCTGCCAGGCATAGTGGATTCAGAATTACATCCAGAATGATGTTGAGTACCATCAGCGCGATGGCAAAAATGTTGACGGGGTCTAGTTTAGCTGTTAATGGTACATTGGTGGTGCCTTCGGGTGTGTTCAAACCTGTTGCATTCATATTGTGTTTTGTAAATCATCACTGTGAATACAGTTTTAGAAGTTGGTTGAACGGATAGAACGTCACCAAAGCAAGGAAACTAAAATTCAATAAAAGTTGGTACGAGGCCGTTGCTGTCTGTTCCTATGAGGGCATGGGTGTCTCTTCCTTCTAGAGCGTTCCTGTCTGTGTGTCTGCTGCTGAAGCTATACAAAACATTATAAGTCACATATTTTCTGCTATTATTATGGCAATTGTCCGTCATATAACCCAGAAACCTAGTTAATGCCTAAATTGATGTGGGTAATTAATTCCCAGTGATTTCCATTCTCGCTGAAACCCAACCTTCAGTCAACATAGTCTTGAGATGATATCGCCATGGCAACTGTACGAAGCACGAACATTTGCTGAATGAGGTTTTTTTTTTAATAAACCTTTTTGTGCAGTTTTAACAGTAACAGTAGTGACAAAGAAAGCTTCAAAATTCTGACATTGAATGACAGCAATGTTTTCATTTCTGAGTAGCAGTTATTGGCAGCAAGGGCCTCAAAGTTTGATATCTTTGAACTTTGTTTATATTGAAAACCGTATAGAATGACCATATGGAATTTTGCGCTGGGATTTTTTTTTTAACCCTAACCACCACAAGGTATTCTCTGAGCATCCTGCCAAATGCAACAGAATGCAACACAGCTGAAATAGGAACCCTGCCAAATGCAATGTGCAACATCATCTGAACTCATCTGTACCAGCCTTGTTGCTGGAGGCTTATACAAAAGAATGCATGAAACCAGGAGACATGCCTTGACTGCTAAATGGAGCAACTTTTTACCAATGGTGCATTCTGTTGCAATTAACAGAGGGTAAAAAACAACAAATCTGAACCTTTGGTTATATTAAGTTGCCTTTAAACAGTTCACGCTGAGATTTTTTTCACGAGCCTGGGTGCCAGACGGGCTCAGGCCTTTCTGTGGGTATAGTACACCCTGGCCCCGCTCACTGCGAGCCGGTTGCTGACAGATATTTCCGCTGGACCATTGCCTCGCTGAGTGTGTGTATACACGTCACCTGGCGCGAACTGGTTAAGGAATGACAAACTGGGGGACATTCGATCAAGGAAAATTGTGAACTCGAGATGCGAGGTCAAAGGGCCCGCGCCAAGGGCAAAGGGCCCGCGCCAAGGGCAAAGGGCCCGCGCCAAGGTCAAAGGGCCAAGGTCAAAGGGCACGCTCCAAGACCAAAAGGCTCGCGCCAAGGTCAAAGGGCCCGCGCCAAGGTCAAAGGGCCCGCACAAATGTCCCGTGCCAAGGTCAAAGGCCGCGCACAAATGTCCCGTGCCGGGGTGCAAGGTCCCGTGCCGGGGTGCAAGGTCCCGTGCCGGGGTGCAAGGTCCCGTGCCGGGGTGCAAGGTCCCGTGCCGGGGTGCAAGGTCCCGTGCCGGGGTGCAAGGTCCCGTGCCGGGGTGCAAGGTCCCGTGCCGGGGTGCAAGGTCCCGTGCCGGGGTGCAAGGTCATCTGAGGTCAAGTTGTAAAATGGGCTGAACATGTCAAATTGGTCTCATTTGAAAAGTTGAAGTCCAATTGCAATTACTCTTGAGCTTTGTGCAACATGGAAACATTTATATATTGTTGATGTTATTGGAAGTCAAGTGGTAAAATAGGCTTAAAATGTAAAATTGCTCTCATTTGAAAAGTTGCAAATGCGATGCAGTGACCAATAAAAGGGGACATTTGTGATCCACAGATCACCTTGTTTAAATAAGTCAATACAATATTTAAAACTGGCAAAATGTCACAGCCAAGGGGGTAGATTTTCCCACTGGAAATGAGACATGAAATTGGCCTAAGATCAAGTTCGACACTGAGTCAAAAATTCTCCAAAAACTACAGGTACAGATACTTCAGTTGGTGAGAAATTCAGAATGTACAGTTGAAGTATATTATTATAAATATTATTAATATTATTTATTTATTTATTCGGCATAAAACTTGATGAGAAAACAATTACAACATATACTACAACAAAATACAAAAACAAAGGACAGAGCCAGAGGCATATGCCTGGAATTGAAAAAAAGTTTACCTAAAACTGTGACCCGAAGGTCTTGAATTCCAAAAAGCATGGTAACACTTTCTCTGCATTTTGCAGTTTCCTTGAATAACCTGTTGATCACTATGTCTAACCCACAGAGTTCGGAGGTCAACATATCTGCATTTGAAAGAATTGACCTGGCCTGAGTCACGACTGAGTAATCTCCTTCGCTCAGCAATGTACCACGACACCATCGCACCTGTCGTCACAGAGAACCACCTGCTTGCAATGGATAGGCGACTAGAAAAGATCCTACAGACCATCGACAAATGCATACACGACTACGGGGAGAACCAGGTGCTGGTCGACCGGTTGGATATCTGATATTTGTACACCAATAAATTCTTATCGCCACCCCTCTTACCCCTAGAGCATATGGGTATTTTCCTAGACACTATTCAGAATTTCGTACCACTTTTTGTCTCGCCTGAACAAAGTTCAGAAAGAGACTATGCAATCACTCTTTCTGTACGTAGTCCGTACGTAGTCCGTAGTCCGTATATATGTGTCATTTTGGTTAAAGTTTCGACAAATTGGTCTTATACCAGTGTTGTAGTCGAGACCATGCACAAGACCATACACAAGACCATGCACAAGACCATGCACAAGACCATGCACAAGACCATGCACAAGACCATGCACAAGACCATGCACAAGACCATTCACAAGACCAGCTTGTAACAGGCACAAGTAACAGGCATAAACCATGACAAAGGAATGCTTTTGTTACAGTTCATTTGAATAGCTTAAGACTTGTAATTGTATTAAGACTGCTGGTCTTGTGCTGGTCTTGCAGGGTCTTGTGTGTCTTGTGATGGTCTTGACTACAACACTGTCTTATACGCAAGTTTGAAGTCCAATTGCAATCAAACTAGTGTCATGCATTCAACAGTGCAACCTTTATATGATGCATGTGTGAAAGGTAAAGTACTGAGGTCAAAGGTCATTTGAGGCCAAAGGTCATTTGAAATTAGTAAGGGGGGGGGGGGGGTGTAAATAACGAAGAGTGCTTTACACATGCATAAGATGTGACTTTCAAACAAGATTTTGATATTCTGAGATTTTGCAGTAGAAAAATCAACATCACTCCGTCCGGCACAAACGTGGACAGACATTGTTTACTGGTTTTGTGCAAACACCTCATTTTCATAACCTGATCTGGGTGAGTGACCTATCATTTTTAAAGAGAAGACCTTAGGCTACTTATATTAAACTATTTTGTGATATCAGTTTTATTAATGGAATATTTCTGGTCTTTAATTTCGGCATGCTTTTGTCTCACCATGTATATTATGGTTGATTTCAATTTTAAATCACTGTATGTATCATAATGTACTGCCTACAACTGTGTGTACAAACTTCGATAAAAAAAGCTAGTAGGCTTTGCAGTTGCTATTCACGGGTTTATCCAATGGCACCAACTTGAGCCATGTCACCGCACAATAAATAAAACCGTCTTAAGCTAAAGATAATGCCATTTTATTTAGTAATACATGTAATAATAATTGAAAAGCCAGAAACTCTTGCATTAGTTTATCCCAGCACTAAAAATGCAGCATAAACGTGTGCTACCAATGCCATAGAGTTATATTGATTTTGCAGATATAGAGGGGGAAGGGAGGGGATTTTTGTACATTCTTTTTTCAATGACAAATTTTGCACAATCTGTGTTATTTAGACCCCACAAAAATTGCATCCTGGATTTGCCAGCGGTGGTATTTGTGCTGTTTTGTACAAACGAGAGCTTTCTTTATAAGTGCTGTGAACATTTCAAAGTGATCGCCATCTTTATTGTTTGTACAGTGGAGCCAAGCTGATAAGATGGCAGTTGTCTGGGCTGCTAAATGTAAAGAAAAGGCTCTTTGGTAGTAAGGGTAGTATTTGGCAATAATAATTGTTCCATCCATGTGAAAGATTTCGTGCCAGTATAGTGAGCTGCCAGAGAAATCATGCATTGATTTATTGGTGTATTTATTACCATCGTATAAATGAGTGATGCATTGTGTAAAACTTATGACCACCTCAGTTTGTACCTATAATGAATGCTGACTTGATCTGATGTTTTCTTCCTCCATGATCTGATGCTGTTCCAAAGGGAGCTAGGGGATAGCAGCACTCTAACCTCCTGTAAATTAAGATTGACCCCCCCCCCCCCCCCCATGCTGCTTTTCTTGTATTTGTTTTAGTTTTTTAGGAATACATGTATTTTGGTCAGAATTTATTAAATTTTTCGAAATTTTCTGAAAATCTCCACAAACTTTGGTTCATAGTCCCAAAACTCAGGTTCTCAGTCACTGACAAGCTAATAGTGTTCATTCGTTTTGAACGTACACAGGACGGCGTCTCAGCCAATGAAATGCCTTGCTTATAACGCTCCGCCCACTGTTACTGCCCACCGTGACCGCCCACTACCTTACCTTTATTATTCAAATTGTACAGCGCTTGTATTAATTATAATAACAGGGCAAGAGGATTTCAACTCGTCCATCGGTGCAAAAATCAGAATAACAAAAGAGAATTCAACTCGGCTGCGTCTGGAACAGTGAAATGGAGTTGTGTTCTGTATTTCTCCAACTATACTGGACGTTATATGACCGTTGATAAAGGAATCTCATGTTGAAATATTTCAAAAAAAGGTATCTACTATGTATTTTACCAATAAAAGTAAATACAAAACAATCTTACGTGTATACTTTCATCGGAATCGTATTTCTTTAATCTCCACCAATAATGAAACAAAAATAAAGAATTGTTATCAACAATATCACATGTATTATGAATAAATAATTATAAATGTTGTCTTTGATGAAGGTCTTATTTAATACCAGAACGGAGGCCAGCTAATTTTGTTTAGTACATTTTGGGTCAATCCAAAACGTATGTAGTTTGCGGGAAATATTTTTAACATATGGGTACATACATAACATTTGTTTATTGTAAATTCCATCAAGGTTATTCAGTGTCGTTGCTAATTTTGTTAATATTTCAAGGTCCTTGAAACATTAGGCATTTAGAGAAAAATGTCGACTAAAATGGTCTGATTATTAATTAAAATGTGCGCGAAATGTTATGCCCCACTTTAGTCTGTCTGCCAGAGTGACAGTACTTAAAGGGACACATTGCTTTAGATTTTGCGATTTAGGCTATAAAACTTAAATGGATATGGTTGGAAAGCTTTTTTTTTTTAAAGTAGAATATAAAGATTCACATAACTATCCCTTCAAATTGCGTGTTTTTTGTTTAATTTCGTGACAAATAACGGTCCGCTATTTTGTAGAACCAAATTTTTGACTCCACAAAATGGCGGACCGTGTTCACCAGTCGTATTTCCAGTCGCAGCTGGTTGAAGTACGTTCTGTTGATCCATTAAGATGTACTGTGTGGCACGGCGCGCAGCTAGCACTGGCGATATGTGTTGCGAGGTAGAGAATGGTACCTAGCGATCATCTGATAGGTTTACAAGGTCACTGGCTGCGGCGCCAGCCTAAAGACTCTTACAGCGTATTTTGCGCATTATTTAGACGGTGGTATTTACTACTGGAAATAAGTCTCTGTTTCGCGGGTCAGATGTCAGGGATCAGAGGCCAATTTTTTGTTTTGTAATCACTACTCACTAATTACAACACATTATACGTGTGTTTTTGCATGAACAACTCTTATAAAAGATAAGGAACATTTCCAAACAGCAACATTTCATGACATTTGAAGGCAATGTGTCCCTTTAATGTTGGCTTTTATTTATTTATTTATGTATAACCCAATGTCGTGCTATTTCTGAATACTGAAAATACCCTTCGCAAGCCTTTGTAAAGCTTAAGTACTATTTTAATTCTATACCAACCATAGTCTACCTTAATTAACCCTAACATTTTCTTGCGTTCCAAATGCATTGTTTTTTTTTATGAATATGGTACCCGACCTATAAGCCTTTAAAATCCTACGCAGTTTCTATTACCCCGCCTTAGCTTTATTGTTTTCTTGCGTTCCAAATTCTATAAGACCTAGGCCTACGTACAGCCTTTCAAATCCTACGTACTGTTTCTATTGTACGATTTTTTTTAAAGACACAGGCTTTGTTGATGAGCGTACGAATTTGTTGCTGCTCAAATTGTGATTATCACAGATATATGTATACTTTGCAAGTTTTATGTAACCAGGCATTTGGAACACAAGGAACTTGATAATAAGGCTCAGGCAGGTTACAGTCACTACTTAAACCTAAAATTTACTAAACAAAATTAGCTGGCCTCCGTTTAGGTCTTAAGTCAAGACAAATGTTTTAATTATTTGTTCCTAATACATGTGATATTGTTGATAAATTCTTTTGGCGGAGAATAAAGAAATAGGATTCCGATGACAGTATACATGTAACTGTAAGATAGATTGATTTGTATTTACTTTTATTGGTAAGAAAATGGTAGACAAATGTTTTTGAAAAATGTCAACATGAGATTGAATAGTCATTATAATTACCTCAGGTTACGGTTTCAAATGCATTCCTTTAATCAAGTCATGACGTCCAGTAGTTGCAATTACAGTACACAACTCCATCTCACTGTTCGAGACCCTGCCGCGTAGAATTCTCTTTTGTTATTCTGATTTGTGTACCGATGGACGAGTTGAAATCCTCTTGCCCTGTTATTATAATTAATACAAGCGCTGTACAATTTGAATAATAAAGGTAAGGTAGTGGACGGTCCGGTGGGCAGTAACGGTGGGCGGATCGTTATAAGCAAGGCATTTCATTGGTTGAGACGTAAATTACTGTCCTGTGTACGTTCAAAACGAATGCACACTATTGGGACCAAACAGCCATACTATATTATTGGTTTATGATGTTAGGAGAAGTGTACTCTTAGTGAGTTTGACTAATCTGCCTAATATGTGAAAAGGCCTCTCTTTCTGTCTAATAAGAATGGGTCCAGCCTTTTTTTGGTGCAATTAGTGTATTCATGTATATCATGTTCAACTCTTTCATGATAATTTCCTTGTACGTGTGAAGTAAAATTGCCTCGTACCTCGTTTGACTTCGTCTGTTTGGAAATGGCACTCCGAGTTTAAAGATTTTGGAATGCTGATGGTGGAGATTTCAACAAAAGAGGGTCAGAAAGGAAGTGCTAGAAATATGTCAGTTTTGGTAAAGTTTGCATTTTTTAAGTAAAGAGTGTTCCATTTTGCCTCCTTTGTTATTTTACAATGACACTCACGGGTATTGTTCACGTATAGAGTAGGAAAACTACTTACTTTTTTACGTATATTTTAGAAATACAGACAGAAGCATGATTTGTTATTTGTGTTGTATGTGACCAGCTCCACCCAAACAAGGAATAAGTTGGACTATTACATTTTGGGTAAGACAGCAAGAACATAAAAAAGCCACTCATGTCAGCCACGTTGGTATTAAACAGGATTGGATCCATAAGATGACATGTTGTGAGTGGAATTGACCCAAGTCCGTGCCCTGATTGAGCAATTCTGAAAGAAAATCGTATGAACGAAATGTTTTTGAATGAGAAAAAATGCACTGATTATCATTATACGGAACACAATATAGTTTGTCTTCACCTTGTGTATAGTGTTGGTTAGGGCGAAGATTGGAAAACATAACCACTATAGGAATTTAACGAGCGTCCTTTTTTTAAATTCAAAACCTGAAACATATTCAACCTGTGAGTTGTCGTTGCCCTCTTTTTAGGGGAATGTCGCAGTGGAAAGCTCATAGCTTATCTAATGCTAACAAATTAGCAAGTCGGTTTGAAAATAAAAATATATTTTCGGAGTGAGACATCCAAAAAGCATACTGCGTGTTAAAACATTTCCTACTTTCGTTTTTTAATAACTTTAAAATTGCTGTATGAAAAGTCTAATGCTTTGAGTATAATATAAAAGAGACGTGTACAATTTTCTGGCGCAATTTGATTACGTAATCATCATTTTAATACGCAATTGGCTATTTTCCCAAAAAGGACTCTTTTGCCGTAAATGACCTAGTCTAGCGAAATTGACATTCCTTGGGCAGGGTTCCTTTCAGGATTGTTTTTGAGAAATAAATAATTTTTCTTTTCGGTTGGATTGATTTAGGGACTATGGGAAAGGGATTCGACCAGTAGGCTATTCAGACCTTTCCTTGTTTGTGGTCAGTGATTGCAGTCATGTTCTTTACCACAGAGCAAACAATCTTTATTGTGATCTCTTTTTTTCGCATAAAGAAAGTGTTGTTCTAACCCAGAGAGATTATCGCAGAGAATACAGAACTTGTCCATCCCGGTAGATTCCGAGGGTAAATTTCAGTATCCAGTTTAAAATTTGTGCCCACAGACTTCAACCAGTGAATATTTAAATCAAACCGTCATAAGGTCAGGAAAAAACCCGAGTTATGCTATTCACCTTGGTAAAAACTAACCTCAAACTAAACACCCTATTACATCATAACAAATAAAGATTACGCAACCATATTTGCACCAACAAATTTTACAGGTCTCTTTTACATAATACTCAAAGCGTTATAATTCTCATGCAGTAAATTAAAAAAACACAAGTAGGAAATATTTGTTGACACGCAGTACAAGTATATAGTAGCTTTAAAGGTTCACAAAAATCAAAACACACCTGCCTTTAATTCGTTAGTACGGGGAATCCGCAAAATTGAAATTTTCGGTCAAAGCTATTGAGCTTTGCTTCATTGAGATAATAATGCATTCATTTGAATGCTCTTCGATCAAAAAGACAAGTTTACCAAGAATTTCAAAAATTCACCAGATACGGACTCGACTACAACTTAGCCTTGTATTGGTGGGACGGGCCACAAAGATGTTATTTTCAGTACCGGTAGCTTAGCTATGCAATATACGACGTATATGGGATTTTCTGTTGTTGCTGGCCCGCCGGAATGTATATTGTTATTAAGAAAAATCATTACATGTCTATCGTGTTATTTATTAATGCCTTAATATCATGGCATCCGATCAGATATATTATTTATTGCTTAAATTGAGTTTATTAATTGATTGTAACGTTACATTTCTTTAAAAAAAGATTCTAAAATTTCAATTGTATTTTTTTTTATAGCCTAAATGTTGTTGCCTCCTTAAAGCAAGGAAACGTTCTAGTCGTGGGAAACACGTATTTATTCATAAATTTTAAATAAATCTATCGTCCCCCCTTCCCACGTACCCCCACTGTCTACGCCACAGATAGCAATGACTTGTTTGTTTCAATCGATATCAACATTAATTGCGAATGGTGGCTTCACAAAGCCTATTGGCAGCATGTTTATGATAACAATACATTGTATCTAGCTGAAGCAGCTCCACCAAAAATGTTTTACATCGGCAGTCGTGTGTATTTGAGGCAATACTCGGGTAAGTTTGTATACGGAACCAGTTGATTTTTGTCAACAGCTCCCTGCAATGTTTTATCAAGTATAATTCACATTATTATCAACTAGGCCTACAGCTTACATTGCACGCTACAATTCTTTTATTTGGTACAATAATTGTATAGTAGCTACTTTCTAACAATTCAGGTTCCAAGTCTTTTTGGTAAATTATCAAGTCAAGTGCGAAGTTAATAATAAAAAAAATTGTGGAAAAAAAAGTTGGTGCTCATCACAAAGTTGGTGAACAACAGTGAAGAGGTCTGCACTATGCATTCTGCATTCAGCAATTAAACTTGTTCAGATCCGATTGATCATAGAGTGGATGTTAATGGCAGCACGAGGATATCAAGCTGTGCAATGCTTGCCGAAGCTCCCTATTCTTCCAGTAATAGATGACAACATTCAGCCAGCTGTTGGTGAAAAAGATTGCGGTTGCCATGTTGAAAAAACTGTGGTCATTCTCGATAGTGTCTTGCGAGAGTAACATAAGAATGATAAGCATAGGAGTCCAGCAGAGGAACACGGCTGCGGTTATGATGAGCACAGTTGTTGCAGACTTTGTGCTGATTGGCTGCGGAGCGTTCTGTCCCTCTGGAGGGTTGCCGGCATAATTCTGAGCAGCAATGCGGCGGGCCTGACGGCGAGCAACTTGTAGGATGCGTAGATAAAGTATCAGGATGACTGCAAGTTGAATCATGAGGAGGCAGAAAAAAATGATTTGGCAAACGTTACACTCAATGACACATGTACCCCGCGGCGACACTGTTGCGGTTGTAATTATTCCAAAGAAAGTGATAAATACCACAAATGTCACAATCCATGTGAGAGTGGCAATGACCTTTGACCTTTGTGGTGTCATCAGACTTGGGTATCGCAGTGGATGGATGATAGCAACGAAGCGATCAATTGTTAAAAGTAAAAGGCATGAACCACCGAGTCCAAAGAATGTTGAAAACAAAATATAGTGCACCGTGCACAGGAAATCGCCAAGCAGCCATCGTCCGGCCAGCATCTGTGACAGCCATGGGACTGCAACGAAAAACCCTGTACAGAGATCGGAAACAGTGAGCGAAGCCATGAATGTCTTGGTGGTCTCTTGGATGCCGCTGGCGCGATAAAGGGCTGCCAGGCATAGTGGATTCAGAATTGCATCCAGAATTATGTTAAGTACCATCAGCGCGATGGCAAAAATGTTGACGGGGTCCAGTTGAGCTGTAAGCAGCACATCTGTGGTGACTTCAGGTGTGTCCAAACCTGTTGCATTCATATTGTGTCCCGTAGCTCGTCACTAGTGCAATTGAAGAAGTTGGTCAGAGCGTTCCTGACAAAGCTTTCTTCTACGAATGTAGCATTAACACTTCGGGTGTGTTTAAACCTGTTGCATTCATATTTTGTAAATCGTCAGTAAATACATTTTTAGAAGTTGGTTGAACGGATAGAACGTCACCAAAGCAAGCAAACTAAAATTCAATAAAAGAAGTTGGTACGAGGCCGTTGCTGTCTGTTCATATGAGGGCATGGGTGTCTCTTCCTTCTAGAGCGTTGCTGTCTGTGTGTCTGCTGCTGAAGCTATACAAAACCTTATAAGTCACCTATTTTCTGCTATTATTATGGCAATCGTCTGTCATATAACCCAGAAACTACTTAATGCCTACATGTAGATTGATATGGGTAATTACTTCCCAGTGATTTCCATTCACGCTGAAACCCAACCTTCAATCAACATAGTCTTGAGATGATTATTATTATTATTTTATTATTATCACTTTTTTTTGACACGGTAGCCCATTCAACATAGTGCTGCTTTTCAAGGGGCCGTGTAGAAAAAGAACTTAAGCTTACAAACAAATGACCTTGGTAGAAAAAAACTAAAATGATGCAAAACTAAAATTGTGTAAAACAGTAAGACGCCTTAGTGACGAGTTATTATAATACAAAGCTAAAATAATGCAAAACTAAAGTTATATAAAACTAAATCTAAAATTAAAATTAAAATGAACTGAGAAAATACAACATGAAACTTTGGTGATGGAAGTCAGACATTTCATGTAAATATATAAACAGACAGGAATTAATAAAGGTCAGAAGTCAAAGTTATTATGTGGGAACACAAAATAAGATAAGATAAAAACTAGTATAAAATGAACTTAAAGGTGCGAATTAACAAGTAAATAAAAAGGTATAACATTTTTAAAAGAAATATTGCTAAGATCGGTACAAAACAATGGAATAAAATAAAATAATTAAATTAAATTAAATTAAATAGATGAATCATAAACAAACTTAGTTTAAAATATAGTATCAGTTGCATCACTGTGCTGTGGAGGCGTCATCATCGCGGATTTACGCAGCAAAGGAGTTATTAAGTTGCCTTTTAAAGGTTGGCAGATTTGGTAAATTTTGAATATTTGCATTAATGTCATGATATCGCCATGGCAACTGTACGAAGCATGAACATTTACTGAATGAGGATTTTTTTTAATAAACCTTTTTGTGCAGTTTTAACAGTAACAGTAGTGACAAAGAAAGCTTCAAAATTCTGAGTGCAGCAAAGTGAAGCAAAGTGAAGCTGTCAGCACAGATGCACTGTGCTGCGTCTGGCAGGGTTAGGGTTAAAAACAATTGGAGGATAACCAATCGTGCACACTACATTTAAGTCCAGTGCGGACAGCCGGTAAACATTCCAAATTGTCAAGTGCCGATCGTCGGTTGTCCGTTTATCCCTCCACAGCGGGAACTTTTACAGGGCCAACCGTGTATATAGCGGAAGAGTTACATGGCAGTTTTACATCGCTGAAAAGTCCAGTGCGGACAGCCACTGTATAATGTAAGACGTATATTTTGATCATGTGCTTTCCGTGCTTGACCACTGAAAGTTTACGTGGCCAAGGACTTTCCGCAAGGCGTGTAATCCACCCAGGTAGCAAGCCCATATGGGTGGCACGTGGGTCCCATGTGGGCCAGAATATGGGCCCCACGTGGGCGGACCCATATGGGCCCCAGAGGATTCTGCACCCAAGTTCCAAATGGGTCCCATATGGGCCAGCCCAGATAACCCATATGGGTCAGGTCTGGGGCCCATGTGGGCCAATAATATCTGGGTAAAATATGGGCAAGCCCATATGGGGCAGAATATGGGTACCATATGGGGCCCAGATGGGCCAGTAGTATGTGGGTAAAATATGGGTTATCCCATATGGGCATTATGATATGGGATTCATCTGGGGCCCAGGTACGCTAGCAGCATATGGGCAGAATACGGGCCGTCCCATATGGCCATTCTATATGGGGTTCATCTGGGGCCCAGGTGTGCTAGTAGTATATGGGCAGAATACGGGCCGTCCCATATGGCCATTCTATATGGGGTTCATCTGGGGCCCAGGTGTGCTAGTAGTATATGGGCAGAATACGGGCCGTCCCATATGGCCATTCTATATGGGGTTCATCTGGGGCCCAGGTGGGCTAGCAGCATATGGGCAACATGTGGGCTATCCCATGGGCATTATATGGGGTTCATCTGGGGCCCAGGTGGGCTAGCAGTATATGGGCAGAATACGGGCCGTCCCATATGGGCATTATATGGGCTTCATCTGGGGCCCAGGTGGGCTAGCAGTATATGGGCAGAATACAGGCTGTCCCATGGGCATTCTATGGGCTTCATCTGGGGCCAACGTGGGCTAGTAGTATATGGGCAGAATACGGGCTGTCCCATATGGGCATTCTATGGGCTTCATCTGGGGCCAACGTGGGCTAGCAGTATATGGGCAGAATACGGGCTGTCCCATATGGGCATTCTATGGGCTTCATCTGGGGCCCAGGGACTATAGCAGTATATGGGCAGAATATGGGCCATGCTTTTACTTTTCCAAGGTAAATACTTTGACTAAGGACAGCATCATTAAACGTTTAAGACTAATACGAGTACCGTCATCAATAATTTTATTGTAAAATTACATTTTGTACACAAGATGAAATAGAGGAAGTCATTAATTTAAAATGATAAGCACATGAGGCACCATAACACATCCAGGGAGGCTATGATTTAGCCATGTTAAGATTGTTGGAGTCAATTACATACTATATTTTCCGATGTTAAAATTTATCACTTGCCTCGTGCGATTTTTTGTTAATAAAAGCCCTCCATGATGCAAAGTAGGAACAATGCTAACTTTGAACCTGACGATTTACTATTGTGTTGACAAATTGTAGAAAATACATTTACTTCAATGTCATTGACACTGCATCAATAATTATCTTAATGGAGCTGGATAAATTGACCAGAACATCAACAATAAACAAATTTTCATGCACAATTTTAACAGAAATGTTCTTAACCTTGTTGGCTATTCTGTATTGAAGTTAACCTTAAAGTACCAAGGAAGTGGACGGTGATTTTTACAAGACACCGACATGAAATTTATTTCTTTCGAATGAAGTCAACCTAATACAAGTAATAATAACATTGGATGGCTTTTTTCAAGGGATACAAGAATATAATTGCTCTCGCTATAACAATATCGCATATTCGACTCGGTGCATTATTGTTGTTGCTTGTGCAATATATTCTTGCATCCCCTCAGTCATCAGATATTATAAAAGGTGTATAAATAAAGGTAATCCAAAACAAAATAGAGTTTACCGAAGTCTGACGTCAGTTGGCATGACAACTGGTTCCAAACAAATGGAGATTTCGACTGTTCCTTTGTTAACTCATTATTTTTGGATTACCTTTTTTGACATTCACTAAAGTTCATTGCCATTGAATCCTCGCTTCCTTCTTGGATATGCTGAGCCAGTTGTCCAAATTGTCGCTTACTCCGTCCTCCTTTCAAATCTTTGGAATTGTAGAGGCGAAGGATGTGATGCATGATTTTACCTCGTCCCGTGTTGCCTCTTTTGTTCTGTATTATGCCGTACACCGAGCCCCTGAAAATGAAAACATT
The DNA here is from genome assembly GCA_037893225.1 of Hippasteria phrygiana. NCBI lineage: Eukaryota > Metazoa > Echinodermata > Asteroidea > Valvatida > Goniasteridae > Hippasteria > Hippasteria phrygiana. Next base: position 259,640 of record JAZGUH010000918.1, read on the forward strand.
GCATGAGTATCAACCTGAAATAAGTTGTAACAATTATTACCTTTAATCAGCAGACAAATTAGTGTGCATTTGCAAATGGCAAATTTGAGTAAAGGCTGGGCGAATTAGGAAGCTATTTTTCTGCAGCAACAGACTTCAAATTTAATTATAGCTTTATACATGTACATATTGTCATAAAGAATACATGCAGTGTAAATGTTCCTCTCTTGAAATCTATGTGAAAATGAACGCTTCAGTGACACTTTAATTTTCGCCACATCGATCCCCATGTTGGTACATAACCAATTAATTAAGCTACAATCAAATCGGATCTATAGTTTCCTAGATACAGGCCTTAGAAAAATTCCAATTTGACGTCATGCCTTGTGATCATGATGTCATTTCAATTTTCACTTATTACACATTTTGGTCTAGGTACATGCCAATTGAGTTACAACCAAATCAAACCCATAATTCTATAGTTGTAAGCCTTAGAATACTATAAAGAAAAGTGCATATTTGATGCAAGGTCACAATTTTCAATTCACAACTTCTCCAGGTATTTTTTCGTCTATGGCAAGTTTCAAGGTTGACCTGTATGCAGAAAACGTCATACATGTGTATTTATGTAGAATAAGATATTCAAATGTTAACAAATTGATCATAAGTCACTTACCAGTTAAAATACAGCTCTGGGACTTAACTCTTTCGAGTACAAAAAACGTGCTGCTGGCCCATCAAAATACGGCAAAATCCGGGTTTGTGCGCTGTAAGCAGGGCTAAATCTGGGCTTGGACTGCCACCTGAAGGAAAGAAAGAAAGAAAGAGACAGGAAATAGGGTGGTTGGATCTTATAGAGGTACAAACATGTAGATGGAACAGCACTTTAATAATAGATGTAAAATAACACAATCTCAATCAACTGTGCCTAGTCTTCCACTTGCCTCTTCTCAATGAAATAAGCCAGCCCAAGGACTGTGGCCATGAGGCCTCCCTTCACCATGCTTTACTACATGTATAGCCATGCCCAAAGGCTACACTTGCTAAAAATTACTCAGGAATGTCCATCCAAGGACACATGTGGGTCATGTTTCCACAAGACCCACTGTGTCCTTGAATGGACTGCACAGTCCTATGGGCCTTATTAGGTATGCAAATCCTCTGGCCTGTAGCTAGTGAACTGATAAGAACAAAGGACTAAGGCATGGGTGTATACATTTGTGCATGGAGGAAAGATGATTTGTGTCAGGTACATGGGTGGTCATGGAGGAATATTCCTCTCTGATGTGGTCAAAATACATGTAGTTACAAAATATGAAAAAGCCTCTGTAAATGTATATGCAAGAAGGGATCTTAAAATGACTGTGGACCCTTCCTCATCCAAGGGATTATACATACATGGAACTTAAATGCAAGTGTTCTGTCACTTGATGGATAGTAAATTCCACCAACGTACGTACTCTTTATTTACAAATCGTGGGAAAAATTTGTCAACTTCAATGATAGTTTAAGAGAAAAGAGCACCTGAAATGTTTAAAAAGAACAAAAGTGTAAGTTGCCGAACACTAAACTCAACATTCATCAAAACTTTCAAGGTTCAAACTTATCCAGTCAAGAAAAGATGGGAGAAAAAACAATCTAAACTCAAGAAAACTGTACACTGTGTGTACATGTGTGTATTTAGAGGGGCTATTATAATAAAACTGGGCAATGTAAATAGCATAAGGAAAATGCAAAACTAGATTTATACATTAATAGGAAAAAAAAATCATTGCACTTACCAACAAAACAGAGCAGGACGAAACTGCATGCAATGAGGAGCTGTGGGGCTCGTGTGTTGTTGCCTGTGTGCTGTTGGTCTGCTGAATGAATGACCTCTGTACTGTGTAAAGTGGCTATACACGTACACAGGAATTTAGGTTGGACTAGAATAAACAGCAGACCGCCTCTATATCTCCCAACTAAACACAGTTTACAGGGAAATATCATCTAAAAAACTGAAATGTTTTATGCTTCTTTGCTTTACTACCATGGGGGAATAAGAACATGCACAATCTATAAACCTTCTTTTATTAGAGTTAAAGTAGAATTATCTTAACAAAATAATCTTTTCAAACGAAAAGATCAGAACTTGAAAACCCACAACAGAATGCCAGGTCACTCAGCTCAGATGGATCGAGTGACCATTTAGGTACCATGATTTCAAAGAGGATTGTAGTTTAGGACACCTTTGTCTCTAGCTTGCCCACATAGGCTTGCCCAGAATTTTCCCATGTAACACCCATATGGGGCCGCCCATATCGTGCCCACATGGGCTTGCCCAGGTTTTTCTCATGTGACACCCATATGGTCCCGCCCATATTCTGCCCAGATGGGCTTGCCCAGGTTTTTCCCATGTGACACCCATATGGGCCCGCCCATATTCTGCCCACATGTGCTTGGCTATGTTTTTCCCATGTGACACCCATATGGGCCCGCCCATATTCTGCCCACATGTGCTTGCCCAGGTTTTTCCCATGTGACACCCATATGGGCCCGCCCATATTCTGCCCACATGTGCTTGCCCATGTTTTTCCCATGTGAGACCCATATGGGCCCGCCCATATTCTGCCCATATGGGCTTGCCCAGGTTTTTCCCATGTGACACCCATATGGGCAATCCCATATTCTGCCCACATGTGCTTGCCCAGGTTTTTCCCATGCGACACCCATATGGGCCCGCCCATATTCTGCCCACATGGGCTTGCCCAGGTTTTTCCTATGCGACACCCACATGGGCCCGCCCATATTCTGCCCACATGGGCTTGCCCAGGTTTTTCCCATGCGACACCCATATGGGCCCGCGCATATTCTGCCCACATGGGCTTGCCCAGGTTTTTCCCATGTGACACCCATATGGGCAATCCCATATTCTGCCCACATGTGCTTGCCCAGGTTTTTCCCATATGACACCCATATGGGCTATACCATATTCTGCCCATATGGGCTTGCCCAGGTTTTTCCTATGTGACACTCATATGGGCCGCCCATATCGTGCCCACATGGGGCTTGCCCAGGTTTTTCCCATGTGACATCCATATGGGCCCGCCCATATTCTGCCCACATGGGCTTGCCCAGGTTTTTCCCATGTGACACCCATATGGGCCCGCCCATATTCTGCCCACATGGGCTTGCCCAGGTTTTTCCCATGTGACACCCATATGGGCCCGCCCATATTCTGCCCACATGGGCTTGCCCAGGTTTTTCCCATGTGACACCCATATGGGCCCGCCCATATCCTGCCCACATGTGCTTGCCCAGGTTTTTCCCATGTGACACCCATATGGGCCCGCCCATATCCTGCCCACATGTGCTTGCCCAGGTTTTTCCCATGTGACACCCATATGGGCCCGCCCATATTCTGCCCACATGGGCTTGCCCAGGTTTTTCCCATGTGACACCCATATGGGCCCGCCCATATCCTGCCCACATGTGCTTGCCCAGGTTTTTCCCATGTGACACCCATATGGGCCCGCCCATATTCTGCCCACATGGGCTTGCCCAGGTTTTTCCCATGTGACACCCATATGGGCCCGCCCATATTCTGCCCACATGGGCTTGCCCAGGTTTTTCCCATGTGACACCCATATGGGCCCGCCCATATTCTGCCCACATGGGCTTGCCCAGGTTTTTCCCATGTGACACCCATATGGGCCCGCCCATATTCTGCCCACATGGGCTTGCCCAGGTTTTTCCCATGTGACACCCATATGGGCCCGCCCATATTCTGCCCACATGGGCTTGCCCAGGTTTTTCCCATGTGACACCAATATGGGCCCGCCCATATTCTGCCCACATGTGCTTGCCCAGGTTTTTCCCATGTGACACCAATATGGGCCCGCCCATATTCTGCCCACATGTGCTTGCCCAGGTTTTTCCCATATGACACCCATATGGGCTATACCATATTCTGCCCATATGGGCTTGCCCAGGTTTTTCCTATGTGACACTCATATGGGGCCGCCCATATCGTGCCCACATGGGGCTTGCCCAGGTTTTTCCCATGTGACATCCATATGGGCCCGCCCATATCCTGCCCACATGTGCTTGCCCAGGTTTTTCCCATGTGACACCCATATGGGCCCGCCCATATTCTGCCCACATGGGCTTGCCCAGGTTTTTCCCATGTGACACCCATATGGGCCCGCCCATATTCTGCCCACATGGGCTTGCCCAGGTTTTTCCCATGTGACACCCATATGGGCCCGCCCATATTCTGCCCACATGGGCTTGCCCAGGTTTTTCCCATGTGACACCCATATGGGCCCGCCCATATTCTGCCCACATGGGCTTGCCCAGGTTTTTCCCATGTGACACCCATATGGGCCCGCCCATATTCTGCCCACATGTGCTTGCCCAGGTTTTTCCCATATGACACCCATATGGGCTATACCATATTCTGCCCATATGGGCTTGCCCAGGTTTTTGCTATGTGACACTCATATGGGGCCGCCCATATCGTGCCCACATGGGGCTTGCCCAGGTTTTTCCCATGTGACATCCATATGGGCCCGCCCATATCCTGCCCACATGTGCTTGCCCAGGTTTTTCCCATGTGACACCCATATGGGCCCGCCCATATTCTGCCCACATGGGCTTGCCCAGGTTTTTCCCATGTGACACCCATATGGGCCCGCCCATATTCTGCCCACATGGGCTTGCCCAGGTTTTTCCTATGTAACACCCATATGGGCAATCCCATATTCTGCCCACATGTGCTTGCCCAGGTTTTTCCCATATGACACCCATATGGGCTATACCATATTCTGCCCATATGGGCTTGCCCAGGTTTTTCCTATGTGACACCCATATGGGCTATACCATATTCTGCCCATATGGGCTTGCCCAGGTTTTTCCCATGTGACACCCATATGGGCCCGCCCATATCCTGCCCACATGTGCTTGCCCAGGTTTTTCCCATGTGACACCCATATAGGCCCGCCCATATTCTGCCCACATGGGCTTGCCCAGGTTTTTCCCATGTGACACCCATATAGGCCCGCCCATATTCTGCCCACATGGGCTTGCCCAGGTTTTTCCCATGTGACACCCATATGGGCCCGCCCATATTCTGCCCACATGGGCTTGCCCAGGTTTTTCCCATATGATACCCATATGGACCAGCCCATTTTCGTGCCCATATGGGCTTGCCCAGGTTTTTCCCATATGATACCCATATGGGCCAGCCCATTTAGATACCCATATGGGATAACCCATATGGGTCCCATATGGGATACATATAGGTTAGCCCAGGCCCAGATTGCCCAGGTATTTCCCATATGGGCCCCACATGGGCTTGCTACCTGGGCAACTGCAGACGGATAGAAGAATAACCACAGTGGAATGTTAACAATCTCGCACGGTAACTTTTGACAATATGTGAATGCGGCTTGAGGCCTTTAATGTACTTATTTTACACACAGTGTAAACATCTCAACAAGGTATAAGCCCTAAATTCCCATTTAATATTATTAGTTTACCCCGGACCCCTCTGTCCCAAAATTGCCGGCCCAAATCGTGGATTTCAGGGCAATGTGTGCCTTTAAACGGTCCACAAAATACTCTCGTGTGATATGCACAAAGTTTTACAACTCAGATTTGTTTAAAACCCTGTAAAAAGAACAGTTTATCCAGGCTTGGGGTCCCGGAGGCAACATTGGATTTTTTTTTCTGAAAAAGTGACCCAAAGTTGTTTTCCAGAGTTTTTTTTTTTTTTTTTAGGGAGGGTAGTACTGTTTGTAAAGTGATGGCCTTTTTGTGTCGCCTAGACAAATGTTTTGGGAGCACTTACCAGTCATGAATTCTGTTTGTGTGGCCCGTGTGGCCCGTATGTTAAAGTTTTAGGTTATTTTTAATTTTTGCTTTCATTTTGTGTCATTTGAAAATTTGAAGTCCAATTGGAACCAAATGTGGGTTATACATGTATATGTAATATGGGAACCTTCATATGTTAATGAGGTCAAAGGACACATACCAAGGTCATCTGAGGTCAAGTTGTAAAATGGGCAATCACACTTGAGCTTTGTGCAACATGGAAACATTTATATGATGTTGATGTTACAGGTCATTGGAGGTCAAGTGGTAAAATAGGCTGAAAATATAAAATTGCTCTCATTTGAAAAGTTGCAAATGCGATGCAGTGACCAAAAAAGGGGACATGTGTAATCCACGGATCACCTTGTTTAAAGAAGTCAATACAATTTTTAAAACTGGCAAAATAGTCAGCCAAGTGGGTAGATTTGCCCACTGAAAATGACATGAAATTGGCCTAAGATCAAGTTCAACACAGTCCACAACTCTCCAAAACTATAGGTTGATACATGTACAGATATTTCAGTCAGTGAGAAATTTAGAAGTATATTTTTGAAGTATATTATTATAAATATTATTATTTTTATTATTATTCATTCAGCATAAAACTTGATGAGACAATTACAAAAACATATACTACAAAAATACAAAAACAAAGGACAACGCCAGAGGCTTTTACCTAAAACTATTACCTAAAACTGTGACCCGAAGGTCTTCAATTCCAAAAAAAAAAGTTGGTAGCACTTTAATTCTCTGCATTTGCACTTTTCTTGAATAGCCTGTTGATCACTATGTCTAACCCACAGAGTTCGGAGGTCAACATATCTGCATTTGAAAGAATTGACCTGGCCCGAGTCTCGACTGAGTAATCTCCTTCGCTCAGCAATGTACCACGACCCCATCGCACCTGTCGTCACAGAGAACCACCTGCTTGCAATGGATAGGCGACTTGAAAAGATCCTACAGACCATCGACAAATGCATACACGACTACGGGGAGAACCAGGTGCTGGTCGAACGGTTGGATATCTGATATTTGTACACCAATCAATTCTTATCACCACCCCTCTTACCCCTTGAACATATGGGTATTTTCCTAGACACTATTAAGAATTTCGTAGCTTTTTTTGTCTCGCCTGAACAAAGTTCAGAAAGAGTCTATGCAATCACTATTTCTGTATGTAGTCCATACGTAGTGCGTAGTCCGTATGTGTCATTTTGGTTAAAGTTTCGACAAATTGCTCTTATACGCAAATTTGAAGTCCAATTGCAATTAAACTTGGGTCATGCATTCAATAGTAGTGCAACTTTTATATGATGCTTGTGTCAAAGGTCAAGTACTGAGGTCAGAGGTCATCAGAGGTCATTTGAGGTCAGATGTCATTTGAGGTGAGGCAATTAGAGGTCAGAGGTCATTTGAGGTTAGAGGACATTTGAGGCAAAAGGTCATTTGAGGCAAAAGGTCATTTGGGGCAAAATGTCATTTGGGGCCAAAGGTCATTTGAGGCCAAAGGTCATTTGGGGCCAAAGGTCATTTGGAGTCATGTTGTAAAATTGGCTGGAATTGTAAAATTGGTCTTATATGCAAAGTGAAGTGCAATTGCAATCAAACTTGGGTCATGCATTCAATATTGCAACCTTGGGTTGCGTTTGAGTAGCTCACCCGCGCCCGGGTCGACTCGGGTTAGCCCCGTGCCGTTCGATTAGGTCTGACGTCATACCCCGGGCTCACTCGGGTCAGCCACCACAGACCCGGCCTGCTCGGGGAGCAGAGTCACTAGTGAAATAACGGCACACGCATGCGTAGTTAAGTCTGACTACCCACAGATTCTACTAATCAACTTTTAAGTTATTGGACTTAGCAACATTAAAAACCAACAGGTATGTCATATCGTTTCGGTTTGCGGTAACACCATGTGTTTATCTCAACTAAAGAGAGGTATGGGTTCTGATAAGAACCTTATCGCACAACTCGTATTTTCAGAACCCATACCTCTCGTTAGTTGAGATAAACCCATGGTGTTACCGCAAACCGAAACGATATCGATATTCCACCATGCAAAGCCTCAAAACTTATATAGGTATGTCATAGATAGAGGGCAGAGTTTTAAGAAAAATTTGTAGGAATTGTTTTTGGTAAAACGACAACGAAGATGACAAAACGCAACACGAAAATAAAGATGGCGAAGACCGCACTGATTTGCGGCGCAAGACTCCAACTGCAAAACACGTAAGAAAATTGTATTTTGTCCGACTGTTTGTTCACTTTGAAAATGTATTCAAATTTACCTAGTCAGTTTCCCTTGTGGATTGTTTGGCGAATTATAAGTTAAAAAGTCGTATCCTCATTGAGTGATCTCCACAATGTCGCTGGCTACACGGCATTCTGGGTTTATGACTTCTGACTAGCGCCCACTCGAACAAAGATACTGACAATTTGGGAGACCGCCAACATAGGGCAAGATAGCTCAGTTGGTAAAGCGCCGGTACGGTAGCCCGGAGGTCGCAGGTTCGAATCCCGCTCGTGCCAGTTTCTTTGTTCACTTTGAATTTTTTTTTTAATTAGTAAGGAGTGGGGGGGGGGGGGGGGGGGGGTGGTAGGGGTTAAAAAACGAATAGTGCTTTACACATGCATAAGATGTGACTTTCATACAAGATTTTGATATTCTGAGATTTTGCAGTAGAAAAATCAACATCACTCCGTCCGGCACAAACGTGGACAGACATTGTTTACTGGTTTTGTGCAAACACCTCAATTTCATAATCTGATCTGGGTGAGTGACCTATCATTTTTAAAGAGAAGACCGTAGGCTACTTATATTAAACTATTTTGTGATATCAGTTTTATTAATGGAATATTTCTGGTCTTTAATTTCGGCATACTTTTGTCTCACCATGTATATTATGGGAAATTTCAAGTTTCTATTTTTTTTTTTTTTTTTTTAAATCACTGTATGTATCATAATGTACTGCCTACAACTGTGTGTAAAAACTTCGATAAAAACGCTACTAGGCTTTGCAGTTGCTATTCACAGGTTTATCCAATGGCACCAACTTTAAGCCATGTCACCGCACAATAAATAAAACAGTCTTAAGCTAAAGATAAAGCTATTTTCTTTTAGTAATAATAATTGAGAAGCCAGAAACTCTTGCATTAGTTTATCCCAGCACTAAAAATGCAGCATAAACGTGTGCTACCAATGCCATGTAGAGTTATATTTATTTTGCAGATAGAGGGGGAAGGGAGGGGATTTTTGTACTTTTTTCAATGACAAATTTTGCCCAATCTGTGCTATTTAGCCCCCACAAAAATTGTATCCTGGATTTGCCAGCGGTGGTATTTGTGCTGTTTTGTACAAACGAGAGCTTTCTTTATAAGTGCCGTGAACATTTCAAAGTGATCGCCATCTTTGTTGTTTGTACAGTGGAGCCAAGCTGATAAGATGGCAGTTGTCTGGGCTGCTAAATGTAAAGAAAAGGCTCTTTGATATAGTAAGGGTAGTATTTTGCAATAATTGTTCCATCCATGTGAAAGTTTTCGTGCCAGTATAGTGAGCTGCCAGAGAAATCATGCGTTGATTTATTGGTGTATTTATTACTATCGTATGAATGAGTAATGCATTGTGTAAAACTTATGACCACCTCAGTTTGTACCTGTAATGAATGCTGACATTGCACTGACTTGATCTGATGCTGTTCCACAGGGAGCTAGGGGGTAGTAGCTCTCTAACCTCCTAGAAATTAAGATTGCCCCCCCCCCCCCGAAAATCTCCACAAACTTGTTCATAGTCCCAAAACTCAGGTTCTCAGTCACTGACAAGCTAATGGGACCAAACTGCCATACTATATTTTTGGTTTATGATGTTAGGAGAAGTGTACTCTTGGTGAGTTTGACTAATCTGCCTAATATGTGAAAAGGCCTGCCAAAAGGCCTTTAACTGACTGTTTTCTCTTTTTGTCTAATAAAAATGGGTCCACCTTTTTTTGGTGCAATTAGTGTATTCATTTAGATATCATGTTCAACTCTTTCATGATAATTTCCTTGTAAGTGTGAAGTAAAATTGCCTCGTATACCTCGTTTGACTTCGTCTGTTTGGAAATGGCACTCCAAGTTTAAAGATTTTGGAATGCTGATGGTGGAGATTTCAACAAAAGAGGGTCAGATGTCCGTTTTGGTAAAGTTTGCATTTAAAAGTAAAGAGTGTTCCATTTTGCTTCCTTTGTTATTTTACAATGACACTTACGGGTATTGTTCACGTAGAGTAGGAAAACTACTTATTCTTTTACGTATATTTTAGAAATACAGAGAGAAGCATGATTTGTTATTTGTGTTGTATGTGACCAGCTCCACCCAAACAAGGAATAAGTTGGACTATTACATTTTGGGTAATTGGGTAAGACAGCAAGAACATAAAAAAGCCACCCATGTCAGCCACGTTGGTAATAAACAGGATTGGATCCATAATATGACATGTTGTGAGTGGAATTGACCAAGTCCGTGTCCCGATTGAACAATTCTGAAAGAAAATCGTATGAACGAAATTTTTTGAATGAGATAAAAGCACTGATTATACGGTACACAAATACAGTTTGCCTTCTCGTAGTAGTATATAGTGTTGGTTAGGGCGAAGATTGGAATACATAAACACTAGGAATTTAACGAGCGTCCTTATTTTAATTCAAATCCTGAAACATATTCAACCTGTGAGTTATCATTGCCCTTTTTTTAGGGGAATGTCGCAATGGAAAGCTCATAGCTTATATAATGCTAACAAATTACCAAGTCGGTTTGAAAATTTATGTTCGGAGTGAGACATCTAAAAAGCACGGACATACTGCGTGTTAAAACATTTCCTATACTTTCGTTTTTTATTAACTTTAAAGCTTTGAGTACAATACAAAAGAGGCGTGTAAAATTGTCTGGTGCAATTTGATTACGTAATCATCAATAGTTATTACGCAATTGACCTATCGCAGTTTACGAGTTAACCACGCCCCTTAGACAACCCTATGGGAATTTTGTGTGGTAATTTTTTTTTCTCGGATTGTGCGCCTTCTACGTGGAATTATAATTGATGTGATTGGACAATATTTTTTTTTATTCACAAGCTGCGTTGACGCGATGCGACCGCGATAGGTCAATTGGCTATTTTACCAAAAAGGACTCTTGCTATAGATGACCTATAGTCAAGCGAAATTGACATTCCTTGGGCAGGGTTCCTTTCAGGATTGTTTTTGAGAAATAAATAATTTTTCTTTTCGGTTGGGTTGATATAAGGAACTATAGGGAAGGGATTCGACCAGTATTCAGACCTTGCCTTGTTTGTGGTCAGTGATTGCAGTCATGTTTACCACAGAGCAAACAATCTTTAGGCCTATTGTGATCTCATTTTTTTCGCATCAAGAAAGTGTTGTTCTAACCCAGAGAGATTATCACAGAGACTACAGAACTCTCCCACCCCGGAAGATTCTGAGGGTAAATTTCAGTATCCAGTTTAAAATTTGTGCCCACAGACTTCAACCAGTGAATATTCAAATCAAACCGTCATAAAGTCAGGACAAAACCCGAGTTATGCTATTCACCTTGGTAAAAACTAACCTCAAACTAAACACCCTATTACATCATAACGAATGAAGATTACGCAACCATATTTGCACCAACAAATGTTACAGGTCTCTTTTACATAATACTCGAAGCGTCGTAATTCTCATGCAGTAAATTAAAAAACAAAAGTAGGAAATATTTTTTGACACGCAGTACAAGTAGCAGCTTTAAGGGTTCACACAAATCAAAACACACGTGCCTTTAATTCGTTAGTACGGGGAATCCGCAAAATTGAAATTTTCGGTCAAAGCTATTGAGCTTTGCTTCATTGAGATGATAATGCATTCATTTGAATGCTCTTCGATCAAAAAGACAAGTTTACCAAGAATTTCAAAAATTCACCAGATACGGACTCGACTACAACTTAGCCTTGTATTGGTGGGACGGGCCACAAAGATGTTATTTTCAGTACCGGTAGCTTAGCTATGCAATATACGACGTATATGGGATTTTCTGTTGTTGCTGGCCCGCCGGAATGTATATTGTTATTAAGAAAAATCATTACATGTCTATCGTGTTATTTATTAATGCCTTAATATCATGGCATCCGATCAGATATATTATTTATTGCTTAAATTGAGTTTATTAATTGATTGTAACGTTACATTTCTTTAAAAAAAATTCTAAAATTTCAATTGTATTTTTTTTTTATAGCCTAAATGTTGTTGCCTCCTTAAAGCAAGGAAAAGTTCTAGTCGTGGGAAACACGTATTTATTCATAAATTTTAAATAAATCTATCGTCCCCCCTTCCCACGTACCCCCACTGTCTACGCCACAGATAGCAACGACTTGTTTGTTTCAATCGATATCAACATTAATTGCGAATGATGGCTTCACAAAGCCTATTGGCAGCATGTTTATGATAACAATACATTGTATCTAGCTGAAGCAGCTCCACCAAAAATGTTTTACATCGGCAGTCGTGTGTATTTGAGGCAATACTCGGGTAAGTTTGTATACGGAACCAGTTGATTTTTGTCAACAGCTCCCTGCAATGTTTTATCGAGTATAATTTACATTATTATCAAGTATAGCCTATAGCTTACATTGCACGCTACAATTCTTTTATTTGGTACAATAATTTTATAGTAGCTACTTTCTAACAATTCAGGTTCCAAGTCTTTTTGGTAAATTATCAAGTCAAGTGCGAAGTAAAAAAAAAAAGGTGTGAAATAAAAGTTGGTGCACCTCATCACAAAGTTGAACAACAGTGAAGAGGTCTGCACTATGCATTCTGCATTCAGCAATTGAACTTGTTCAGATCCGATTAATCATAGAGTGAATGTTAATGGCAGCACGAGGATACCAAGCTGTGCAATGCTTGCCGAACCTCCAGTAATAGATGACAACATTCAGCCAGCTGTTGGTGAAAAGGATTGTGGTTGCCATGGTGGCAAAACTGTGGTCATTCTCGATAGTGTCTTGTGAGAGTAACATAAGAATGATAAGCATAGGAGTCCAGCAGAGGAACACGGCTGCGGTTATGATGAGCACAGTTGTTGCAGACTTTGTGCTGATTGGCTGCGGAGCGTTCTGTTCCTCTGGAGGGTTACCGGCATAATTCTGAACAGCAATGCGGCGGGCCTGACGGCGAGCAACTTGTAGGATGCGTAGATAAAGTGTCAGGATGACTGCAAGTAGAATCATGAGCAGGCAGAAAGAAATGCTTTGGCAAACGTTACACTCAATGCCACATGTACCCCACGGCGACACTGTTGCGGTTGTAATTATTCCGTACAAAGTGATACATGCCACAAATGTAGCAATCCACAGGAGAGTGGCAATGATCTTTGACCTTTGTGGTGTCATCAGACTTGGGTATCGCAGTGGATGGACGATTGCTACGAAGCGGTCAATTGTTAAAAGCAGAAGGGAAAAACAACCAAGTGCAAAGAATGTTGTGAAAAAAATAAAGTACACCGTGCACAGGAAATCGCCAAGCAGCCATCGTCCGGCCAGCATCTGTGTCAGCCATGGGACTGCAACGAAAAACCCTGTACAGAGATCGGAAACGGTGAGCGAAGCCATTAATGTCTTGGTCGTCTCTTGGATGCCGCTGGCGCGATAAAGGGCTGCCAGGCATAGTGGATTCAGAATTGCATCCAGAATGATGTTGAGTACCATCAGCGCGATGGCAAAAATGTTGACGGGGTCTAGTTGAGCTGTGAGCGGCACATTGGTGGTGACTTCGGGTGTGTTTAAACCTGTTGCATTCATATTTTGTAAATCGTCAGTAAATACAGTTTTAGAAGTTGGTTGAACGGATAGAACGTCACCAAAGCAAGCAAACTAAAATTCAATAAAAGAAGTTGGTATACGAGGCCGTTGCTGTCTATTCCTATGATGAGGGCATGGGTGTCTCTTCCTTCTAGAGCGTTGCTGTCTGTGTGTCTGCTGCTGAAGCTATACAAAACCTTATAAGTCACCTATTTTCTGCTATTATTATGGCAATCGTCTGTCATATAACCCAGAAACTACTTAATGCCTACATGTAGATTGATATGGGTAATTACTTCCCAGTGATTTCCATTCACGCTGAAACCCAACCTTCAATCAACATAGTCTTGAGATGATATCGCCATGGCAACTGTACGAAGCATGAACATTTACTGAATGAGGATATTTTTTAATAAACCTTTTTGTGCAGTTTTAACAGTAACAGTAGTGACAAAGAAAGCTCCAAAATTCTGAGTGCAGCAAAGTGAAGCAAAGTGAAGCTGTCAGCACAGATGCACTGTGCTGCGTCTGGCAGGGTTAGGGTTAAAAACAATTGGAGGATAACCAATCGTGTACACTACATTTAAGTGCAGTGCGGACAGCCGGTAAACATTCCAAATTGTCAAGTGTCGATCGTCGGTTGTCCGTTTATCCCTCCACAGCGGGAACTTTTACAGGGCCAACCGTGTATACAGGTTTGAACAGGTTTGAACACACCCGAAGTTAAAAACACCCGAAGTTTAAAACGTCCACACGCATTTAATACATTATTACAAATATTAGTTCCCCTGTGCTCTCACTAAACATTCTGGCGCCGATGTGCCGCCCACAGCTCAACTAAAAATGCTAATTGTGTCCTCCTTTCCCCCAGCAAGTTGCGAATGCTATAGTGCCCCGGATCCTCACTTAAAATGCTGTTGCCATGCATGGACCCCCCATGATTATTGTGTCCGCAATGAAAATCCTTAGCAACATCACTGTACAATTTGCCGCTAAATTGTTAAGAGTACGGCTGGCCATAAGCTGTACAAACAATATGAATCTATAGCCCTTTCCAATCACTCCGGTGGAGGGAGCTGGATTCAAGCACTCTCACTGTTCAAAATAAAAATTGTTGGCTCAGTGGAAGATCAAGTGGCACATTACTTAAGTTAAGCAACGTTGATTGCAGGCAGTACTTAGATATTGCTTGCATAGAGTACATGGTAACAAATAGTGCATTGGGGCATGACAGGCCTTTATTCATCTCAAAAGGGCCACGTCCTTCGAATGGGACGTTAAGCCGGAGGTCTCGTGTACTTTATGGGATCAGTGCACGTAAAAGAACTCGGAGCACCTGTCGTGAAAGAGTATAGGGGTTTGCCCCGGTGCTTCTGGTGCCCTCAGCACACATCCTGAAGTGGCGCTTGCGCTGTTGGATGTTAATGAAATAAAATAGATTTGCTAAAAAGTACATGAATTGTTTTGTAACAGAAATTTTACATTTAGTTTCTTTTTTGCAACTTAATGTTAATTAAAGCAATTTTTTAAGTATAACGTGTACATATAATTAAATTGCATATCTTTCAAAACAAATCTATTGATCATAAAGTGGTTATTTAACAATTGTTGACTGCTGTGATGTGGGATATGACGTTTTTAACACCCTCGGGGACGCATAGCATGCAATGTTTTATCAAGTATAATTTACATTATTATCAAGTAGGCCTACAGCTTACATTGCACGCTACAATTCTTTTATTTGGTACAATAATTGTACAGTAGCTACTTTCTAACAATTCAGGTTCCAAGTCTTTTTGGTAAATTATCAAGTCAAGTGCGAAGTTAATAATAAAAACAATTGTGGAAAAAAACGTTGGTGCTCATCACAAAGTTGGTGAACAACAGTGAAGAGGTCTGCACTATGCATTCTGCATTCAGCAATTAAACTTGTTCAGATCCGATTGATCATAGAGTGGATGTTAATGGCAGCACGAGGATATCAAGCTGTGCAATGCTTGCCGAAGCTCCCTATTCTTCCAGTAATAGATGACAACATTCAGCCAGCTGTTGGTGAAAAAGATTGCGGTTGCCATGTTGAAAAAACTGTGGTCATTCTCGATAGTGTCTTGCGAGAGTAACATAAGAATGATAAGCATAGGAGTCCAGCAGAGGAACACGGTTGTGGTTATGATGAGCACAGTTGTTGCAGACTTTGTGCTGATTGGCTGCGGAGCGTTCTGTCCCTCTGGAGGGTTGCCGGCATAATTCTGAGCAGCAATGCGGCGGGCCTGACGGCGAGCAACTTGTAGGATGCGTAGATAAAGTATCAGGATGACTGCAAGTTGAATCATGAGCAGGCAGAAAGAAATGCTTTGGCAAACGTTACACTCAATGGCACATGTACCCCGCGGCGACACTGTTGCGGTTGTAATTATTCCAAAGAAAGTGATAAATACCACAAATGTCACAATCCATGTGAGAGTGGCAATGACCTTTGACCTTTGTGGTGTCATCAGACTTGGGTATCGCAGTGGATGGATGATAGCAACGAAGCGATCAATTGTTAAAAGTAAAAGGCATGAACCACCGAGTCCAAAGAATGTTGCAAACAAAATAAAGTGCACCGTGCACAGGAAATCGCCAAGCAGCCATCGTCCGGCCAGCATTTGTGACAGCCATGGGACTGCAACGAAAAACCCTGTACAGAGATCGGAAACAGTGAGCGAAGCCATGATATGAATGTCTTGGTGGTCTCTTGGATGCCGCTGGCGCGATAAAGGGCTGCCAGGCATAGTGGATTCAGAATTGCATCCAGAATTATGTTAAGTACCATCAGCGCGATGGCAAAAATGTTGACGGGGTCCAGTTGAGCTGTAAGCAGTACATCTGTGGTGACTTCAGGTGTGTCCAAACCTGTTGCATTCATATTGTGTCCCGTAGCTCGTCACTGCAATTGAAGAAGTTGGTCAGAGCGTTCCTGACAAAGCTTTCTTCTACGAATGTAGCATTAACACTTCGGGTGTGTTTAAACCTGTTGCATTCATATTTTGTAAATCGTCAGTAAATACAGTTTTAGAAGTTGGTTGAACGGATAGAACGTCACCAAAGCAAGCAAACTAAAATTCAATAAAAGAAGTTGGTACGAGGCTGTTGCTGTCTGTTCCTATGAGGGCATGGGTGTCTCTTCCTTCTAGAGCGTTGCTGTCTGTGTGTCTGCTGCTGAAGCTATACAAAACCTTATAAGTCACCTATTTTCTGCTATTATTATGGCAATCGTCTGTCATATAACCCAGAAACTACTTAATGCCTACATGTAGATTGATATGGGTAATTACTTCCCAGTGATTTCCATTCACGCTGAAACCCAACCTTCAATCAACATAGTCTTGAGATGATATCGCCATGGCAACTGTACGAAGCATGAACATTTACTGAATGAGGATTTTTTTTAATAAACCTTTTTGTGCAGTTTTAACAGTAACAGTAGTGACAAAGAAAGCTTCAAAATTCTGAGTGCAGCAAAGTGAAGCAAAGTGAAGCTGTCAGCACAGATGCACTGTGCTGCGTCTGGCAGGGTTAGGGTTAAAAACAATTGGAGGATAACCAATCGTGTACACTACATTTAAGTGCAGTGCGGACAGCCGGTAAACATTCCAAATTGTCAAGTGTCGATCGTCGGTTGTCCGTTTATCCCTCCACAGCGGGAACTTTTACAGGGCCAACCGTGTATACAGGTTTGAACAGGTTTGAACACAAACCTGACATTTCAGAGAAGTTCTACGATCAGCTACGAATGGCCAATCGTGGCGTTCGTAACGGATCGCACGACAGTGGGAACCTAGCATTAGATATTGCTTGCATAGAGTACATGGTAACAAATAGTGCATTGGGGCATGACAGGCCTTTATTCATCTCAAAAAGGCCACGTCCTTCGAATGGGACGTTAAGCCGGAGGTCTCGTGTACTTTATGGGATCAGTGCACGTAAAAGAACTCGGAGCACCTGTCGTGAAAGAGTATAGGGGTTTGCCCCGGTGCTTCTGGTGCCCTCAGCACACATCCTGAAGTGGCGCTTGCGCTGTTGGATATTAATGAAATAAAATAGATTTGCTAAAAAGTACATGAATTGTTTTGTAACAGAAATTTTACATTTAGTTTCTTTTTTGCAACTTAATGTTAATGAAAGCAATTTTTTAAGTATAACGTGTACATATAATTAAATTGCATATCTTTCAAAACAAATCTATTGATCATAAAGTGGTTATTTAACAATTGTTGACTGCTGTGATGTGGGATATGACGTTTTTAACACCCTCGGGACGCATAGCATGCTATGCGTCCCCGAGGGTGTTAAAAACGTCATATCCCACATCACAGCAGTCAACAATTGTTTTATTATGTCGCCAAACCCATTTTTTTTCCAGTTCAACTTGCCTTACTTGGTGGAAATTTACTCAAACAAATCACGCGATCAAAACAGCTGATCGTCGACTAGTTCGCTGCACCCACTATTGAACAACAACAGTGAAAGGATGTGATGGAACTATAGAGTGCCTGAAAGTTTCAAGTTGATATGCTTTGCGCAGATGATCTTGCGCAGGTGCCAACTCCAAGCGTCAGGCTGTTTGGGGCATAAGCCTCATTTTGATCCCTTAAAAACAATAAAATGAGGCTTATGCTCCAAATACTCTGTTGCTTAAAGGGACACATTGCTTTGGATTTTGCGATTTGGGCTATAAAACTGAAATGGATATGGTTGGGAAGCTTTTCTTAAAGTAGAATATAAAGATTCACATAACTATCCCTTCAAATTGCGTGGTTTTTGTTTAATTTCGTGACAAATAACGGTCCGCCATTTTGTAGAACCAAATTTTTGACTCCACAAAATGGCGGACCGTGTTCATCAGTCGTATTTCCAGTCGCAGCTGGTTGAAGTACGTTCTGTTAATCCATTTTGATGTTTATGTGGCACGGCGCGCAGCACTGGCGATATGTGTCGCGAGGTAGAGAATGGTACCTGGCGATCATCTGATAGGTTTACAAGGCCACTGGCTGCGCCAGCCTAAAGACTCTTACAGCGTATTTTGCGCATTATTTAGACGGTGGTATTTACTACTGGAAATAAGTCTATGTTTCGCGGGTCAGATGTCAGAGATCAGAGGCCAATTTTTTGTTTTGTAATCACTACTCACTAATTACAACACATTATACGTGTTTGTTTGCATGAACAACTCTTATAAAAGATAAGGAACATTTCTAAACAGCAAAATTTCATGACATTTGAAGGCAATGTGTCCCTTTAAAAACACTCCATCCATCGAGAGAAAGCAAAGTAGTAACTGCGCAACCTGTCTTGTTTTTAGTGTAGGTAAAATGCACCAAACGCTCATCTTAATGTAACAGTAAGGCGAAAGGCTCTGATTTTATTTTAATGTCTCAGCTTAATTTGCATGATTATTTCTGAAATGACAGTATCTATTTGAATGGAAAATATTCGTTAATATAAGTCTATTCATGTGGAAGACAAGTAATTGAAACTCTAGAGTCAGTTATTAAGAGATCTTGGTAAATAACATATTAGTTTAAACATCAACTTTTATTCGACCTCAACAAAGTAAAATGGGCAGTAAGTTTATTAAAATGCCATAAAATCAGTTGATTAAGAAAAAACAAAAAGTACCTAAGAGCCCGTCATTCTAATAAAATCTACTAATAATTGAAAAATTAGGGTATTCACTAAGGGTACCTATATATATCCGTTCCGTTTTAGGCTAGGCCTAACTACTCGTAGGCCTGAAACCGGCTTTCCACGGTGCGTTTTAAGTTCGTTTTGTTTCCGTTGCGTATTTGTGGGTAAGCTGTCGGCTAAAAAACGCAACGTAACAGACGGTAAAATACACTTATAGAAAGCCAGCTTGACACGCATCAGACGGAAAACGGACCAAAAACGTACCGGTATTTAGCAATGAGCCGTCTGTACGCATTTAAGCAATGCCGGTACTGCATAATCCGTTGTTGGTTCCGTCAGCAGTTTTATTGAGAATTTCCATTCTCTAAGCCTCCCCACCGCACAAGTAACATACACGAAGCTTCAAGTATAGGGATGGAAAGCTTGCAACACCCATATCGAGTAACGCTTGGGCAGGGCGTCAATTTGCTACTTTTAAATTTTTTTAATCCATGCAATTTTATCATAGAAAAAACGACAAAATAATGGATGGCCATATGTGTTTAGAATTGCATAAACACATGCCTGAACCGTCCAGCTCAAGACTTTTGTTGGGAAACGTGCAAAATAGGGGACGAAAGTGTGTTACAATAGACCTTCGTCATGGTTAGGCCTACTCTGACATAGTGTACACCTACATGTAATTTTTCGACTCATTTTGAACAGATTTTACTTACATCTTAAACTGGGATGTTGTGCCACATGTTTAGACAGTTGTTATCAAGGAGGGTTGGTTATTTTCCCAGATTTTTCTGTTCCTGAACCATTTTGGCGGGGTATTGAAGTAAAAATCTTTCCATTTCGGATTAGAAATACTTTGATTTTCCCATCAGCGAAATCACAGACAAGACAATGTTCCGTGAAGCGCAATTTAACCGTATACCTTAAATCTCAACTGTAAATTCAAACCCTGCACTGGCAGAACATGTACAGACTTTTTCACTTTATGTCATGGACCGAATAGGATATAGTATCACTAAGGAAGTGCTTATTCACCCAGTGAATTAGCGTGCTGCGATCACTCAAAGGCGGTCCCAGATCTACATGCCTAAGTGCATGCACTCATATACTTCACAAATCTTAAATTCTGTTTGTGCAAATCATTTCAGTTATCCAGCCGTTCAACTAGCACCTGGTTCTCCCCGTGGTTTTGCATACATTCACCGATAGTCTCTAGGACAGTTTCCAGTCGCCTGTCCAATGCCTGCAGGTGGTCCTCTGTGAGGATTGGTGCAATGGGGTCACGTGACATGGACGTATTGAGCACGTTACTCAGTCTGGACTCCGGTCGGGCCAATTCTTTTAAACGAAGATATGTGGATCGGCGTACCCTGCAGGTTGAAAATCAGAAGTTGGTATGATTTTTATTCAGATGGATAAGAAAGATATATGCAGATATTAAAGTTATATAATGCAATATTTAGGCTGGATTTGTCTGTCCTTCTTCGATATATTTCTGTACTTAAAAATATTAATATTACATATCATTAGATACAACGTCGGCTTCGTTTGATCTTGCATTAGAATTTTAGAACAAGCATTGGTTGTACACATGCACACGGCTTGTACGTCAGTTACATAAATCTGTGATTAAACAAGATTATAAAAAGCTACATAATTACTTGCAACATTGGTAGACAGGTGCCAGAAACGTGACGTCATCTACAATTGGATTACCAAAACCCTTGCCATTGTCGACGTGAACGACAAAGCCGCGTTTCTTGTACTCCCGCAGCTGCGAGTAGTGATGTCTATCGTAATTTCCTGCAAGTAATAAACACGCGGGCAATAATACAGTTAAAATGGTGTTTGTCGCTGAAATTATTCACGGTCTATTTTTTAAGACAAGTTTTACACATTTTATTTCTAGCGTTATTGCTGTTATAAATGTCACCCGAAAGAAAATTAGGGAACTAGGCATAGGCAATGTTGTAGGCCTATACCTACACATTAGCCGTCAAGTTAGAAATTAAACTTTGTAGGTTTCTCTGGGGTGTCAAATTGGTATTTTTGGTAACTTACAGAGTCACTTTGTTATAACAGTATTTATTTGCAGGATGTGCAGTCAGTCACCATAGAAAAATACACTATTAAAAATATACGCGTACAAGCTTTCAGACCATCAAGTGTATTCCGTAAAATTTGCGGTGAATGGCAACAGTCTAGTTTGTGACACAGACGATCGACATGTTTACATGTTTTCAGTTCAGTAAATTGTATGTAGCAGTTAGCTTATTAGGCTATGTGCTTCGAGTATATAGAACTAGAAGGTTGGTTAGGCGAGTTTCTTTAGACCGAAAATCTGGATAAAATTGAATTCACTTTTGGAAGGTTTGCACTGTTAGAAAGTTGGGCAAACAGATTACCCAACCTTTGGGTATTTTTTCACGTAATTTAATTACCAACTGTTGTATAACTGTTGGGCGCGATCGGTCGATGTGCGCGATCGGTCGATGTGCGCGATCGGTAGATCGTGCTGCGCTATCAGTCGATTCTGACTGATATATTGGACTCTACTTACCTTAAAAAAATCCTCCAGAGCCATGAATTAGAAAGAAAATGTGTTATCGGCCCACAGCGTCACGATCGACCGATAGCGCAGCACGATCGACCGATCGCACACATCGATCGATTGCACCCAACATAACCACAGCTGTGCACAAACCAATTGTTGGTTAAAGTGGGGTTAAAATGGTACTGCCCAACATTTTTTACCCAAAATGTTGGGTAAATTGCGTGACAAATTACCCAAAAGGTGAACAAGCTGACTATTGTACCAACGTTGGGTAATCTGTTTGCCAAACTTTCTAACAGTGCATACTCATTTAGGAGAAACAAAATCTTTTTGGAACATGCATCTTTGGAAAAACAGAGGTGATCCCTCAACAAATTCTGGGTGGCGGGCAAGTTGCTTCGGCTGTCGAGGCCTGTTGGGCAGTTTTTTTACGCCATCGTCTTTGACAGCGGGCCCAAATAACACAATTAATCGTATTATGCCCAGGCGGATAAACACAGGCAAAAACGAAGTTAAATACAATCACTATTAAAAATTGAGTTCCTTCATAATCCTTACGAAGGAAGAAGTCGAATATCCCTTGCTCTATGAGGTCCAGTGAAGTCCTCCCTTGCAGCCACGTGGGATCCTAGAAAGACGGAGAAGAATTAAAGGAAAAGACACTATTAGGGGACTGGTTTTGGGGCCAATATTGCCAACCCCGTTTATTGTTCCATGATGCTAATTACATCACCGGTGTAACTTCACAACCAACCAAACGGCGATCGCATGTAGATAGATGAGACCCATTATAAATACATCATCGGGCCCCATTAATCATTCATGAAACCTTCTCAGCTCCGTGGGGAGTATACAGCCCCGGCTGCTATTTAAGCAGCACACAGACTAATCAAAATTAATACAAAATGTATATAGGGCCTATACATTACTCTCTTAATGTAAAAGGGTCAAAAACTCACTCTCCAAAAGAGTGAATCCCTTATAATAATGGACATTTGTAAAGCGCACGTATATCCACCAAGACCACGGTGCTCACGGCGCTATATTATTACCCATTAATCATTCATGAAACCTTCTCAGCTCCGTGGGGAGTATACAGCCCCGGCTGCTGCTAGCACACGGGCTAATCAAACACATAACCATCACTGCCCTCACAGGTACCCATTTACTTGTGACAAAGTGCCTTGCTCAGGGACACAAGCACCATGACCCCCAGCGGCTCCCGAACCCACAATCTGCAGTATCACCGAGATCTTGAGTTCGATACACCGTAAAGCCACGAGGCCACAGCGCTTCCCTTATCAAACCACTCCAAAAGAGTGACATTTCCACTCTTTCGAGGAGCCATATAAGGGACCACTCTTTTTTAGACTGTGGTTTGATAAGGGATTCAATCTTTTGGCGAGTGATTTTTTTACTCTTTTACATAAAGAGAGATTGTACCGTGCCCTCCAAATCCGCCCTATACGCTGCGCGTGCTCACAGTCTTCATCCCAAACAGGCCTGCGGTATATCACCAAATAATCATCGTGCATGTATCGTACGCGTATGGAGCGGGTATAAAATCACGTTCGGGCATGCATGCTTGTTACTTGAATAAGCATTATTTCATCACTACACTGCGGTCCATGCAGCGAAACACTTTTGAAAGTGGGGGGGGGGGGGGGGGGGGGGGGGAGTATAGCGCCGGTGCCGGCTGGCTGAAGCCCTTTTATATGTTTTTCTTTATGCGGAACTGCCAAAAGTGGGGGGGGGGGGGGCATTTCCCACAAGTGAAAAAAGTGGGTCCATGCATGACGACTCGCAAAAACTTAAGTGAACAGCGTTCCCCGTACATATTCTTTATACCCCCCCCCCCCCCAAACGCTTTTCAAAATATATAATAATATAAGCACATCAAGTCGATACAAACCTTCAACAAATCCAAGCATACGTTATTAGCTTTCCACCTGCAACATGGGTGAGGGACAAATGGAGGGGAAGCAGAAACTATTAACACAGTAGTAGATGAAGATCGTTAGAGGCTAGGGGCCAAATTTTCAACAAGCACAAAAATTTGCTTAGCGTGAAAATCCTCCTTGGTGAAAACCAGATTACCAATCAAATTTCAATGTGATGTATATTGCTTGTGACTGGCATTCAGCTGTTGTTTGCTTAGCATGGCATGTAAGATGGTCGACCAGGTTCGAGCAGCGACCATATTAATTTGTCTATCATATTTGTCGACGTATGCTACCACTAAATATCGACCAGTGGTTGACAAATGGTCGCTGCTCAATCTTGCCCCAAAAGGTTAGCCCATCAGTTGTTAACAGCTCTTGCCTAAACTTGCTTAACTGGCAAATCTTTTTACCTCAACGCTCAAGAAACCGACTTTTACTTTCGAGTTATGACATACACTTTGGCCTCTTTAACGCCCTGGCTCCACGGATACTTTGCGTCTGAGACCGAGTAGCCACCGCGAAATGTTGGCAGGAACTGGCACATGGATACTTCTATAAAATCGCCCTTGGTACAACTCGGGTAGTTCTGGTTGCAGAACCAGGGCAGACATTTTCCGATGACGCATAAATTCCCATCTGCAAAATGTCAATAATAGGATTGAA
Organism: Hippasteria phrygiana; assembly: GCA_037893225.1. Lineage (NCBI taxonomy): Eukaryota > Metazoa > Echinodermata > Asteroidea > Valvatida > Goniasteridae > Hippasteria > Hippasteria phrygiana. The sequence continues at coordinate 284,121 of JAZGUH010000918.1, forward strand.
TATCAATAACCCTCATCATACAGCACCCCGTACTAATGCATACGACTAAGCCTTGAAAATGTGCTGTTTATCTGAAAAATCTCTGACGAAAATTCTCTCCACAGGACTCAAGTTTAGTTCGGAAAAGTTGTACCGTTGGAAATGATTTTCGGACAAACGGTGCATTTCCAACGTATGGTCGTGAACAATATTATATTCTACTTGTTAATGATCTTTCCAATCACAGCAATTTTGGTACAAACGCTTTTTTCGCTTCCAATGCAATGTGCTCCTTTTTAAACATGCGTGTTAAAGCTTGAGGACAATAGCACAAAAGCTTGACAGCAGTGTGGTATCCGTTGAGCATTTATGCAGGAAATAAAATAGAGTATAATATATGAATAAGCACTCTCTCTAGATCTGATACAAGTTATGTCGCGGCTTACCGCTTTTGAAGACCGTGCTCAGCAGATTCATATCATCTGTCTTTTTCAACACTTCTTCTTTCAGGTTAAGGAATCTTCCTGTGCAAGGAGGTGCTCTTCTGAAGCCTAAAAGTCTGTGAACACAAACAGAAGGATTGTGCGAACAATCACAACGTGCTAACTTTAGTAAATGGGCACAATTCAAAACGAGTCTAATTTGCCGCAGTGTGCAGTCGATGTTGGGCAGCGTCCGAATTACTTGGCTACGGGCTTGAAATTACACACACGTCTACCATAGACAGCCGCTACCATAGACATGAGTGTAATTTCAAGCCGCGGCCAAGTTATTCGGACACGGGCTAAGAGTAGATACGGCTCCGGTAAGGTCCGCCCCTTTACATACATTGACCAATCCCTGCGGTGACTGTACGTAGCCGACATGCATGCATGACTGACGTTCGTTGCGCGCGGCCGTGATTGGTTAATACGTCAAGGGGCGGGGCTTAATGGGTCGGTCTATTAGGTCTAGATTCCTAACGTCCATTCTCTTGCATTTTCCTCACAGCATCTTATCGAGGCGGCCGTATCAGTAGCTGCATCTCGGACACATATCGGTGCCTTTCCTTGGCTATTACGTGTGGGTGTCAAATCCTACAACATTTAATTAATCGGCCCCCTTTGATGACATTTCCTACATCAAGGGCCCCACTACTCTACTCAGGCTCCCACACACACTTTCTGGCCAGGGAAATGGGTCATTGAATTATCTCTCAGACTTTGCAATACGAAGAATGTTTTTGTAAGGTTTATAAACATTTGAATTAGATTAATAATCTTACCATTATGACAGATGTGCGAACTCTTCAGTGTTCATAACTGCAAATTTGTACATACCGTTTTGAACAGCGCCCCCAATCTCCTATACCCCCCCCCCCCCCCCCCCCAATTTAAAAAATTAAACATTTAATGTTTTTAAGCTGAAAGTAATCACCTTTTGGGCGATGATTTGATCGTCACCCCACTTCCACTTTTCCAGACATAACTGCCCTAATCTCTATGCACGCGATTCAACCAGTATTCCGGTATCCACTTGAATGTGCGATTATTTGTGCATATACATCAACGCGATGTATGCACAAATAATCGCACATTCAAGTACCAAAATCTCTATGCGTATTCCCAGCAGAACACTTACCGATCGAGGTGAAACGCAGCTATTTCTGCATTGTGCCTTTCCGGTTCCAACCAGAAGGGCTCCTCGTAATTGTACTTGTATACATGCTCCCTTGGCAATCTGGAACAGCACCAGCAATGGCAACAACAACATCAGCAACAACAACAGCAACATCAGTAACGACAGCAGCAGCAGCAGCAGCAGCAGCAGCAGCAGCAGCAGCAGCAGCAACAACAACAACAACAACAACAACAACAACAACAACAACAACAGTAACAGCAAGGGGAAAGCAACAGCAACAAGAAAGACAGCATGAAGAACAACAGCAACAACAGCAGCAACAACAAGAACAGTAACGGCAAGAGGAAAGCAACAGCAGCAACAACGACAGCAATACTCTTACGGTAAGACCAACAGCAGCAATGACAACAACAGCAGCATGCATTACAGCAGCAGCAGCAGCAACAACCACGACAGCAATGATTTAGGCCTAACGTTTGATTTAATTATCCGTACTATTTTTTGTTTATTTTTTGTTTGTTTAATTGCCTGAAAAACAAAGTGAGAAGCTCCAGTTTGGTTACCAGGTTCCCCATTGACTTGTGCACACAAAATCGAGCTTTATCCAGAAGTATTTATTCAAAAGTTGTCTACTGCACATGCGCCATTCTAATTTGGCCAATTGCAACAACATACCTCATGGGCTTCACCATCACTCGGTTACCGTCGGCTAGTCTCAAATCCAGCTTAAGCTGGGTCCCCCCTGAAAACTGCGATGCGTTCACAATCTTCAAAGTTGCCATGTCGCGCAGCAAATCCTCCATGTAGGGGGCGCCCTCACTGTACAACGCATCCTGGTTGATGTCACGGTGAAACTGTTGCCACGGGTGGCCCTTCCTGTGTGGAGGAAATAGAAGTTCATACAAGATCCAAATCACTGCTGAAACCAAATTAACGTTATGGGTCTCGGCTATGTAGCGATTCACTGAATTCAACTATAAATTGATTAATACTCTTTAATTTTGTAAAATACGGGCGTAACATTTAATGGCAGGGGAAGGAAACGGGACAGCATAGGACAGTTTTGCCTGTGACGGGTAAAATGATGGTAATAAATCATTTCCCGGCGAGCGGTCGATCATGCATCACCTCAATCAATTTGACATTTCGACGGTTTAATATTCGATGCATCTGCATGCGAGTCAAGTTGTGTGCAAACAGCATTGTCTGGCAAATATTGGATTGTCTGAAAACGTACCTCCGTGAAGCGTTGGCACTAGGTACTTTAGGAGAAAAAATCAGCCTCATGCATTTCCAATAAAATGCATGAGGCCAGAAAATGTTTTCGCAGATGGCCGCCTCATTTTTTAAAGATGGCTTTTGCTGATAGTCGAGTCCCCAAAACGAATAAAAACATGCTGGGTGGGAGGCCATTCCCCTATTGGCATAAAAAAAAAAATGATGTTAATGTTGAGGAAAGAAAAAGAAATGGGGAACTTGCGACCCTCCGTTTTGTCAAAAGGTGAGGCCGTCAGTTTTTTTACGAGAAAAAAATTACCACGAAGAAAATATGATTTTTTTTAAGAATGTGACCGCGGGCGTGCGTACCCAGGTCTTATTGGATCAAACCTTAGTTATCACAAGAATTGAATCGGAATGGAACAGTAATAAGACCTCATGTAGCATTTTTGTTCATAACTCACTTTAGAATAAGATTTTTACACTCCAACTTTGGCAGGTAAGACAGGCCAAGTCATAACTTTTACTCTGCACCATGTGGAATATTTAGAGGATACTGTTCACTAGAGTGAACTTTCTACTACGTTAAGTTTTTGAATTTCCATAGCCTTTGGAGTCTGGAAATATTAAAGACGATGGTACTTTAGTGTACATTGCATTAATGGCTATTCTTACTACACAGGAATATTCAGACGTCATCACACTAGCTGTGGAATCCGCCCCCCCCCCCCCCCCTGTTTTCGAAATAGTGTCACAGTTTTTTTTCACGCTAAGCCTTTCAGACTCTTTCGGCTATCGTCTTAGGCACAAAAAACGGGGGCCCCCGTTTAACGTTACCGGTAACATTATTTTCTGGATCTTTTCCAACCTCGGGTGAAAACTGCCGTGATTGCTTCAGTGAACTTCTACATTAGAAACCGTTTAGTCATGTGCGGGGACGCGTGTATATGCATGGAGGAAGGAAAACAGATGCATCTTAAAATACAAAGTAACCCCTTTGATGAATTGAAATGAAATTTTAAACAGTTGATTATCATAAATACATGTAGCCTCATTTGCTTACTTAAATTCACAAAAACCTGTCCCCTGAGGGAGAGGGCGGAATCCTCCCCAAAAAAGAAAGGCTCAACATCACTTGCAAAGGCTACTCAAAATAACTATTAATTCGTCAAACAACCCACAAGGGAAACTGAGTTTAACTGACTAGGTAAATCTGAATACATTTACCTAGTCAGTTTCCCTTGTAGATTGTTTGACAAAATAAGAAGTTAAAAAGTCGTATCCTCATTGAGTGATCCCCACAATGTCGCTTCCCAGGTTGTATCGTAAAATGGGGTGTGATCCCTGGCTATACGGCATTCTGGGTGTATGACTTCAGACTACCGCCCACCCGAACAAAGATACTGACAATTTGGGAGACCACCAACACAGGGCAAGATAGCTCAGTTGGTAGAGCGCTGGTACGGTATTCCGGAGGTCGCAGGTTCGAATCCCGCTCCTGTCAGTTTCTTTGTTCACTTACAAAATAACTATTAAATGAAAAAAATTAATGGCACTTCTACCATAAAACGTACCAAAAAACGTACAATTCCAGAGAAAATTAATAGCGATTGATAAGGATATACTGACCCGATGATTTCCAGCTCGTCCCATCCCTGTTCGTGTTGTGTGCCTTCTTTCTCGATCTCCTTCGTTTTCGAATCATTTGACGAATCGGCCGATGGTCTGATCTCCTCGGGAGGCGAATGATGCGGAGGTACGTTCCGCGATATCGCCTGCTTGTTCGACTTGGTCGGACTCGGCAGGTCCTGCGGTAAATTCCGTTTACTCTCGTAGCCAAAGGCTCGTTTGTCCGGCTCTCTAAATTGTCCGAACAAGGTGGAAACAGAAAGGAGACTGAAAAACCATAGCATTCCCACCAAGAGAATTATTCGACTTTTGAAGCGCATGTTCGGCTGAGACGATCGAGTATAGCCTGCCTATACTCGATGCACGATGCCAAAAACCACTGCTGATTAAGTATCAACACCAACCGCGTTAAGTTGGTAAATATCATGAGTGAAAAATCTCACAGCTGTCACAAACCATGTTGAACCAAGCTGGGTAAACACGCACTGTAGTTCTCACTGCTCATGCCTTTTGCACGTATGGTTATTTTCGAAACCCCATGTTGAGTTAACAAAAAAAAACGGGTGTCGCGACTCATAAAAACCTGAAATTCTGCTAGCAGAAAATGAGAAAATTGGGTTGTCCACTTTTGGGGCTTCATAGGTTATAAAGGTCTTCACTACTCATCCCAAGAACCATACTGCTTCGATCGTCCACCTCTTAAGAATTTCACAATGAGCCAGACAGGCAATTGTTCAATTACTTTTCATCCGTAGATTTACAATAGTAGCAACGCAAGGTCCACATCGATCGTCCACGTCTTTAGAATTTCACAATGAGCCAGGTAGGCCTACAGGCAATAATTGTTAATTAGTTTCACTCATGGATTTACAGTGTTGGAGATAACCAACGCAAGGCCATCGAACATGGATGTAAGCTTTAGGCCTGATGACCAAAACTAATAGAGGAATTTCACATTAGCTCCTTCTGCCAAGTTCTGCGCACTTCCGGGATGAAAGCGAGAATGTCAGTGGCAAACAAAACAACGCTTTTCAGCACACTCAATCATGCATGAATTAATCAGGCCTTAAAAGGCAGCGCATGCCCACGATCAGCATAAAGTTGTTTACTGTGACATTGAGATCCTCGTTTTCAAACGCGGAAGTGCGCAGATCGGCGCTAAACTCGTCGTTGTGGGATTCCTCCTACGCCTAAAGTTCCAAACTAGAAAGGCAAAACCCTGTAAAGGTCTTATTTTGCGTGTACGGGTAAGAACAAAACAAAGAGGTTAAATGGCGCTACCAACGTTTAGAAAGTGTACCCCCCCCCCCCCCCCCCCCCCTCCGCCTTGTAAAATATTTGTTCCAGGCGAAACATTTTGGGAGCAACTTTTTGGGCAAATGTACAAAAACAGAAAAACAATTCAGAAACCCGCCTGCAAACAATCCTGGATCCGCCCCTGATACTGCACAAACGATATGACAACACGAACCATTCAAATTATTTCTTATGGGTTCCGTCAGATATACCCCAAAAATATATGTGCGATAGAGCGTTTCAATTCCCAAAACACACATTATAAAATCAGGCAATCTACAATTTTTAAAAGTAAAATTAATTGATATTTATGCAACATTGTGAGGCAAAGTCGACAGTATAGTATCGATTCTTGGCATATTGACATCAATATGATTAAAAGCTATTGAATTATGCATTATTCGGATATCACTGGGATCGCTGGATCAGTTAATAATTGCTGCTACAGAATTGAAGCACAGCGTCCCCCATAAAAAAATAGTCTCCCACAGTTCCCCCCACTAGTGTAAATTTCGCAAACGCAGAAAATAATAGTATTATCAAGAAAAATGCTGTCAGCGCCTCCACTGCAACATCCAGCCCGTCCCCCACCCTCTCCCCCTCGAACGTTATTATATTATAATAAAACAAAAATTTGCTGGCCTATCGTTTCGAACTTAAGCAAGTTCTTTCTCAATGCTTAAGTTCGAAACGTTAGGCCAGCTATTTTTGTATTTGTATATTTCAGGTAAATTCAGTCAGTGAGCAGTTTGCAGCCGTTTAATTCAATTTCGTATTATACTTTTATTAAACATTGTTGTTAACTGCAATATGCTGGTCGATTATTGGGAAGGTCTCGACCTAAAAATTGCGAAACAGTTGTTCCGAGACATACCGGGTCTTCAAAGTCGAGACACTGAAACCACCGAGACCTCCACAAATTGTTCTCGAAACCGGTCTCGATACAAAGACCGGTCTCAGACCTACCTCACTGATTAGCGCATCCATCGTTATGGTGCCGCACGAACGAAACCAGCAAAAGTTACACGGACTACATAAAAACGCCGTTTTTCCCCTTTGCGAACTAAAAAGTACGCTCCGCAAAAGGCGCAATTTTTGTGTAATAAACCTTGAAGGGTCTTTTATCTTTTTTTATATATTTACTGAAGTCTGGAGCACTCCGTACTAAGAAAGCTATGGGACATTTTCCGTTACAGCATGCAATCCGAGTCTCTGTGGATACTTGCGAAAGTCTTGGAAGCAAGACTACCGTACTGTACCGCGGACGTATCGCGATCGCCTCGGATCGGAGTCTGGTCGGAGTCAAGTTATTACAACGTTCGAGTTCTTCAACGGCTCATCAACTTTCTGAATATGAGGATCAGATGGTTTGATATGCTACTGGCCGCTGAGGTGGTATCCCCCCCCCCCCCACCCCCGGCCGCGAAGTTGTTTTCCCCAAACGACATCCGAATGGGATTAACGCTATGATATTTCGGACTTGACTTCCCTTTTAAAAAAATCCTCCGGAGCCACGAATTAGAAGGAAAAAAATGAATTCGAACGTAATAAAATTCCGGACTTTATTTCCCTTTTAAAAAAAAATCCTCCAAAGCTGGAAATTAGAAGAAAAAAATTGCAGCGTTGAGGTCTCGAACCCATGCACCTTCTGCCTCATAGTCTAGCACCGTATCCACCAGGCCATGCTCGGAAGACCTCGAGAACCAAGCCCTAGCCTAATGCATGCGTACCGTACGTATATTAAAAGTATTATAGAGGGCGCTCAACAATGAACCATTTGGATGTAGTTTGGGAAAAGAAAATTCGCCCCCCCGGCCCCATCTTTTTTATATAGTTTTGTAAACTTGATGAATTCAGATTTTGCATTTGCCATGATTTATTTTGGGAACTGAGTCATTTTCAGTTCGCCAGTTTTCCGTGGACAAGAATGAATTACGGAGAGGGTCAAGAATCTGAATTGACGTGCGCCTTGTACAATAACATTTTACCAACGACTGAATAGAGACTATAAGCGCCACTCCAGCTGACCTTCGACCTCGATGTGCGATGAATCAAGATGGCGACCTCCACGAAACCAACAGAAAATGCAGTTGTCGACCCGTCCTTTCATCATTATCCCAGTCCTTCCGCAATTTCAAATATCGGGCAAATGCCCGTAGAGCTTGCAGACTGGGAAACAGTGGTACCCATGGGTTTTAAGGAGAAATTCAAGAAGAAAGCCTTGGAGAATCCATTTGTTCCCATTGGTACGTGCATTCATTCATGATAATTTGATATGTTTGTTGTTTTGTTTGTTAGCATGATTGGTAGCATCATGGAGGTAGTAAACACCTCCATGGTAGCATATAGCCCAGGTTGGACGTCCTATATTTCAGCGCAATGTAATGGAGATAATGTAGGAGTCCAACCTGGGCTAGGTAGCATACAGACTTTTCCTACCTCCATGCTTACACTTTTTCCACGTTTTACGAAAAAAAATTACTTTGATACCTCCTACCAGAAACAGAATAATCTGACAAAATGATTATCCATTCCTGCCATTAGAACTGTGTATACACATGGCACAACCTTTAAAATTAAATTAAAGACTTTCTGTCATGAAATTGTCATGCAAAATAGGAGACACAAAAGTGTGTGTTCAGTCATGGAGGAAGGAAACCTTTTCGACATTCTCAATGCATTGTGGATATGGAGGCCAAACAAACCATGTAATTTATACACAAGCCTATGGCGCTGTGAACCAGTCCAAATATTAATTGATTTATGCAAATTTGTATCTGTCATGAGTTGAGAGATACTCTTTTCACATATCTTTGCATGGAACACAAGGATTTTGATTTTAAATATCAATAAAAATAAAGGAAATAACAGGGGAATCCCTCTCTGGGTACCAGTTACTGATGAATGCAACTCTCTGGAATTAGAACAGCTTATTAACCAATCAGAAGAGGATTTTTGCAACCATGACAACCAACATGTGACGAATGCGACCAATCACGTCCGTTCTAATGTGCTTGCTCTTCTAATGCCAGTAAGGGCTGATGCTGTTCCCCTGATGCTTTGAGAATGTCGAAAAGGTTTATTAGTCTTGTAGATGATCTTAGCCCTAGAGAAGGATGCAATGATTAGTTTACCTGCATTAATATTCTTGGCATCATCTCTTCGTACAGTTTAATACTCCATGTTTCCAGACCGAAATATTCCTTCAAAAATGTAAAACAAAAAAGGAGATATTTTCAGCTCAAAATTGTCTAGACATAATGGCGACTTTAAAAACAATAGGAGCAATACATCATCGCCTGGGTGTGTGTGAGTTTGTATAGCTATTCAAACCGTGGACCTTTAAAACAAAGAGGACAATAGGGTTCACGATTGAGTCAAGGTCCACGATTGAAAATCGTGTACAAAACATATGGGAGGCCTTCCGAAAAGTTAAAGTATAAACAAAAGAGGGACAATGGGAGGTCCGCGATTGCCGCTGTTTACACACTTGGGTGTGTGTGTATGTGCACTGTATATATCTCCGAGGACAAGAGAGGAAAGGAAACACAAAGAAACCTTTCAGTCCTCGAACGTAGAGTCTTTTGTTGAAATCGGTCCTCGAACGTAAGGATACATGCTTAGTCTATGGGGGTTGGTTATATTAAAGGAACAATAGGAAACACAAAGCATTGTCCTCAGTAGTAGGCCTATATGAAAACATGACTGTATCGGTTTGTTTTTGCATTCAACGGGGGACCTTTAACAATAAAAGACAATAGGGTCCCCGGTTGAGAAAGGTCACCGTTTGAAAATGGTGTACAAAACCAATGAGGAGCCTTGCCAAAAATATGAACAATAGGGAAAAAAAAGGACAATAGAAAGTCCCTGATTGAAGGTGTTTACACACTTGTGTGTGCGAATGTAAGAAATGCAGGGCCTGTTTCACGGATTGCGCATGTTCCGAATTGGTCGGGCGTGGATATTTAAATGTATGTTCCGAAATTAAAAAGTAAACAAATCTCTGAAATCATTTTACTGTAATTTTACAATTTGGAACTAACCAACCCCCCTATTTTGGCATTTTCTGCTATCAGGGATATTCGCCACGACGTGTGCTCTGTCAGTGGGACTGCTCAGCTTCAGGAGAGGTCAGGTGCACCGGTCACAGATGATGATGAGGGCTCGTGTCGCGGCTCAGGCCTTCACTATCGGAGCGGTGCTGGTGGGCGTGGCCCTACAGGCAAGGAAGGGCAAGAAACCCAAGGATCCATGAGTGCACCAGCTCAGCGTGGGCATCTGATCGGCATGTCGTTGAGGCTGCCTCAACCTGGGCTCAAACTCGGGAGCCAACCAACTGACAATCCGCCCATTTGTTTCGTGTATAACTCATGATGCAGTCTTGAAGCGCGAGCATTGTATAGAAATCAACATGGATTCGTGTTTAACAAAATATCCACTGACCGCAACCTGCGCTGCAGGAAATTTGCAGAGTATGCAAATTAGAAAATCTGACAGACTGTCCGCAATCAATATTGTTTGTCATAAGCTTGTGTACACAAACTAATGAGAGGAGCATGCACCGTGTGGTCTAACAGATTTTTCCAATGTTTGACATTTAAAATTGTTACTGGTCATCCCGGCTAGTGGTGGGACTGAAATTTGGAGACTTCAAAATCCGGTTATTTTTTTAGCCTAATTTTATTTAAACCAAATAGTGCTTAACTGATTTCACCAGAAGTTCCCATCTCGCTCATAGTCATGCCAACAAGAGACGTGTGAGGTGCCGCATGAAAAGCCTCCCAATGACTAGATATAGTTGGCAGGATTCAGTGATGACCACCGGGCCTTTACAAAAAACACTCCAGAGCTGTAATGTTGAAAAAATATGGATGGGCAGGCTATTCATATACCAAAAAGAACCACTAGTGAGCGAATGCAGTTACAATCAGAGACCATAGAGACAATTGGAGGATGTTCCAGTTGTTTTCTTTAGCCCGTGTCACACAAAATGGAAGGCTTCATTTTTAAGGTTGCTTTTGAATATCCGGTTTCCAAATCGAAACCGAATAGTGGATGTTAACAAATGTTAGCAAATCTGGATCTATATCCAACCACTAATCCAGACCTTTGCCTTTAGAATGCCCAGATGGCGCAGTACTTCCAGCATGGTAATTACATTCACTTTTTTTGAAAAGTTGCTTGAGAAGTGAGAACTACATCACACAGTAACATCAGCAGAACTAAGGTCCCCGGTTGAAAATTGTGTACAAAACCAATGAGGGTCTTTGCCAAAAAAGTATGAACAATAGGAGGTCCTCAATTGAATGCGTTTACACACTTGTGCTCTACTAACCTTGCATGCTCTGTGTGGACCTGTCAACAAAAGAGGTCCACACGAATCAGAATGACTGAACCTTATGTGGACTTGCTGACGTCCACATAAGGTTTCCCCCTCTCTGAAAAACAGCTTTAGAGGCATTTTTTGGGTCAGGGTTATCTGTTGCAAGATGGAGGGGAATACTTAAGGGATCACGATAAAACATTTGGGTTAAAAGAGTGTTCACAGTGCGTGTATAATTAGCTTTTGTTTCCATTTTTCTTAACTACATAAAAACAAAGGAATGTCCACACTAGATATGGAACTTAAAGCTGCGTGTGTGTGTTTAACAATTGCTTGAATATAATAATGTAATAAATGTACATCTTAAAAGTAAACATATTAAAAACACATCGTAATTCCTATGAATAAAATTGTTAAATACATGTATATGACCCTGTATTCAAATTATCAACGTGGATGTGTTTTATTTCACTGGTGTGTGTATTCACCCTAGAGATTGGATCACTTTGTTGTTTAGAAGTTCCAACAAGTAGATCTGCTTAGACACCAAGCAGCCGTGTCGGTTAACCCTAACAGTGCTGAATCCATCAATTTCAATACGAATTTTCACACACCCTAGGGGGTTAGGGTTAAAGACTTCAGAAAACCAGGCATCCCATTTAAAGTTTTACCGCACGTGTGTAATTTGACCACTTTATTATTTGGTCTGAACTTCACGGGGCCGTTGTACGAAAATTGTGCTTGCTTGATTATTTTTAGGGAGTACCGAAGTGATGACGTCAATGCAATGTTTGGAACCAGAATACTTTTGTTATTTTGTGTCAATGTGTTTGCAGGACTAGCTGTGAACAAAGGAACAGTCGAAATCTCCATTTGTTTGGAGCCAGTTGTCGCGCCAACTGAGATCAGTACTCGATTGTGGTTTCATTTAGCTAAATATCCCGATTAAGAAAATGTATTTTTAACAATAACCGCTTCGTCCCAGCCATACTGAACGAGAGTTGTTTAATTTAGAAGTTGGCCTTTCAACAAAAAAGTGTAACTGCCATTCCTTAAAGTATCTACAATGTTCTAATGATGTTTTTGGTATCAATTAAAGCACCCAATGCCGACCACCCACCCACCCTTTTCCCACAGTTATCGACCCAGAAAACAACTCCGATTAAAGACTCAACAGTAGTTTGAAAGTGCATCACAATTTATTCAACTTTCTCTCCATAAAAGAAAGAATCTGTGTGACACTGCCTACTCCCACACGTGTTTAAAGGTGTGAAAGCAATATAACATGAACACTCTCTGGCAGTCTCTGCACATACTACATCATTTATGCATGAAAATTACGGTGTCGGAATGTTGTGTCTCAACTGTACATACAAATCAAATATAAAATGATTTCCCCAGTGCAAGTGCATGCAATGCAGTGAAAACATTCTTTTGCAACAGGATTGGTAGCACTTGCTAAATGCCCGACAAATACATTTGGGAATGTGTGCTGAATCAATGCCTTCACTGCTAGCTGGAAAAATTGAATTATTACTGCTCTGCTATGTCTGTGCTGAAAATTTCAATGTAATGGATTTCCCGCCACTAAAGAATTGTGGAAGGTGCTACAATGTATGTCTGTATTTTTGGGTGAATCGCCCTGAAAAACAAGTGTTCAAATTATGCATTTATAAGCATCAGGTATGAGCTTTCCAGTGAGATGTTCCACAAATATATTAACCAACGAAAAGTAACAAATTGAGTAAGTTTCAAATGCCAAACTTGGATACTTATTTAGTAGCCAACATGCATTATGTTAGCAATGAAATGATGAAGGCCTGATGCTTTGAAAAGTTTGACACTGTAATATTTGACTTTAGTTGAAAACTAAACGTGTACACAATCAAATTTTGACTTTGATTTTCAGGGTACGGTGGTTCAAGGAGAGCCAACTGCTAAAGCATCAAGACTTGATAAAGAAAGAGATGGGAGGAAGTGAAAGGAAATACCATCAAAGTGCTCCCCCCTTTTCCTATAAATAGAAAAGGTCTAAAATATTTGAAAATTGACTTTACATTTTTATATTTTGGTTGATTTTGTTGAAACTTCCGAGCTCATAACGCTGCTTTTAAATTTGTAGAAAAAAAGGTTACAAAAGGAAGAGCCACACTGTTTATACACTGTTTACTAATGCAGATTCTTCGGTTTTTATTTTAAAAGTGAATTTTCTGCAATAGGGCTTTTGAACCCTGAGAAAAAAGCCACAAGCTTCCAACAAGCTCAATCCATAAGTCCTTTGGAGCTCAAAAAAGCTTACTTGATGCTCTAGATACAATCAAGCAACTGAATCAAAGAGTCATCCATCATTGGACCCTGTATCACTTGGGCTGCAAAATGCATTGAAATGTGTACACTGTGCTGCCCTTCAAACTAAAGAAAGTATTCAACTTCAGTACAACTTGAAGCATAATTGTACATACATTTTCAAAATACTAAAAACAATTATTTACACATAAATTGCTCCTTCAAAACGGCTGACATTTTACAGGCCATAGTTACAAGGTTTACATTACAACCTTTTAAAGAACCTGCTTATTTTTGTCTTGTTTTAAGAGATTTAACTGGGAACTACACGGAACAAAAACTCCAGCCCTTTGCTGTTCTGTTTCAAGGTGGTAGATTTCTTTTCCTTTCTTTTTTGATAAACACATTCTTGACTAGATACAGAGAGATGTACAAATTGAAGCAAGACTAAAAAACATAAAAAAGATGAAATCTTGCTACATGTACTTCTCAAAGAATTTCTCCTCTCAAAATATTTCGTATGTGCTGCACTGATCTACTGGGCTTGTCATTCTATGTCTGATTCAAAAGTGAATAACCTTTTGTAACTGCCAGAAAAACAGCAAGTTAAAAAAAATATTATTTTTCGGTGTTAAACTAAAAAAAACAAAAAAACATGGCAATATCTTCAAAGAAATAAGTAAACAAACAAACAAAACGGCCATTTGCACTGCAGATGAACAGCAAGGGAGCACTTTCACAAGGTTTATGTACAATTTATAATGCACAGTAATGGGTAAACCATTCAAATTTGCACTACACTATTCTTATCATTTTTTCATGGCATTGTTAAAAAATTGCTATTACTTGAATTTCTTCATTTGCACACCAGCCCATGCACGTCACCTCAGCTCACAATATTGTTCATAGTCTACAAATCCTAATCCCTTTTAGAGGCCAACTCCAATATTGGTACTTCCCAATTTCTGACTTGATATTTCCAGATATTTATTAGCTAAAGGCGTCATTTTTTGTAAGGTTTATTTTCAGCACGCTCTGCATCAAAACTTTATGAACGTTTCTGTTGGAAGATCTGTTTAGGAGAAAGAAAAAATAATTATGAAAATTGTTTAAATCTGTTTATTACACACTATGATTTTGTTCAGCCATTGATTTAACTCTTCCCGTACATTTTTCATGAGAGGGGTTCTGAAATGTTTCACAAAATAATTTCCCATGAGTCCCCAGAAAGACATTTATTTAAATGTATATATGCAAATATGTTTTTGAACTCTCTAATTTTAAGCCCCTTGACCTCCCAGATGACCCTGAATGAAGACCCCAGATGGTGACCCCAGATGGTGACCCTAGATGGCCTCACATGATGACCCCAGTTAATGACCCAGATGGTGATCCCAGATGTTGACCCGAGATGACGACCCCCCAAGTGGACGACCCCCCCCAATCGGACGACCCTCCCCCAAGTGGACGACCCCCAGTGGATGACCCCCCCCAGTGGTTGACCCAATATGGTGTCCCAAGATGGTGTCCCAAGATGATGACCCCAGATGGTCACCCCAGACGGTCACCCCAGACAGTGAACCCAGATGGTGAACCCAGATGGTGACCCCAGATGGTGACCGCAGATGATGACTCTTGACAACCCCCAGATGCAATTTTTCGCACCAATTTCTCCTTTTTAAGCCATTTCTGTTGCTTTGCTGTGCTTTCTCGGGAGAGGATTACATGTATGTTTTATAAAAGCTAGAATATTTTTGCATTACAAAACTTCATGGGCCAGATACACACTTTTCTACAATTTCTACTGAAGTGCTGAAAATTGATTTTCTGTAAACGGCATAATGGATCATTTCCTTCAAACTACACACAATCAATTCATTCAAACTGCACAAAACAAATTATATACAAAATAACCTTTATTTTTTTAAAACAGAATTGACTGTTGCGCTTGAATGCATGACTCATGATGCCTGATCCTACCTAACATCCAACCATCACACCCAAACAATTTCTATACTGATGATCTTTAATGTTTTACCCTGGGAAAATTCTAAAAGATTGCTCAATACCAAAAGGCCCGATGCGATTTAACCCTCCCATACTTATAACTATCGCAGCCTATCAAAAACTCTAAACACCAACTCTCACAGTTTGTGTGTGTTTCAACCTGTCATTTGATAGGTTTTGATCTGTACAGCAGCTGGGTCGATTTTGGCCCTGAGAACAGGAGGGTTGAGGTTGATTGCAAGGGAACCGGACCACACTTCATGACGTTACCATCAGTCCTTAGACAACGACACCATTAATTCCATGACCTGTTGGACGTTGTCACTACCGGCGTTTAGTACTGTTTGCGTCTCCACCACGTGGACTTCTCGCTCCTGAGACGGGACGGACGGACTGAGTGCCGCAATGAAATCGGCTCCCCTTTTTGCAGTTGCCTGATCCTGATTGAGAAATACACAGGACAGGTTTGAGCTATTTCATCTGAAGCGTCAAAACCCAGGGCCCAATTTCATGGCTCCGCTTATCGTAAATATGGAATCTCCGCTAAATGTAGCTTAAAAGTATGCGCGCGCTTACTGTTACTGCAAGTGTACTCTAAGGAATTCTGGCTTACAAAGTCTAGGTATTCTGTTCTTAAAATTTTAGCGTGAAAGGCACAGGGTGTATTTTTCATGTAACCTTTCCCCTGGCTAGTACGCTCAACACGTACACATGTAGTTCTTGCTCCGGTGGTCTTGAACCGAAAGTCTAATATGCAAGGGGTCACCCGAGTAGTGACAAATTTGTCTATGGGGGGTGGACCCATTCAGGGAGAAAATACAATAAGCTTAAAGGTAGTATACAACATTTGTTTTTGCTGTAATTTTCAGATTGAAAGGATTTGGGGGTTAGTTATTTTATATCGAATTCTCTACACTGACCTGAAAAAAAAAGAAAAAAAATGCTGTTCTTGTAGTCTGGTTTACACACTACTTCAGGCAAAACAGAGCAATTTATAGACGTCAGGGAATTATCAGGTCGGGGAACTAGACCATCGCTGGAAAATTGATACAAAAATTCCACTTTTCTTGAAAATGACAGCACACCAGGTGCCATGACTTTCACAGGATGCTTGACACTATTATTTACTTATTTATTTATTTCTTATTTATCCTGGGCAGCCTGGTCAGTGCATTAGCACTCTTCTCCCTCAGGGCCCAGTAGGCGAGAAGTAGACGACGAAGGAAATTTCAGTTTTAGTAGTGGGAGGAAAATCCCAGAACAATTATTCTTGGGGAAAACCCACGCAATCCGGTAGGAACTGAAAACCCAATCCAATACTTACAGTAAGGTAGTTCATAATAATTCAGTAGTTTTGTTTTTTGATGTTTGCAAATTTTGTATATTACCTTTAACTTTTGTCCGCACAACTGCAATGGTGAAGTCACCGGCAAGGGTCAGGCCACAGGTCACAGGGAGGGGAGGGGAGGGGAGGGGGCAGGGGAGGGGAGGGCAGAGGCAAGGGCGGAGTGCATATACCCCGCTCCAGTAATACCCCTTCTGAGCAGAAATTTAACAATCCTATGAAACTAGGCCAAGTTGTACTCCAGGTTCCCATAGTATACCAAGGGCTGTCAGCCCAGGTGGGCTTAGAGTATAAGATCCAATGTTTAAGAGCCTACCTGTTTATTTGCAATGAGCACCAGTGGTACGCTCTTCAGCCTTTCGTCTGCTAGCAGCTTGTGGAGTTCCTCCTTGGCCTCAGGTAAGCGAGCTTCATCCACTGCATCCACCACAAACACCAACACATCCGTGCCCTTGACAAAGTTCTCCCAATATGAACGCACACTCTCCTGACCACCGACTGCAAGAGTGGACACACAACTTTATGAATCTTAGGCATTGTTGCTGGACTCCTCCAAAATCCAATACATTGCCTTGGAAATTCCTACATTTGGAAAGATCATCATAAAAATAGTAGAATATAATGATTGACGCAACTATTTCTTGAAAATGTCTACTTGATGAAAAACTATGCATATCAGGTTTCCAATGATCCGACTTTTCCAAACCAAACTTTCGTCCTCAAACACGTTTCCATCAATGATTTGCAGACAAACAGCACATTTGTCAAGGTCACGAACAATGTGTTTCCAGCGCTTGTGTTAAAACGGGCTTTACATGATTTTGAGGCTTTTATAATTAACAAATTAAAAAACAGATTAGGCCTTCGCAAACAAGAGGAGTAATACCTTGTCGCACGTGTACATCTAGCAACAGCTTAACGTTCTCAACCATTTCAATAACTACACCCGGCCAATTCGGTATACACACAATCCGCGAAATAGGTCTTGCATTTCATGCATACACACACAGCAGGCAACGAGGTATTGCTCTACTTGTTAGCAAAGTCGGCATCATGTCAAGACGATTTTTAGTCAGATATATCTCCTTTTCTTTCAATTTGTTTGATAAAGATAAATATTAAAGGTAGCACTTTAAAGACTAACTAAAAATAAAAATATGGCTTAACCCTAACAGCCCAAGCCTTTTTACTAGAATCCTTCCCTAACCACACAAACTCCAACACTGTGTAGTAAACCAATGGCACATTCTTTGTACTTAGACAAAATCAGGGCATCAAGTCCCATGCAAAGTGATGGTGCCAAGGCTCTACAGTACCCAATCACACAAAATTCAACACAAATGGGGTGTTTGATTTTGGCAGGTTAGGGATGGTTAGGGATAAGGTTTCACAGCTACAACTACAATGCATCTTATGAAGTAGCCGTAGCTACGAAAGCTTATGCCATATTTTAAATTTTAGTTACTTAGTCTTTAAAGTGCTAACTTTAATATTTATCTGTATCTAGCTGACTAACACGGCGGTCGGGAAACAAGGACTATTAAACTGCTGACAAAGATGATACCAAGAATATTTATGCACGTAAACTGTGATCTTTAAACCTGATTTTCCTGCATAGTGCTGCCGTGCGGTTTTGTGCGCTAGGACGCCATATCATAGTAGGCAGATTCACGTGAACCGGCGTTGGTGGCACTATTTGCGATACCCAATTTTCTGTCAGCACTGTGACCGGCTTATAATTTGTTTTTATTAAATTTTTGATCATTTATTGGCAAATAATTGGTGTTTGTTGATTGTTACTATTTTAAATGACTCCTAAAATTATATTTATATTGATAACAAATTGATATGAAATAAATGAGGCTCACATTTTCAATTTAAAAATGTAGCAATTAGCAATATGGTCACAACTTTTTAACTGAAATTGTCCTCCAAAATGACCCAAAATTTTTATCAACAAAAATCCATAACTTTGCACAGGGTTAACCTTTCATGACCATGGACCCCTCATTTTATTTCAATTTGTTTACTCTTTCCAGTGATATAATATTTGAAAGGATTGAAGCAACTTAAAATTTTCCTGAATCTGCCTAATCATAGTGTCCTTCTGGATCAGCCCCTGCAAAGTACACGACGGCCTTTGACCGGATCCGTCAAGTATGCTGTGTATTACCTTCCCATATGTTGAGTGTGGCAGCCTTCGTCTGTACACACATGACATTGAAGCCCTCTGTTGGGTCTGGTGGGCCAGTGTTTTTGGACTGCGTCAGGCAGCGTAGCAGACTACTCTTTCCGGAGTTATCGAGACCTAAAACCAAGATACGTTTCTCAGGCAGATCCTAAGGCAAAGAGAAGCATATGGGTGTAATTGGTTAGCTCGGACTTCAGGTTTGTTTAACTGAGACCATAACAATTCATCAGGAAAAGCACATACATTTTGTATAAATTTGTACCACAACAATGGAAAGAAAGATGCACTTTTTTACTGCAAATTCCGGTTGCAAATCCAAACTTCTATTTAAATGACTGTAAGGCCAAGGTAAAAAAACAAAAACATGTTTAGCGTCCGAGTTCTAAAAAAAGAAAGAAGAAGTGTTTTTTTTTTTTTTTTTTTTTTTTTTTTTTTTAAGATGGCCACCATTCTTTTATAACTTTTTGACAACCGTAGGTTTCCCAACTGTTCTAAGACACGAAAAGTAACGAGACATGTTGGCCGACAGAATTGAACATGTTTACAGTGGTTTTAAGTTTTAGTAAGCTTGTATTGTATTTTTTTTTTTTTCACCTCATTTTCCATTGGTGAATTAAAAAACAAAAATCCATGCGGCCCCCAAAAAGGAAGTGGGCGGGGAAGCTAAACATGTTTTTTCTTTACTTCGCCTAGTAGTCTTCTAATATTAGAACTGAGTACTGGAGACTCTGTTTAATTTTACACCTCCTAAGTCATGCAAACACAAACAAACAAACACAAACAAACAAGCAGAAACAAAATGTGTACAGCAATGCTATTGAAAATAATCTGGTAAGATTATATTTTAATACCCCCAAGAATGGGGGTTGAAAAATAAAAAAATAAGTCTTATTGGCAAAAAGCCCGTATGTGAGCAGATGGATTAGACATCAAACTCATCAAATTTGAAATTCCCAAGATTCATCCAGTAAAATTCCCAAAATTTCCCAAGGCAATGGCAAACACTGTACAAATGCATTTAACAGAGTGCTGGAAAATTAGCACTTTGCGCATGTGCAATCCATATTTTTCCACCAAAATACCCAAGATCTTGAGAAAAATCCCAAAGAATGGCCACAGGTTAATGGTGTTGAAGCGCCCTCTGTTGACAACAAACGATGTCAAACTCTGGAGTAGTTTAATCTGTGGTCTTGGTAAGCGATATTTTCGTAAAATTTCACCATTTTGAGTGACATTTCAAGTAACTGAACCGAACCTATGGGTACATAGCCATATTAAGATAAGGCATGAAATGTTGGGGCAGAAAATGTTGTGACAAGAGAGTTAGGGCTCCTGCAAAAAATTGAAACATTTCTCCCACAGCAGTTTATATGTGTCTCTCTGCTGCATGGAGGAATGCTCTCTGTAAGGTTTGTGAAAACCTTACATTTCTGGATGTACCTGTCACCTATCTTGAAAATTCCAGCTCTAGGCTCATGGCATGGGAGATTCGCCGTTTATACAGCTGGAAACACTCGTATTGGGTTTTCAGGGGTGTGTTGTTTTTTGCCGATATGATCTGATATCTTCCTTTTCGCTGAATATATCAACCAAACACTCACCTTACCGCTACTGGCGCGGCAAAGTAGCTCGATATATAGTCCGAGTAACTTGGACCCTTCATATCGCCTTTTTTAACATTTGGACATGATCTGGCGATAGTAGGGTCCAAGTCGATTGCGCGATAGAGAATGGCCAAAAATTCAATCCCAACAAAAAACATCAGAATTCAACCTTACAACGGCCACCAAAATACTAGATACGCCACCACCTGAACAAGTGGGGTTCCATGATCAGATGAATGTACCAAGGTTTACTTAACATCCAAATAAAAAGTGAAATTTTACCGTTTCATTCCCAGAGACCCCCGCAGAACATGTCTTTTAGCTTTTTTGGAGTTCAAATAGTGACTCCTCGACGTACGTCACCCTGATGCGCAGCGCCCGCATGCACCGCGCGACAACCTGTTTATGCCGGCGACTGTTTCGCGAGTGGTAAAACGGTCGCGGTACGCGTTCGTGTGTATACATGTAGCATGTGAAGTATGTGTAGTATATTGATTCGAGGTTGCACGCACGTCATGGGGTAGGGAATTCTTCACGAAACAGTCGCCGGCATAAACAGGTTGTCGCCGGGTGCATGTTAGTCTTGGTTCCAAGACGTCCTTAGCGCGGTGCGACGTACAGCGCGCACGGCAGCGCCCTCTAGCTACACACAAACACACGCCTTGGTGTGTGTATGTGTAGCGAGAGGGCGCTGTCGGCCGGCTGTGCACGCTATACGTCGCACCGCTAAGAACGTCTTGGAACCTAGACTAGGTGCATGCAGGCGCTGCGCATCAGGGTGACGTACGTCATGCAAGATGGAGGAGTCACTATTTGAACTCCAAAAAAGCGAAAAGACATGTTCTGCGTGGGTCTCTGGGAATGAAACGGTAACATTTTACTTTTTATTTGGAGGTTAACTAAACCTTGGTACATTCATCTGATCATGGAACCCCACTTGTTCAGGTGGTGGCGTATCTAGTATTTTGGTGGCCGTTGTAAGGTTAAATTCTGATGTTTTTTGTTTGGATTGAATTTTTGGCCATTTTCTATCGCGCAATCGACTTGGACCCTACTATCGCCAGATCATGTCCAAATGTTAAAAAAGGCGATATGACGGGTCCAAGTTACTCGGACTACTCGATATACAACGGCCGTTTGCTGATGTATATCGAGCCCCGGGGCGCGCGCAGTGCCGCTGGCCAATAATCGATCAGAAAACATCGTTCATGTTAAAAAATCCACTCCATTACTTTGTACACAGCTGGTTTGTGCATGCACCGAAGTTGCACGAAAAATTCACTTTTTTTCGGGTTTAACTTGAGCATATTCTCATTTTGAGGGGGATCACAAGCTGCATGCCTACTAGTACTCTGCCGGTAAGGTGAGTGTTTGGTTGATATTTTCAGAGAAACGGAAGATATCGGATCATATCGGCAAAAAAACAACACACCGCTGAAAACCCAATACGAGTGTTTCCAGCTCTAAATGGCGAATCTCCCATGTCATGAGCCTAAAGCTGGAATTTTTAAGCTACCTGTCACACAGGCACACAAGTTTTACAAAATGCTCATTATTAACCCTAAACCTATTGCATGCACCCTAGGGAGTTAGCCCAGGTTGGACGATGTCTTCATTGCACTACGACTGACGTCCAGGACATGAGATTTTGCAGTAATTGAAATCAAAACTTTAACAGGATTTTTTCACGTTTTACCTCGTTGTAGAAGCTAATTTTATGCCCACACATACTTGTTGTGTCCTTATCTATCTGTCCGTTTGGTTCAGAAAGTTGGCCGACGTTTTCCAGGAAAATAAACTCAAATGCAACGTTAAACTTGTAGACTCTTTTCATCAGTTTCATACCGAGTTACGTGCACACATACGCGCGCAACCTCCGAAATTCTGCCAGTGCGATGCTGCTGCGTGCAGCGCAGGCGCAATGTGCACGTGCAATTTGCCTGGCAACCACTGCGCGGTACGGTCTTGAAAAGTGTTTTCTGTGTAGTCTACAGATACTTTTAAAGGTCCAAATCTGTTTTGGGCTATAGAAGATAATAAGAACGAATTTGGGACTGGCAGGTTATTATGGACGACGTAATCGATGTTTTGAAGGAATATGGCATATCGTCAATTCAAAGCAGGATCCTCAGTACGAACACGAACGTCACGCAAGTTATTGGGACAGTTACTAGGCAAAGCACGTGCTTGTGCGCGCTTGTGCGCGCTTGTGCGCGCTTGTGCGCGCTTGTGCGCGCTTGTGCGCGCTTGTGCGCTTGTGTGCGCTTGTGTGCGATTGTACGTGCACTGTATATATCTCCGAGGACAAGAGGAGAAAGGAAACACAAAGAAACCTTTCAGTCCTCGAACGTAGAGTCTTTTGTTGAAATCGGTCCTCGAACGTAAGGATACGTGCTTAGTCTATGGGGTTTGGTTATATCAAGGGAACAAAAGGAAACACAAAGCTTTGTCCTCGGACGTATTAGGGAAGTACGACTGTATGTGTGCGCTTGTGTGCGCTTGTGTGCGCTTGTGTGCTTGTGTGCACGCATAATTATACGCACACATACGTATAATGTACGTATACTTGGTCTGAAACTGATGAAAAGAGTCTACAAGTTTAACGTTGCTCTCGAGTTTATTTTCCTGAAAAAACATCGGCTAGCGAAGCATAAGGATTTCGTGAACCTCACGGACAATATTTTATTCCCTTGTTTTACGTGCTGTCTTTACCGCATGGTGGCGCCCTGCGCACTTTTTAACGTTGGAGCGCTCCCGTCCGTACGTACGTACGTATTCGCTTCGATCAGTTGTCGATAAACCTACCGTTTGCGCGACCTCCGGAATGGCCATACCACTGCCCTGGCCCTCCAAAGACTTTTTCCTGTGTCTGAGGACTGCGTACACCACACCGGCGATCACGGCCCCAGACCCAATGAAAAGTGTAGCCTTTTTCAGCAAACCCCACTCCCTGAACCAATTTACACCCTCCGCCATGTTATTTCTACTGTGTCTTGTTCCCAGTCTTGACAGTGCGTAACGGTGCAATAAGTGAACCAGACTACTTTTTCTACGGAGGCTTTGAAATCGGCCATGTCATAACAAATGGGCTACTGGATAATTAATATCCAAAACCTTTCTTCGCCGGTTGGGGGAGGGGGAGGGGGTAGAGGTTGGGGGTAGAGGTTGGGGGAGGGGGTAGGGGGGAGGGGGCGGGAGAAGGGGAGGGGGTAGGGGGAGGGGAAGGGGGAGGGGGAGGGGAAGGGGAAGGGGAAAAGGGGGAGAGTTATTTACCCTCCCTTATTTTTGGAGACATAAATAAATTATCGCCCTCTTTGCTTGAAAACAAACAAACCGGAAAGATTTTCAAAGTGAACAAAGAAACTGGCAGGAGCGGGATTCGAACCTGCGATCTCCGGGCTACCGTACCAGTGCTCTACCAACTGAGCTATCTTGCCCTATGTTGGCGGTCTCCCAAATTGTCAGTATCTTTGTTCGGAAAGATGTTAAAAACGTTGAAAAGCACCACCATCTTTTTACTTCAATGAAAAGAAGCACAATTTGGTTATGTGTAACAACAGGTTCAACTTGTATTTGGCTTTTCATCCGACAAAGTCAGTCGGAAAAGGCCTTGTTTTTGTTTTTCGTTTTCTTCCTTCTTCTTCCTTCTTCTTCTTCTTTTAGTTCTGACCAAAAGCCCACAGACTTTGTACACGAATTTTGTCGGCGGCACTTTAGGTCTTAAAAAACCTCAGATCTTAACCAAACTTACCTCAAACATAGACCCTATAGGCTGAAATTGTATGTCGAAGCGTGACGCCATGATGACGTCATCACGTGTCACGTGACGTCATCTTAAAGGTGCGTTTTTTAAGGGCACATATCTAGAGAACGGTAGATCCGATTTCCTTCAAACCTGGTATGTTGGTAGGCTAGCTCGTGTTATAGATGGAAATTGAGGTGACGTCAAGATGACGTCATCATACGATTTTATAGTAATTGTTAAGTTTTTTAACTTAAAAGTTTCTTAAAGCCATATCTCACCAACATAACATGCTAAATTCAAAATTCTTTTGTAATAGATTTGTTAGCTCCTATATTCTTTCACATAAATAGAAAAATTTGTGACGTCATAATGACGTCATCAAAAATGTGCTTTGTGAAACACATAAGGGTAGGTCCGATCGTC
Source organism: Hippasteria phrygiana (assembly GCA_037893225.1). Lineage (NCBI taxonomy): Eukaryota > Metazoa > Echinodermata > Asteroidea > Valvatida > Goniasteridae > Hippasteria > Hippasteria phrygiana. The sequence continues at coordinate 308,787 of JAZGUH010000918.1, forward strand.
ATAAAAATTAGTGGGCAGGTAGATAGTGCTACTAGCATGTCAAATCAGAGGTGACGTCATGATGACGTCATCGGCTGATTTTCTATGAATTTTTTAGTTCTATCCCAAATCCCATAGACTTTGTACACGAATTTTGTAAGAGCCTCATTTTTTGTCTTTTTTACAAGTTGGAGAGCGGCTGTGAAGTACTGGCGCATTTAATTTGTTAAAACATAATAATAAAGACATTTTTATTAAATGGCAAAATATCTCCGCTGTAAATGCCGACTGATACAAATAAGAATTATTTGGCTGGTAATGACCCCCACAAATTTTTATCTCAAAGCTGATTAGAAGACGATATCAGTACCAAATATATCCATCTGAAATGCTGTCATCTTTGAGAAAATTGTATCTGAAGACAACAAATTAACTGCTGCGGCTTATTTCGATTGTGCACAATCAAAATAAGCATGAGCGTGCACAAAATCACTGTTAAAAACAGATTGGTTTTCACTACTTTCTCGTGACTCGAATGACGGATTGAGCTCATAATTTCACAAGTTTATTTTATTTATATGTTGAATCACACAAAGTATGAACACCGTCTGCTACTATGTTGTCAGCTCTAGCAATCATTTATCATACCTTTAAGGGAAGTGTTTTCTGAAGATCACCGCATAACATTCTTCAAAGCCCTAGCTTTTCGGTCAGTTAGGTTTTATGTAAACAATTTAGTTTCACATAATAGAATCCCTTTCACAGTTCAAAAAAGGCAATCCTGTGAGGATAACATTTTTCAAAACAAAATGTGGTTTCGGAGGTACCGGTATTAAAAGACAAACCTTGCACTAAAAAAAACACCATATAACATTTTGGAGCCACGCCTTTTTTCATTCCGTTTGGTTCTTCGCCAAAAATCCCGTTTCATCCGAAAAGAATCCCGAAAGCAAAAACGACCAACCGTGCATAATATTGTATTGAACTAAAATTTGAATAGGGTCCATTCCACTCCATCCCCCGTTTATGCAGTTTGCCAAGTGAGCCTAGGATATTACAATTCCGACTGACAAAATTATGTATTACACAGTTACAGTCCACCAGGTATTTAAAAAAAATGTAGGTGAACAATTTGAGTGACCATACACTGTTCAAAAAAACATCCTCCTACATGTTTATTGCACGAACATTTTGGGACTGAACTCTCAAAATTAAAGCTGCTACATTGTATATCTGTGTTCCTGCTGAAAATTTCAATTTAAAGGAGATCCTCCTACAGACGAACATTTGAGAGAAACTATTTTTGAACAAAAATGCTTACTACACTCTGCAATCTATTTGTTCTTGACTTTACACTCAATGATTGCCCTGTGCATTAAAGGAACCTTGCTAAAGGTTTGAACACCAGGACGGACATTTTATCTTCAAGCAAACTTGAATCCTCGATCCTAATTGGTCGATCCGTGGCAGCTGAGAGTGTGATAAAAACCCATATTGCACGGCCCATATACACACTCTGAATGACGCAAAAAGCAGTGCTGCACAATCCATTGGTAATTCAACGGTTGAAATTTTAATTCAAAAGCTGTGCGTTTGCGTCTCAGAATCTCAGAAAGTTGACTAGACATCCCCGGCCGGCGCGCCGCTTGGCCTCAACGCACACTTGTTACGTTTTCCGGATAGCTCCTGTTTCTCCTGTTTTCAGAATGACGTACGTAAAGTCTATCGACAAAGTTGCAGTTTTGAAACGTTTTGCAAGTCACTCTGCCGCAAAACTTTATGCCAAAATGTAAGAAAAATACCAATTTTAACTACTCATAATCAAATAAAATCGATAAATCTTCTGACTAGTGCTGCAGCCGAACTGCCGAACCGAACTAAAAATGGCCGAACATGGCCTTCCGAACCGAACCGAACCGAACTGAACCGAAATTGTCGGTTCGGAAGTTTGGCAAGCTTTACGTGCACATATTGTTAGCGCTTGGAATGCATGCGATGATAGGACAAAATTAGCGCACACGGGTGGCACGGATGATTGAATTTACGTGTTGATAAGGCCCTTCTTTTCGGCCTTGTTGTAGCAGGTTTGGACTCCATCCCATGTACATGTACCGGGCGTAAATTATATTACCCCAGGTATCGCATGTAATGAAGACAGTCGATATAATTTTAAAAGCCTTTTCAATAATCCAGGAAGGTAACAACAATTTGAGTTAAAAATCATAAAAGACCAAGTCGCGACCGCTTGCATGCATCCGGCCATGTGAGTTTGCAACCCTTCCCCTGCCTAAAAAATGTAGTGTGCTCAAAAGCGAGCCTCGCCCAGTATGCAATGATTGGTTGTTCATATATACATTCCTTGTTTTGCGGGGATGCACCAAGTCCAAGAAAATATAGCTTGAAATTATGGCATGGGGCCAGGGCCCCATTAGATTCCAGGTACTCTGTGGTGCAATCTAAGGCTCTCATGGACACCTTTTAGAACAAAAATATTTGCAAAATTGTACCGCCGAAAATGGTGGTATGATTCTACATGCTATGTACATTCCTTCCTAAGCAACTCCTGCCTCGTGAATTATATGTTGCAGCACTTGACCCGTCAGTCCTTCTCTGCTCACAAAAAAAAATGTTAAGGAACAAAAAAGTTCCAGAATAAAGTTACGTTTTGTCAAGAAATGGCACAATTGCAGAATACCCCGCCACTCGTATCTCCACCTCGTATCTGGATACGCGGATACGAGGTCACTGTTCATTGCCCTCAATAAACTATTCACATACCTTCCTCCATTAGGTTTTTTAAAGGGAAAATGGCGCCCTCTATCGCCCAGCCAGACTCCATCCAACCCCGTATCCGACCCCGTATCCGCGTATCCGCGTATCCGCGTATCCGCGTATCCGCGTATCCGCGTATCCGCGTATCCGCGTATCCGCGTATCCGCGTATCCGCGTATCCGCGTATCCGCGTATCCGCGTATCCGCGTATCCGCGTATCCGCGTATCCGCGTATCCGCGTATCCGCGTATCCGCGTATCCGCGTATCCGCGTATCCGGGGACATTCATTGGACTTTGACTTTTGACCGAGCTTCCCATTCAAATTACGCACGCCAGTCAGATTCCAGCCCCCCCCCCCTCGGAGGATTTTTTTAAAAGGAAAAATAGCGCCCTCTATCGCCCCGCTGTGATCCCACCCCGTATCCCCGTATCCGCGTATCCACCTCCCGGTAGGTGAATTGGACTTAGACCGTTTTTCAGAGCTTCACATTCCAATTGCGCAGAGTTTTTTTTTAAACATTCGAATTACGCACGCTAGTCAGATTCCAGCCCCCTCGGAGGATTTTTTTTAAAGGAAAAATGGCGCCCTCTATCGCCCCGCCACACTCCATCCCACCCCGTATCCCCGTATCCGCGTATCCACCTCCCGGTAGGTGGATTGGACTTAGACCTTTTTTCAGAGCTTCACATTCCAATTGCGCAGAGTTTTTTTTTTCAGGGAAAATGGCGCCCTCTATCGCCTAGCCAGACTCCATCCCTCCGCGTATCCGCGTATCCGCGTATCCACCTCCGGCCGGGGACATACATTGGACTTAGACTTTTGACCGAGCTTCCCATTCGAATTACGCACGCCAGTCAGATTCCAGCCCCCTCGGAGGATTTTTTTTAAAGGGAAAATGGCGCCCTCTATCGCCCAGCCAGACTCCATCCCACCCCGTATCCCCGTATCCGCGTATCCACCTCCCGGTAGGTGGATTGGACTTAGACCTTTTTTTCAGAGCTTCACATTCCAATTACGCACGCAATTCCCATCCCAGCCCCCTCGGAGGATTTTTTTTAAAGGGAAAATGGCGCCCTGTATCGCCCCGCTACAATCCCTCCCACCCGTACCCCGTATTCGCTTATCCGCGTATTCACCTCCGGGGCGGGGACATACATTGGACTTAGAAATTGCCCCCTCTATCGCCTGGTTAGACTCCATCCCACCCCGTATCCGCGTATCCGCGTTTTTTAGGGTAAGCACTTAAAAAGACCAACCAAAATGACATCGTCACGCCTTGTGCCTATTCAATAAAGCCTTGTGCCTATTCAGTAAGGCCCAGTGCGCTTTCAGTAATACATGACGATGTCGTTTTGGTGGTTCTGAAACAGTGCCTTCCGTTTTTTAGGGGGTTCTTTCGGGTGGCGGGGTATTCTGCAATTACTCCGAAAGCTTGAATTGTCATCATCTAACGTTATTGGGTAGATTCATTTTAGCGTTAAAAATTATCTTTAAAATTAGACGTTCAATCACGAGTTTTGGCATCCGTGGCGATATCCAAAAATAATGCTATGGTCTGGTTACGGAAGTACGGACTGAGTATGCTTGCACAATGCATAATTTTACAGCGTGGCGTAATGACGCGTGGTAGGTACATGTATGTGGTATAGTTGACGAAAATGTACATAGTCGGACTCCCTATTATCGCGGCAACTCTATTATCGCGGCATCAGAAATTCCTTTTTTTTTCGTTGCCAAAACTCCTTCGACTGGCAATTTTATATCCAATTCATCAAGCATTAAGGACTTTCTGCTGATTTGTGTAAAAAAATGACGATTAATAAATTTTGTGTCGGGACTTTTAACGATTTTTAATAAATATTCACGTTTTCAAAAAATTGTAAATTTTGCCTCATCGTGTCTGCTAAAAGGTACCGTCTATATTTTAACATGAAGCTTTAATGGTGCTCTGTCCATGGAAGTTCCATTGTCTGGTTCCCATTCTACAGCTGCAAATGCAAAATGACGCCGAAGGACGATATTTCCACCGCGAAATTGTAAATACTTTTACGGGATCAAAATAAGGACAGTGCGGTAAAAAAATTAAACGACGCACCGTGTAAAGTGAATGGCGCCCCCAATCGTCAATCAGTAGACTTGTCTCAGTGAATTTTGTCGCCTTCGAGGGGGGACAGGGTGTTAAGAAATCATCTTGCAGGGCCTAATCGTCTTTAATCAACTTGAACTTTACAGGGAAAATATCAGACTTTATTCAGGGGATGTTTTGGTCAAACATTAACCATGAATAAAAAAGTTGAAATCATTGTAAAAAACACTTCCCACATACCGCGATAATACAGAGTCTGTACTCCTCCGAGCAATGACGAGCAACGACGAGCAACGACGAGCATGTCTATTTTCACAGGCATCGCATGGGAATAAACCAAACCACCGTCGGATTTTTTATGTCAGTTTAAAAAGAGCAAGAGTTATACAACACAAAAGATAGGACAATTCGGAAAGGTTCGTGAGCAATCTCTATTCCGATCGGGAAACGTGATATCACCCTGATAAGTACCGCGGTAATACAGCGTCCCACCCTACAATGTAAATGTATGTAAAGCGCGTGTGTGCGATGTGTGTACGGACGCGTTGGATTCAGCTCATGGGGTGTTGCAACGTTTTCATTTCGCGGTCGATTGACATGTGCGTGGCATTTTCACAGCACATTACTGTGTGCGCTTTTGGGGAAAAAGAAAGAAAGACATGAGATAGGGAAAAATAGTAAGAAGAAACGCTTTTTTATTTTATTTCAGAACCCATTTAACTTTATTGGTGTAAAATATCTGATACCACAATCAAGTCAGCTTTATGAAATATATTGGAAAGCCTAAAATTAGGCATTTAATTACATGTACAAACTACAAACATGTGGTGCCTTTTTTTTGCAGCCAGCCATGGCCAGGCCCAGTATTGTATTGGATATTTCAGTCCAGTTGCATGCACAATACATTTACAGGACGGTCTCTGGTCAACTTTTGACTGAAAAATGTTTTTACTCACTTTCTCTTCAAGGTGGAGCTTAAATTCATCATTGTCTTAATTACTCATATTTCTCCCAATAAAAAATTCCTCTACTAAATACATTACATTCCTACATGTGTATAGTAATCCATGTATACCAATATTTAAAAAAGTGAACATGAAGAAAAGAAGTCTGAAATAGCAAGCCCAGCAAACCACATGCAGTGGATTTAAAATCAAAGTAGATGGTTAACTTCACTCATTTATTTTAATTCTTGAGGTAAACATAATTTTTCACTGAATAAAATGTATTTCTGTAAAGATTTTAAACCATTATTGTAAAGTTACATTTATGTTAACATATACTTTACCATTGAAGGTTAGAACTGCCACAGAGTTCATCATACATTAAAACACACCATTTGTTACATCTCTTTTTTCATGTATTTTCAATTTCCATCCTGAAAAATTAAATTGGCAGATGTACCGGTCATTTACTACTGTAAAAAAATGGATTTTTTTCAACTGCTGCAATATGTACATTGAAACTATTACTCTATTACATGTACATGTGGCATTTAAAAAAATCTAAAATACATTTACTTATACAAACTGGCTGGGACGTCCTCCATTCTGAAGTCTTTTTAAAGTTTATCCACCAGTGTTCTAGCTCATACAGTGTACATGCACAATACATCATGTACATGTCATCGGGTAATACCTTCTCATCAATTATTACCTTCACTCAAGCGCGCATCCATGATTTGACTATGACATGTGTGGAGACCAGGAAAAGGGGGGGGGGGGGGGGGGGGGGGGGGGGTTATCATGAAATTTCCAAAACCAACCAACTGAAAATGTGTTTATTACACATGTAATAATTATGGTCCATACACAAACCCACATTTAACCCTCTTTCCGACAATTCTACTGTAATTCCCTTGCGAAATTTATACTCCGCATTATATTGCCTCCTGGTCTATTTTAATATTTTTCTTCTGTCTGGTTTTATTGTCTAGGGGTGATCTTGTCATAAAGTGTGTGTGGGTGGAGATATATTCCCCATCCCCACAACCCCGAAATCTATGTTTTTGCCTTCACTTATCAACACTTCTTCTTGTCGACAATTTTTTGGGGATTATATTTAACTATAAAAGTTGGGCTATTATGTACACCGTATGTATCACCATTTGTTAATCCTTTCTGATATGTTTTCCTTTATATAAAAATTGTTGTTTAAAGAAAAAAAAAATTAAACTGATCAATTATGACTGTAATGAAATCAATTGTGATGTAGTTCTTTTTACCAATATATGTACACCGACTAGCTGCATGTATTTTTTCTATTACATGTTGAAATTTGGAAATGTGGAATAGTAAACACACTGGCTGTCATGTTGAAATTTAGAAATGTGGAATAGTAAACACACTGGCTGTCATCAAAGGTTATATAGTTCTAAATTTACATTCGGTAGTATTAAAAATACTTTCCTCACTTGTCTGTGGCAAGTGTCGCACAAATATTTCGTATAGGCCTACACTTATTTGATGTCTAAATAAACTTCAGCTGCACTACAGAAATCAGCTGCACTACATACAGATACTTCGCGGATTTTAACGACACGTCGTGCCTACTACACGTCAACTTAAAAAAATATTTCCCACAGACATGACAGACTGGGTCACGCGGATCGCGCAATCCTTCATCTAAAACAACGGTCGACGCGTCGGGCCTGGCCGCAGTGAACTTCAAATTTCCAGACAACACAACACACATACACAAAAAACCGCACCCAGGGTGATGACCGCACCGTGTCCTATTTAATCGGGCATGCTCGCCAAGTTATGAATAATTCATTTGTCAAGGTCAAACTCAATCGCTGATTGGCTACCCGGAAAGTCGGGGGAGAATGTCGAAAAAGTACAGAAAAAGTTAAGACCCGAATAGGAATATCCAAGACCTTCGTGGAAGTGAAGAACCGAGCAAAGAACAGTAGAATCGATTCTTGTCAGAGCGCGTAATATATAAAACATTTTAGAATCGAATACAATCGGAATCGATTTACTGAGAAACAGCGCCCTCGTTCGGAAGGAAAAACAGGAACACGAAGGTCTTGGAACCAAGACTAGGCTGTAATATATCCTGGATCCCGGCTATCTCTGAATCCCTGATGAGATCGTGACCAAACACTGAATATGCATTTATGATAATTTGCGGCGGTAACTCATTTCAGATTCAGTTCAAGCATTGGCCCAGCAGTTGACCATTGTTTTATTGTTATCACTTTTGCTCCCTGCGGGTTTGGCAACGTGCCAATCAACATGACTGGTGGTGTGGATGGGATGGGCCAGGGAATTCCCGGAAGGACATTGTATGCATGCACGCACTATCGATCGGCGGAGGATCAGTTGCAGCACTACTCCCGACTGTTATTAACGTTATTGATGCCTGCGTGTACGTGGTCCGTTCTGGTTTCGCGCACAGCGCCTTGCGTGTTCCATCTTTACTGCACGTCAAGTTTGCTTGAAGATAAATTTGTTATCCAACTCGCGCTCGTGGACGCACTACATTATTCCATGTTCCACTCGGCGTTTGTGGAATAACTTACATTTGTATATAATCCAGTCCATGTTGGAATGTACAAAAATGTACGTGATTTGCATTTTCCTTTTTAATTTTTTTTTTCTTCGGATTTAAACATTTCTTTATGGTTATTGACTTGTCCACCACTTTTTAGCATTGTATTAAGTTTACTGACTTTTTGTCCTCTAAACAGGCATTTCATGGAATAGGGATAAAAGTGTGATTGCCTCATTTTACCAGTCAATAATGACCTCATCACTCTTTGATCCCCTTCTGCAAGCTGTTACCATGGGTTAGGGCTGTCCCGAATATACCGAATATTCGATATTCGATCGTCAAGCGAATATTCGAAAACCATTTTGCCAGTTCGAATATTCAAAAAGATATATATGCACGTACAGATACGATTCTGATGCTATTTTAATAGAAAATTTACAGGCGCTTAGCAGTGTCAAATGCCACATTTTTGTCAATCGTAACTTTTTGTGGACGGAGGTTTATTGTTCCCGTCCGTAAAACCCTTGATTACAACAGGGGCAATCAAAAAATGCTCTTTGAAAGGCCCATAATATCAATCGCCATACGTAAAACACTTTTACGTGCAATGTTTTTTTTACCGGTGTGGCATGCACTGAAAAACTTGATCAGCGAGTATCGAATATTCGGTCAAACCCAGTTTTGAATATTTGAATACTAAAATATTCGAAAATGAACAGCCCTACCACGGGTTACCTTTAATTGAAATTTATTTCTGTGACACTTTGTAGAAATGTCTGCACCAAGACATGAATGGACACCGCACTGAGATGTTTCCAGTGTTTCGCCCAAGTGCAGATAGGGTTCCTGTGCAGATGTGGGATGCTGAAGATGACAGGTGGTCCTTTGGGTTGGATTTCCAGGTAAGAAATCTGTTAAAATAATTCAAACAAAACAAATCATAAGATGCAGGAATAAGACAGTTTGTAATTACGAAGTACGCATGCGCAAATTGCTCTAGTGACCTTTTGGTTGGGGTCATTTGTGACAAATTCACGAACATGTACAAAATTATCATAAGGTTTCAGAAATGACCCAGTAAACCTGAGAGGTCTCATGGCCCAACTTGCTATCCTACATGTACATGTTTGTTTGCTTTTGCATGGATGTGAGTTTATTACATAGGCTAGTCTCAATAGACCGATCCATAAGGCCCTCTCATTAAAGCGATGGCCAATCACAGTCACAACTGTGATTGTTCAATACTGTAAAGATCGGTCTAACCCAAGTACATAATTTGAGAAATGAAAGGTACCTCTGTTTGCAATCAAGTCATTGATTACTTGCAGACAACATTTGTTTCATATCCGATTTAAAGACGATTTACTCGACCAAAGTTTCTCTTTGCCTGAGCAAAGATACACCCCCTAGAGGAATGCACAAGTCTTCTTAAAAATTATGAATGAATGATACGTCACAGGATAAACCCCGAAAGCTTGGCCATCCAACATAAAAGTAAGCATGGATTCCATTAAAAAAAAAAATCTTGATCACTATCAGTGTTATGCAGCACCATACAAAATAAGAGGTAGGCCTATATTCACCTTAAACGTCCTATTTTTTGGCAGTAAGTCTCCTTATTACGTTGTACACCTGTTTTAGGGTCTTGTCTTGTACAAGGTCAGCCTGCTCAGTGCAGAGCTGGCGCACCTACAAAGAAGCAGTATATAAAATTATCTTCAAGCAAACTTGAATCCTCGATGCTGATTGGTCGATCCGTGGCAGCTGAGAGTGGAATAGAACATGCCATCTGTCACCTCATGAAATTATTCTTACCATCACACTCATAAACATTCATTATTTGTTTTATACAACGCCTGAATAAATTCTCGTCATCTGATTGGTAACTTGTAAACTGGTGCTTACATAAATGTAAGAAACATGTAGTAACACTGATAGCTGGGGGAACACTTTCAATGCATTTTATTCAAGTTAAAAACTGTTCAGAATTGTAAAAAAACTGTTTCACGGTGAAGTCCATAGCGGATTGCATGCATGGATTTCTTTGTGTACAACGTGCCATTTTCCTTTCTCAGTCCCGCATAAAACCGGGACAAAAAATTGTCGAGTTCCGAATTAGTTAAAGCTTCAATTGTTGTTCCTGCGTGTCTAGCAAATTCATCTAATCGTTTCACTGCATATTTGATTTGTCTCTTTGTATTTGGAGCGTCAGCATTGCTTACAAGTTCCAATATTTCGTCGTCTGTTAGGAGAACAAACCGCGGCAGTTCGGGTAACTCGGCCGCCATGTTGTGTGAATGACAGCGCTGTTGTTGTAGCGCCACCTAGTGACCGTAAAATTAAAAAAGTTGTTGGTTCGCTTTCGAGTCAACTCGTACCTTCGCCAACTCGTACCTTCGCCAACTCGTACCTTCGCCAACTCGTACCTTCGCCAACTCGTACCTTCGCCAACTCGTACCTTCGCCAACTCGTACCTTCGCCAACTCGTACCTTCGCCAACTCGTACCTTCGCCAACTCGTACCTTCGCCAACTCGTACCTTCGCCAACTCGTACCTTCGCCAACTCGTACCTTCGCCAACTCGTACCTTCGCCAACTCGTACCTCTAATTAAGACAACTCGTACCGCATAAAAAAAATATGCCAAATTGCGTTGGATATACCATGGAGGAAGGATATAGAGGATATACGAACTCTTTATTTTTGTTTTTGAGAAATCCAGATGCATTTTTGGGACCGATTTTATTGGGAAAATTGGGAGTTGTGAAAAATGCTTAATTTCTTTTCCCATGTTTTTCCTTTCTTCTTGTGAGCTTGTATAATTAACTGGAATTTGATATTTATTTATTTCTTTTCTGTTATTTAGGTTTCGGAAATGGCAAACAGGACATCTGGGCAAGACGTACTGTGTGTAAGACACCGACAGATGATCTTCAAAAACTTATGCACGATCTTAGAAATGGAGACCCCCTCTTTTTTTGCTTTTTGTGTATGTAGCTTGGTTATTTCTTTGGACGTTGCATAATTTCCATTTTTCGCAACTAGTTTACTTAATTATATTTTGATATCTTGGTGCCCAGTCTTTTTTTTTTGCGGAACTTTAATTGTTTTGCTTCATTTGGCTTTTCTGAAATCCGTTTTAGGAATTGATTACAAAATAATAGATTTGTTTAAAAGAAATGTGGGTGTTTGGATTCATTTTATTTATTTATTTATTGTTACCCGGTATCTATTCTTATTATCATATATTATTTCCATGTTTCTTTTTCTCCCTTTTGGGGGGGGGGGGGGGGTTCTCGATTTTATTTCAAACAACGGATGATTCAATCTCTTTTTTGAACATGTGTGGCTCTGAAAAGAGCCGTTTGTGTTGTTGGTGTGATCGGTCACGTTCAGACACAGTTGGCCCATTAAGTTTTAAGTGTCCAAAGTTCACTTTTTCTATATAAATTATAAGCCGTTAAATTAGAAACCGGTAAATTGTTTTACAAATAAAATCCACAAATACATTTCGTAGTTTTAAGTGTCAAAAGTTCACTTTTTCTATATAAATTATAAGCCGTTAAATTAGAAACCGGTAAATTGTTTTACATAAATAAAATCCACAAATACATTTCACTTTACATTCCTTTTCCAGCAACGTCTAATATATACAATAACCGGGCCTACAATCAAAGCAATAATTTCAGAACCATTTCAGAACATCATTGACGGTACGACTTGACTTCCGCGTGAAGGTACGAGTTGTCCTAATTGAAGGTACGAGTTGGCGAAGGTACGAGTTGGTATGATGTTGTCGAGCTGAAGGTACGAGTTGGCCAAGGTACGAGTTGGCGAAGGTACGAGTTGACCTGTTACCGTTGGTTCTATCAATGCGCGCGCACCATGTGATAGACCCATGTGATAGAACGTATTGGGCGGGGCGGGTTCGCGTCGTGTGATGGGTCGAATAATTCAATGCACGTGATCGACTCTCCACCAATCGGATGGCGGGGATTTATTCAGGTGTTGTATAATATACAAATAATGAATGTTTATGAGTGCGATGGTAAGAATAATTTCATGAGGTGACAGATTGAATGTTCCATTCCACGAGGCGAAGCCGTGTGGAATGGGACATTACATCTGTCACCGAATCAAATTATTCTTACCATTGCACGAATGTGAAACATTCATTATTTGTTTTATACAACGCCTGAATAAATCCGACATATTGCATGCATGGATTTCTTTGTGTAACGTTACAACGTGCCGTTTACCTTCTCAGTCCCGCATAAAACTGCGACAAAAAATTGTCGAGTTCCGAATCAGTTAAAGCTTCAGTTGTTGTTCCTGCGTGTCTTGCAAATTCATCTAATCGTTTTACTGCATATTTGATTTGTCTCTTTGCATTTGGAGCGTCAGCATCGCCTACGAGTTCCAATATTTCGTCGTCTGTTAGGAGAACAAACCGCGGCAGTTCGGGAAACTCGGCCGCCATGTTGTAGCGCCACCATAGTGACCGTGAAATTAGGGAAGTTCTTTTGGTTCTATCAATGCGCGCGCACCGTTTGATAGAACCATGTGATAGAACGTTTTGGGCGGTGCGGATTCGCGTCGTGTGATGGGTCGAATAATTCAATGCACGTGATCGACGATCCACCAATCGGATGGCTGGGATTTATTCAGGTGTTGTATAAAAACCCATATTGCACGGCCCATATACATGTACCCACTCCGAATTGCGCTGTTCTAATTACGCGAATTGCGCGATACGCAAAACGTAGTACTGCACAATCCATTGGTAATTCAAAAGCTGCGCGTTTGCATCCCATGTGGATCGTTATGTCTGTTTCGACGCACACCATGTACCAGTACTCTACGGTTGCAAGATCAAAAACTGAAATGTGTACATGTACAACACAAAGCAGTAATACTCGGCTCTGCACACTCTCGCTGTAAGTGTCAATTACCTTGCTTTTTGAATGTGGAATGTTAACAGTCTCCAGATATAAAGTTCACATCTGCTGTTGAAAATGACGGTAATACGTTGAGTTAAAATGTTGACAAATTCAATCCTCCTTGAGTTGTCTTTTTTATTGACTTGAGTTAGGAAAATATTTATTTTAACTAGCCTACTCAGCAAAGAAAATCGACAAATCTTCCGACTCGACTGTTAATGTTATTGATGTGTGCGCATATGGACCTCGTGGAATATTGGACATGGACGCACTACATTATTCCGTGTTCCACTCGACGCTCGTGGGATAACTTATATTATACATGGATTTTGATTTTGAAGGTATAGTCGGACTCCCTATTATCGCGGCAACTCTATTATCGCGGCATCGGAATGTTTTTTTTTTTTTTTTCAAAACTCCTTCGACTGGCAATTTTACATCCAATTCATCAAGCATTAAGGACTTTCTACTGAGTTGTGTAAAAATGACGATTAAAAAATGTTGTGTTGGGACTTTTAACGATTTTTAATAAATATTCACGTTTTCCAAAACTTGTACATTTTGCCTCACCGTGTCTGCTAAAAGGTACCGTCTATATTTTAACATAAATCTTTAATGGTGCTCTGTCCATGGAAGTTCCATTGTCTGGTTCCCATTCTACAGCTGCAAATGCAAAATGACGCCTTAGCACGATATTTCCACTGCGAAATCGTAGAAACATTTACGGGATCAAAATAAGGACAGTGCGGTAAAACAAATAAAACGACGCACCGTGTAAAGTGAATGGCGCCCCGAATCGTAAATCAGTAGACTTGTCTCAGTGAATTTTGTCGCCTTCCAGGGGGGAAAGGGTGTTAAGAAATCATCCTGCAGGCCTAATCGTCTTTAATCAACTTGAACTTTACAGGGAAAATATCAGACTTTATTCAGGGGATGTTTTGGTCAAACATTAACCATGAATAAAAAAGTTGAGATCATTGTAAAAACCACTTCCCACATACCGCGATAATACAGAGTCTGTACTCCGCCGAGCAATGGTGAGCATGTCTATTTTCACAGGCATTGCATGGGAATAAACCAAACCACCGTCGGATTTTTTTATGTCAGTGTAAAAAAGCAAGAGTTATACAACACAAAAGACAGGACAATTCGGGAAGGTTGGTGAGCAATCTCTATTCCGATCGGGAAACGTGATAAGTACCGCGATAATACAGCGTCCCATCCTACACGTAGTTGAGATTTTTTTGGGTTGAATTTGTCACAGTCTTCCTTTTTACTGTAGTGGCAGAATTATAAACCAACATAACTTTTGGTAGATTTTAGCATTTTATTTTTTTCTCAAAAATATTTGGTAAACTAGAAACCAACACGTAAACATTGTTTGTCTAGTTTATGGATGCATTAAACATTGTTTACTGATGATGTTTGGGAAAAATAAAGCCGTTGTATCTGGTATATTATACCCTGTCAATTCATTGGTACTCCATGCCGTACAAGGCGCTGGCGTGCCCGGCCGACTAGCAGTCCCATATTGGGGAACATGTACTGCCTTCACGGGCTAATGCTGCGTAAATAGTGACATTGTTTGACAAGATTCTGGCTCAGTACCGCTGTGTGCTTATTACCAACGGTGTGTTTCTGATAATGTCATCGTGCATACATACACTTATCCATTGCCGGTGATAATACGAAACATCTTTTCTCTTTTGTTTGGGTATTGAGAAAGAAATACCAAGAAGCATATCCCAATAGTTTGTGTCGCATTTTAGGCTGTCGTTTAATTAATTTCCCCGAAGGGGCATAGACGCTCTTTAAACCTCAAAATTCTTTCCTCAATGTATTAAGTTAATTAATAAATAATCAAGTTTTGTGCATGGTGAACGGTTAAAAATGACTGGGAGGCTTGAATAGGGCTTCATCAGCTTTGGATTTCACCGCAGAGAGCAAGACCGACATTGACAGACGTCGGACCGCAGAGCCAGCCAAGATACAGAACTTATAATATTGAACTGTCTTATTATTTTTTCTGAGCTGCTCGCCCCTTCCTCATATAATTTAATTTTAACATTATTTGTGATACATGTACATTGTACATTGTATTTCTTCATGTCTTTAAATTATCATGAATGAAATATCTTGTTTATGCTACTTGCGTGTGAACTGGTTTGACCTCATTCGTGTCCGTCTCCATGTGACTTTTTTTCTGAGTAACTTTTATTTTGTGTGTTGGCTTTGCTTTTTGGTTTGTGGGTCATAACAGAATGTTAACAATTACTTGCGGAAACTTTCACAAAATTAAGTTCAATGCGAGCACGGCTTTAGTCTTGTCGTGGGATCCGATTGGGTGATTCCAGGCAGGATTTGACTCTACTCGATCGACTGAGTAAATGAGTCGACTCCAACATTTAAATCAGAATGTAGATTTTTTTTTTTTTTTTTTGAGGAATTGACTCTTGAATTTTGTGTAATCAAGAAACGCCCCCAAAAAATTGCAATTTGTGGTATTCCTATTTTGCAAAATGTTCATCAAATTTTTAATACTTAAATATTTAAACAAAGTACTTACACGCTCCATCATTGAACGGTTTTTCCTAGGGCCAGGCATGTTTTGATCAATGGCCAATAATTGGTCGTATTCGAAAAGAAGACGTTCTTCCTGGGCTTGTGTAAACAGCCTCCTTCGGCGATCTTGTAATTGTCTGAGGACTACGTACACCACACCGGGGATCACGATGAAAAATGTAGCCTTTTTCAGCAAACCCCACTTCCTGAACCAATTTACACCCTCCGCCATGATATTTCTACTGTGTCTTGTTCGGAAGGCACTGTTCAGGAACACCCAAAACGACATCGTCATGTATTATGTTGTTGTTGTTGTTGTTGTTGTTGATGTAGACAGGTTGGCGCGTACGGCAAATTTATGGAAGGCACTGTTTCAGAACCACCAAAACGACATCGTCATGTATTACTGAAAGCGCACTGGGCCTTACTGAATAGGCACAAGGCTTCATTGAATAGGCACAAGGCGTGACGATGTTGTTGTTGTAGTACTAGTAGACAGGGTTGGCGCGTACGGCATTATATTATGCCCTTTGCGCCATTAACGATAGACAAACTCGACTGTACATTCAGGTCGTGAACGGTATAGTGACGTAGTATAGGTCATGCGGTATAAGCGACTCTGTGGGCTATTCGGAATCTATAGAATCGATACTACAAACGTGTGGGCTAAACGTAGGACATCCATGATACAGGTATTTAGGTAGGGAAAAGGAAAATGCCCGTGATCCTCCAAACACAAAGTGTCACAAGTGTCCTGCAAAGTCGGACCGTGTACCATGCAATTTAAGGGCCCGGGCCCCGCCGGCTGATTTGCAGGTCCGCAACACCTCCAGGTGATGATTAGTGACACTATATGTCTAGCCAACCATTAACACTTTCCCATCCCAGAAGCTAGTGCAATATCTAGAATATCAGCGAGGTGTATCGGGGAATTATATATTAACATTACAGTTACGTACATATTTGATAATATGATGGCTGTTTTGTTTGGGTACAAGAAGTTGTTGGAGTGTTATTTGGGTATTGAGGAGACCAAGTGATTTGATGAGGATTTGTCTTTGGACGTAATATTTACGACAGTTTAAGAGAAAATGCTTAACATCCTCAGTGCATGAGCATACTTCACATAATCCATTTGGATGTTTGCCAATTTTATATAGGAAATTATTTAAGCCTTTACATACACCAAGTCTAAGTCTATGCATGATAACTTCATGGGTACGTGACATTCCCCAGCTAGAGAAAATGAAAGATGGCTTATATTTTATATTATTTAGATTAGTGATGGGAATGGTTTTGGTCCATTTTTCCTTAAGTTCTTCTTTAAGAATGTGTTTGATTTCATTCTCTAGGAGGGGTATGTGGTGATCGATACTGGTTTTGTGTTGCTGATTTAGCAATTTCATCAGCTCTTTCATTTCCATTGATCCCACAGTGCCCAGGGATCCATTCAAAGTTAACTATATTGCCTTGGTAGTCGATGTTATTTAAGGTGTGGCGAATATCACAAACGATTTTATGTTGGGGGAAGGTTTTGGAGATAGACTGGATAGCACTAAGGCAATCACTGAAAATGCATGTATCTAAAGGCTTAACATCTTCAACCCATTCTAATGCAAGGAGAATTGCGAAAAGTTCTGCTGTAAAGATAGAGACGCCATTATTAAGGCGGGAAGCTTTACTGTATTTAAGTTGGGGGATATATATACCACATCCGACAGTATCAAGGGTGGGATTGTGAGAGCCATCCGTGTATATGTGTAGAGAATTTATCCAGGTTGTATTGATGGTCTCTAAACTAAGATTTTTCTTGTCATAAATATTTGTAGCATCTGCCAGTGCCACTCGAGAGAGGATTTCAGTGGAGACAGAAGGCTTGTTATAATGCCAGAAAGGAGTGGGATCGTTGAGGGGGAAAATTGCATACGGGTATTGGGAGATCCTAGCATCAAATGGGGTGTTGTGGGTTGTAGACATCCATTTGTCAGCAAAATAATGCTTTTGCCAGTTATCAGAATGGATGTAATCATTAGGATGTGTTTTGTGTGTATTTACTTTGATTCCGTATAGGTTACATAGGAACTGTCTACGTAGAGCCAAAGGTGGGTCTCCACATTCTGTCTGTAGCCTAAAAAGTGGAGAACTGTGAATAGCTCCTGTACAAATTTTAAGAGCTTGGTATTGAATACTGTCAAGTTTTTGCTTGACAGTCAGGGATGCAGAGTCGAAAGCTTCACACCCGTATTCCAAGATGGGTTTTATTAGAGCACTGTATAGCTGATAAAGTGTTTTACAATCGGCCCCCCAGGAAATACCACTAATGCATCTGAGGATATTAAGTCTCTTTTTACATTTTGTAATTATACTGTCGATGTGTTGATTCCATGTTAATTTGCTGTCAAAAATCACTCCCAGGAATTTGGCCGAGGACAAAGTCTGCAATCTAAGGTTTTGGATATGCAGTCGGAGATATTGATAAGTTTTGTATTGGTGAACAAGACAACAATTGTTTTGGGGATGGACAACTTGAAACCCCATTTGTCACACCAAGATTTGACATTATTTAGGTTTTGTTGGATTTTCTTTTCTAGGTAAGATGTGTTTCTGTTGGATTTCCAGATGGCGATATCATCTGCATATTGCGAGACATTGGCATCATTACAGAGCCACAACCGGGCCAGTGATGGGCCTATATAACGACAAACCATAATGGCAAGACGATACAAAGCTAGCCCCGACCGGGCCAGTACAGGCTTTATTACGGCAAACCATAACGACGAGACGGTACAGAGCCAGAACCGGCCCAGTGCAGGTCCTGTTACGGCTATCCATAATAGCAAGACGATAAAAAACCCGAACCAGGCCAGTGCAAGCCATATTACGGCAAACCATAACGGCAAACCATAACGGCAACTCGATACACACTCTGCATTGGCCAGTATACAGGCCCCATTATGTTAAACCATAATGGCAAGACATAACTAGAGGTTAAGCGTCTGTTGAGGTCAACAGACGCATGGCTTTTCCTGGTTTTTTTTTATCAGCATTAAAGTTGTTAATGGTTTTGTTTTCGCTGAGTTTTCTAAGATCTGAGATTATTTCATGATCTAGATTTCTTACTTGAAAGTTGACCTTTAAGTTTATATAACTTGACCTATGATGACATTATAAGGATAGTACTTATACATGGTGTTGGCCTGTGTCGAGATTGGAGTCAATCTGATCAATGACAGTAATATATAATAATATGTTAAATATAAAAAAATTCATAGAAAATCAGTTGATGACGTTATCATGATGGCACCTCAATTTTCATCTATAACACGAGATACACTAGCAACATACCAGGTTTGAAGGCAATCGGACGTACCGTTCTCTAGATATGGGCCCTTGAAAAATGCACCTTTAAGATGACGTCACATGACACGTGATGACATCATCATGACGTCACGTTTCGGCATACATTTTCAGCTTAGGGTCTCTGTTTGTGTTAAGCCTGATTAAGATCTGATGTTGTTTAGTGACCAAATTGTCCCGTACAAAATTCGTGCACAAAGTCTATGGGATTTGGGATAGAACTAAAAATTCATAGAAAATCAGCCGATGACGTCATCATGACGTCACCTCGGATTTAACATGCTAGTATCACTATCTACCTGCACACTAATTTTTATGACGATCGTCCCTACCCTTATATGTGTTTCAAAAAAGCATATTTTTGATGACGTCGTGATGACGTCACACATTTTTCACATTTATGTGAAAGAATATAGGAGCTAACAAAGCTATTACAAAAAGAATTTTGAATTTAGCGTGTTCTGTTGATGAGATATGGCTTTAGGAAACTTTGAAGTTCAAAAACTTTAATATTACTGTAAAATCGTATGATGACATCATCATGACGTCACCTCAATTTTCATCTATAACACGAGCTACCATACCAACATACCTGGTTTGAAGGCAATCGGACGTACCGTTCTCTAGATATGGGCCCTTGAAAAATGCACCTTTAAGATGACGTCACATGACACGTGATGACGTCATCATGACGTCACGTTTCGGCATACATTTTCAGCTTAGGGTCTCTGTTTGTGTTAAGCCTGATTAAGATCTGATGTTGTTTAGTGACCAAAGTGTCCCGTACAAAATTCGTGTACAAAGTCTATGGGATTTGGGATAGAACTAAAATAATCATAGAATATAAATCATATGATGGTCATCATGACATCACCTCAATAACACATCACCTCAATGTGTGCTCTTGGCCTGTGTATAGATTGGAGTCAATCTGATCAATGACAATGTACAATTTTGAGAGTATGTACAATGAAATTAGAAACATTAAAAAAAATCATAGAAAAACAGCCGATGACGTCATCATAAGATTACTTCGGATTTCACATGCTAGCGACAACATCTACCAACCCACCAATTGTTATGATTATTGGATATATGTACCCTTATGTTTTTTAAAAGCACATTTTGATGACGTCATGATGACGTCATGATGACGTCACACTTTTTGACATTAATATGAAAGAATGTATGGGCTAACAAACCTATTACAAAACGAATTTCGAATATTCTGTTAATGAGATATATGACTAAGAAACTTTACTTAGGTTCCAAAGAGTACAATGAAATTTGAAACATTTAAAAATTCATAGAAAATCAACAGACGACGTCATCATGACGTCACCTCGGATTCTACATGCTAGTGGCACCATCTACCTACCCACTAACTTTTATGACGATCAGACCTACCCTTATATTTGTTTCAAAAAAGCCTATTTTTGATGACGTCATGATGACGTCACACTTTTTCACATTTATGTGAAAGAATATAGGAGCTAACAAAGCTATTACAAAAAGAATTTTGAATTTAGCATGTTCTGTTGGTGAGATATGGCTTGAAGAAACTTTGAAGTTCAAAAACTTAACAATTACTATAAAATCGTATGATGACGTCATCTTGACGTCACATCAATTTCCATCTGCAACACATGCTGGCCTATCTAGATACCACGTATCAACTTAATCGGACTTGTACTTCCATAGATATATGGCTTCGAAAAATGCCCCTTTAAGATGACGTCACGTGACATGTGATGACCATCATTAAAAGTCAAGTCAGGGTTCCCACAGAAATCTGAAAACCAAATTCCATGACCTTTCCATGACTTTCCAAGACTAAATTTCCATGACATTTAATATCATTTTGCAGAGAAAAGTTGTTTGGTATTATGGTACTGATAAACCCCTGATATGGGGCTAACCATTTGTTAGCTTTTGAAAATAAGTGTTATTTAATAATGCCCTCCTCCCATTACAGCCATTCGATCCACCCACTTTAATAAAAAAGAAGAAGATAAGATGATATATTATAAGATGTACATAATGACTGTGGCACTAACAGCTACCATCAGCAAAGAAGACAGAAAAAAGATAGAAAGGAGAAAGATAGTAAATGGCTAAATCACATACAGCAGACACATGGAGCTAGCACGTTAGTAGAGAGATTCACGCGAACCGGCATTGGCGACGCTATTTGCAATGCCCAATTTTCTGTCAGTGCTGCGACTGGCTTTTATTTGTTTTTATTTAGTTTAGATCATTCAATTTTCTATAATAATTGGTGTTTGTTTATTGTTACTATTTTAAATGACTCATAACATTATTTTTATATTTATAACAAATTGATCAGAAATAAATTAGGCTCAAATTTTCAATTATAAAATTAGCAATTTAACAATAATGGTCACAACTTTTAACTGAAATTGTCCTCCAAAATGTCAAAAAAATTAAATCAACAATAATCCACAATAGGGTTAACCTAACATGACTACTATTGGCCCTCATTCTATTTCTAATTCTATTTACTCTTTTCAGTAATATAATATTTAAAAGAATTGTTTGTCTTAAAATCTCTGTGGTATTATAAGTTACAGCATCATCACCACACTGCACATTTCTCATCCAAGTTGATAACAGGACCCCCCCCCCCCCCCCCCTGCACACAATCATGGTGGAATAAAACTATTTAATGCGGCTACCATTAAATATCAACATGTAGGTATGTACTGTCTGCTTTGTTTTCTTTTAAAGTTTATTTTCTCATAGTCTAAACAGATTGCATACAAACCATTACCCTAATAATCTCCTAGGGTGTGTGAAAAATCATCTACTGAGAATTGAGGACTTTTATGGTTAAGATATCATTTACATGAATAGGTTTAATATTCAGCTACCATCTCTAATCTTGTTTTCAATTATATCATGTTTATGTGCCCACATTACATTGAGCTTACGTGTATTGAGTTAAACCTACATGAATGTGGTTCATTCCATGAAGTTGGGTACATAAAGTGTGACATTTTGCCAAAAAGGGCAATGTTTAAACCCTAAAATTTATTTTTGCTACCTTTATCAGTTTTCCTTGATCTGGATACGTTGTTCATGCACACTTGCAATTAGTAGTTTCATAAGTCCAATAAAGGATTGTTTGGATTGTTTTTTCACACTCGAAGATATATTGTCAAAATGTGTGACATTCCTCCAAATTTGGTGTCCTGTTACACGTGAAACCAGTACCTTAAAATGTCATTATATTCTCTCTGCTTTTATTAATTTGTCTAATTGTTACTAATTTTATAAACTTATAAGTAGGTCTTATTAGGGTATGAAACTTGCGACTCTTCTAAGAAAGCTGGTAGATATAGGCTTATGGGTCATTCCGTAAATGAAAAATATATGGTGTTCGTGTTACATGTGAAACAAAAACACATTTTCTGACATATTTCCATTGATTTGCCTTGAACATGTCTGCATTTTATGAACTAGTTAAGGATATACATCTCTAATGAAAAGATATGAAAATCAGACCTCTTCAGTAAATATGAGGCATAAAATATGATTTTGTGTGGATTTTCCATGTAACATGGACACTGGTGTCAATGTTACATGTGAAACCCATCGCTTATTTGTACCATATCACTGTAAATTTCAATTGCAAAAGTCTGACTTCCATTTGTTCAATATTGCTGTCTGTAAGTACACAAAAGGTGGTTTATTAAAGAAAGTGTTGAATAAAGTTCTTAAGATATGGCAAAAGTTAGGTACTGCAGCTCAATTCTGTTTGATCCACTGCCATCTTCACTGACAAATGTACATGCTGTCATCAAATCTGAAATAAGGAACAATAAAGATTGTCCCCTGTGTATTTCTATATTTTATTCATGTGTTGTGTTTTGGGTTTTTTATTTGGGGTTCAGGGTGAGCTGGTTGGGTTTATAATTTGTACAGATACGTGCATGCCCCCAGGCCCAACTTGCAGACTAGGCTGTGTATAATAATAATAATTAACTTCTCTGAGACAAGTAGGGGCATATCTCACTCCCCGAAAACAACTTTTTAAAGTTGCGTTGAAAATGCATATGCAACATGGCAAAGCATTGCTAAAATATTGCAGTATTATACGTGACAATGTTTGTATTTTAGACATCAAACTCTTCAGTTTATTCAGTTGGTGGGGGTTTGAAAGTAAAATCTCTCTTCATAATCGTGTCATCATATGGCACAACCTTTAGTTGGAGGCTTTTGTTGGGGAATTTTCACTGCTAAATAGAGGAAAACAGTTTGTGTTCACTATAGGCCTACATAGCCTAATTATTCTTGGCAGTGTCTGGTCAGAAATTAATGTACATGTACTACAAGTGTTTACATACATGTACATGTACATGTACATATGTAAATTTCTGTCTCATTTTCCACAAATCTTTAGGAAATAAATCTTGAAATAAGTTGTGCCACATACTTAGACAAACAGGGTTGGTTATTTCCCACGATTTCTGTGTTTCTGACCCATGCTGGTAGGGGTATTAAAGTAAAATCTCTCCACAGAATTTTGTAATTTTGTTGGGGAATTTTCACTACAGTGTTCACATACATGTACAGTAAATGTGTGTCTCATTTTCCACAGATATTTTGGAGATAAATCTTGAAGTAATAGGTTGTGGCACATATTTAGACAAGCAGGGTTGGTTAATTTCCAAGATTTCGCTGTTTCTGACTAGCTGGTTGGGTTTATAATTTGTACAGATGTACTACATGTAGGCCCTATACTTGCAGACTGGGTTGTAACTTTTCTGAGACAAGACTAGTATAGGGGCATAACTCACTCCCCAACAACAACTTTTTCAAGTTGTGTTGAAAATGTCTGTCCAACATGTCAAAGCATTTATCTGCAATCATTCATGTTCAGAATTGTGTAATCACATAAATTTGAGGCTTTTGTTGGAGAATTTGCACTGCTAAATAGAGGAAAAACATGTTAATTTGTTTTGACTTTAGGCCTACATGTATTATTATTGGCAGTGTATGGTCACAAATTTCTTTGCACACAATCATGGTGGAATAAAACTATTTAATGCGGCTACCATTAAATATCAACATGTAGGTATGTACTGTCTGCTTTGTTCTCTTTTAAAATTTATTGGAACATAAAGATTGTCCCCTGTGTATTTCTATATTTTATTCATGTGTTGTGTTTTGGGTTTTTTATCTGGGGTTCAGGGTGAGCTGGTTGGGTTTATAATTTGTACAGATACATGCATGCCCCCAGGCCCAACTTGCAGACTAGGCTGTGTATAATAATAATAATTAACTTCTCTGAGACAAGTAGGGGCATATCTCACTCCCCGAAAACAACTTTTTAAAGTTGCGTTGAAAATGCATATGCAACATGGCAAAGCATTGCCAAAATATTGCAGTATTATACGTGACAATGTTTGTATTTTAGACATCAAACTCTTCAGTTTATTCATTTGGTGGGGGTTTGAAAGTAAAATCTCTCTTCATAATCGTGTCATCATATGGCACAACCTTTAGTTGGAGGCTTTTGTTGGGGAATTTTCACTGCTAAATAGAGGAAAACAGTTTGTGTTCACTATACATAGCCTAATTATTCTTGGCAGTGTCTGGTCAGAAATTAATGTACATGTACTACAGTGTTTACATACATGTACATGTACATGCAAATTTCTGTCTCATTTTCCACAAATCTTTAGGAAATAAATCTTGAAATAAGTTGTGCCACATACTTAGACAAACAGGGTTGGTTATTTCCCAAGATTTCTGTGTTTCTGACCCATGCTGGTAGGGGTATAAAAGTAAAATCTCTCCTCAGAATTGTGTAATTTTGTTGGGGAATTTTCACTACAGTGTTCACATACATGTACAGTAAATTTATGTCTTATTTTCCACAAATATTTAGGAGATAAATCTTGAAGTAACAGGTTGTGGCACATATTTAGACAAGCAGGGTTGGTTAATTTCCAAGATTTCGCTGTTTCTGACTAGCTGGTTGGGTTTATAATTTGTACAGATGTACTACATGTAGGCCCTATACTTGCAGACTGGGTTGTAACTTTTCTGAGACAAGACTAGTATAGGGGCATAACTCACTCCCCAACAACAACTTGTTCAAGTTGTGTTGAAAATGTCTGTCCAACATGTCAAAGCATTTATCTGCAATTATTCATGTTCAGAATTGTGTAATCACATAAATTTGAGGCTTTTGTTGGAGAATTTGCACTGCTAAATAGAGGAAAAACATGTTAATTTGTTTTGACTTTAGGCCTACATGTATTATTGGCAGTGTATGGTCACAAATTTCTTTTAGTAATGTACATGTAGAGTGTTCATATATATATTTTGTACTATGTAAATTTCTATCTCATATTTCACAAATATTTAGGAGATAAATCTTTAAAAATAACACGTAGTGCCACATATTTAGACAAGCAGGGTTGGTTTATTTTCCAAGATTTCGCTGCTTCTGAACCATGCTGGTGCGGAATATTAAAGTAAAATCTCGCAATTTTCGACATGCTTACCTGAATATCTGGACCACCAAATTGAAACATGTTGCTGTCCTACTGAACTTCCTCCATGATTGGACCCTCTATCGCCTTTTTAAACGTTTGGACATGATCTGCCCATATAGTAGCGTCTAAGGTCGTCTGCAGTGATCGTGTGGTTTTTCTGAATATGTATCTGAAGTCTCAACAAAAGCATCCGGTTTCACCCTTACAACAGCATCCAAAATGATAGATACGTCACTTGAGATACAAGTAGAGTTCGAGGATTAAGGTGCAGACACTAAGGTTCAAATACGAGCCAGACGAAAAGTCGAATTTCACGTCCAACTCCAAGAGGCACCCGTTGAGCCCCGAGGCGCGCACAGTGCCGCTGGCCGATATACGCAAACATGTATCCATGTCATGTTTAAGAATCCGCTACTATAATATATGCACAGCTCGTTTGTGCATGCTCCGGGTTGCACGAAAAATGTTTTTTCGGGTTTAACTTGATCGTATTCTCATTTTGAGGGGATCAGTCGCTGCATGAATGACTACTCTGCATTTTGGGTGAGTGTTTGGTTGATATATTCAGGGAAACGGAAGATGTCGGCGCTCCAAACAAAAACCGCTGTGAACCCAATGTAAGTCCTTCCAGCTCTAAACGGCGAATCTCGCATGTACGGATAGATTTTGTTGTTGTTGCAGACTATACGTGTGTGGAAATTTGGCATCTGCAGCGTATGTACGTACTTTGTTAGGCTTGATTCTGCATGATTAGGAAGTTAGCGAAACGTTACGCACGGTTTCGGATACCTATTTCCACAGCTACCTGTGATTAGCGACTTGAAAAAGACTATAAATCAACCCTTTTTATAAACAGCATGTACATTTAAGCCATGGTTATCAGCCCGTCCCAGAATTCCTTTGTGTTATATTGAATTTGGTCTAAATTTTGAAATGGCTGTCATTTCTTACTTGAGTGAGCCACGATCATGAAATTTTGGAATTGGGTACAGGAAAATTCAATATATACATTTTTGTAATCTGATTGACCCTTGCATGCGTTAAAAAAAAACACATTTTTGATGACGTCATCATGACGTCACACAATTTTCGCAATTTAGGGCATATCTTTGAGACATACCAAAGCTATAAGAAAAAGAATTTTGAAAATATCTTGTTTTGTTCGCTAGATATATTGAAAAGAATGTTACGATTTTAAAAATTCAAAAATTCATAAAAAATCACTTGATGACGTCATCATGACGTCACTCTTCGACGCAATATGTCAGCTTAGGGTCTATGTTTGAGGTAAGTTTGGTTAAGATCTGAGGTTTTTTAAGACCTAAAGTGCCGCCGAGAAAATTCGTGTACAAAGTCTATGGGATTTTGGTCGGAACTAAAAGAAAAAGAAGAAGAAGAAACTAGAAATCAACCCCTTTTATAAACAGCAAGCTCATAATAGCCATGGTTATCAGCCCGTCCCAGAATTCCTTTGTGTTATATTGAATTTGGTCTAAATTTTGAAATGGCTGTCATTTCTTACTTGAGTGAGCCACGATCATGAAATTTTGGAATTGGGTACAGGAAAATTCAATATATACATTTTTGCAATCGGATTGACCCTTACATGCGTTAACAAAAAAACACATTTTTGATGACGTCATCATGACGTCACACAATTTTCGCAATTTAGGGCATATCTTTGAGACATACCAAAGCTATAAGAAAAAGAATTTTGAAAATATCTTGTTTTGTTCGCTAGATATATTTAAAAGAATGTTACGATTTTAAAAATTCAAAAATGCATAAAAAATCACTTGATGACGTCATCATGACGTCACTCTTCGACGCAATATGTCAGCTTAGGGTCTATGTTTGAGGTAAGTTTGGTTAAGATCTGAGGTTTTTTAAGACCTAAAGTGCCGCCGAGAAAATTCGTGTACAAAGTCTATGGGCTTTTGGTCGGAACTAAAAGAAGAAGGAAGAAGAAAAAAAAAAATCAGAACAAAAACTAGAGATAGAGTTTGTTGTTACAAACACTAGGTGTTTGGCTTTGTCTATTTTTTGTATATTTATGGATAAGGAAAGTACAGTATTAAGACGTACATTTGTTGAAAGAAGTGATTAGGAAAAGAAACATGAAAACACCAGAGTAATTATTTTAAAGCAAATTGTGTACTCTTGAGCAGAAGGCCTTGCTTCCTGCTGTCGTGGGGTCACCAACAGTGACGTCTGGTAGACTGTTCGACACTGAAATACATTAGAGAAAAGATGCATATGTGGTTTATTTTGATTTCAACAATCGAAAGAAGCACAGAATGAATGTGCAGTGAACTATACCCAATAAAACGGATTGGTTTTTGATTATTTTGTTGTGAGTCGGATGACGGATTGAGGCCATGTTAGAGGGCGCTCGAGTATTTTATGACGTCACTGGTAACATTTTTTGAAAAGCACAGTCTTACCGGAGACTAACATCTAATCGGCAAATATGAAAACCTTGTGTTTTGTACCTCATGACATATGACGTTTCAAAAATTTGCTTGATTTTGAGGGGTTGGCGGATGGTCGAAGTGACATTGTAAGGGAGAATAGCAGAAAAAACAGATTTAACGTTTTTGTAAAATAATTTTTTCGACTTTTCTATTTTGTTTTTCCATAGGGAATGTTTAAGTTCGCTGATTACCAATAAATACAAGGAAGTTTTAAATCTACTTTGTTTCTGCCATGTACGTCCGGATATGTTTGTATTCATGTTACTGATCCGTGAATTGCTGTCCCTGTACCATCCGTTGACTTTGAGCTTCCGATGATCCCAGACGTAGAGGTCAAATAATAAACACCAACAATTTCGATGTACATTAGATCTATCTGATGTTCACATTATAAAAACCTGAAATATCATACTTCTGCTTGTAAATTGACACATCATGACGTCATTACATTTTTGCACATCTTCAATAGAGTGTGTATGAATTAAATGTAACAAGTTTAAATTTGATATGAAGTAGCATGTTGTTATACAGTTCTGGGGAATAAAGAAAGACAAGAAGAAAAATAATTCATAGAAATATTCAACAATATGATGAGGCTATTATTGACACTGGCGGAGCCAGAGATGGAGATCAACAATTATGGGGAATGTACGGCTTGCTACCCAATCAGCAAATGAATTTTCTTGTAGCATCACGTCCCATTCCAATGCTACCCTCAACAGCCTGATCAGAAAAAAATACCCAGATGTAGGTGGTGGACCGACCTAACGGTCCCCAACTGCACGCGTACAGTTCGGGACCGTTAGGTTGGTCTGGCGGTTGATTCTCCCAAATCAGCAAATTGTTATTGCATCACGTCCCATTCCATTCCCTCAACAGCCTCATGGGAAAAACTCGAGAGGGCGCTAGACCGGTCTAACGGTCCGGAACTTAACTTAACTGAACGCGTGCGGAAACTCGAGAGGGCGCTAGACCGATCTAACGGTCCCGAACTTAACTTAACTGAATGCGTGCGGTCCGGGACCGTTAGGTCGGCCTAGCGCCCTCTTTTGAGTGTTTGTTTTCTGCAAGGCACGACGCTAATACACGTTATATGGGAGTTGGCTGGTGGTCGAAGTAACATTTCAAGGGTGCCGTAGGGAATGTTTTAGTTAGCAGATTGCGAAGAAACACAAAGACGTTTGAGACCTACTTTTTCTTTCCCATTTGAAGTAAACATCTAGGCCTGTCCGGGGGTCATCATATATATAAGTCATGAAGTGAACATTGCCACAGACATTGACTGAAAATGCATTTTGGAGATTTTTCTTTTCAACCCGCCGCTAGAGAACATTCGAATATTTCATAACGTCACCATGGAGATCAACAATATATGGGAAATATACGGCTTGCTCCCAAATCAGCAAATTGTTATTGCATCACGTCCCATTCCATTCCCTCAACAGCCTCTTGAGAAAAACTCGAGAGGGCGCTAGACCGATCTAACGGTCCCGAACTTAACTTAACTGAATGCGTGCGGTCCGGGACCGTTAGGTCGGCCTAGCGCCCTCTTTTAAGTATTTGTTTTCTGCAAGGCACGGCGCTAATACACGTTATATGGGAGTTGGCGGGTGGTCGAAGTAACATTTCAGGGGTGCCGTAGGGAATGTTTTAGTTAGCAGATTGCGAAGAAACACAAAGACGTTTGAGACCTACTTTTTCTTTGCCATTTGAAGTAAACATCTAGGCCTGTCCGGGGTCATCATATATATAAGTCATGAAGTGAACATTGCCACAGACATTGACTGAAAATGCATTTTGGAGATTTTTCTTTTCAACCCGCCGCTAGAGAACATTCGAATATTTCATAACGTCACCGGTAATATTAACATCGTTGAAAGAAATTTCGCATCTTTCTCCAATTTCAAATTATATCAGGCACTTCCTGTTTGAACTGGAAGGAAATGATAATAAACCCTGGATATATTCTATCAATTCCCACTAAAGTCAAATTCAGGTCTCTCACGGTTGATTTTATGTTGATTTTTGAAGTTAAGTCTAGAAATCTTTGATTGCTTGTCATCTGATACTTGATTACGTCATCGTGATGTCATTATCAGCAAGCCCGAGAGCAATGTCATCATAAGCAAAAATGTGGATTATAGCTATCGCGGTTGATTTTTCAGCCTTTAAGGTTTAAAGGTCTTTTCATTGTAACTTCCGGTCTGGTGACGTCGTCAATCTTTCTCCCCCACAACTTGTTCTTAGCATGAAGCTGATTATCTACATTATTATAAAGTGATTTCAGCCAACTTCGCCGCACACATCATCCGATTATTAATTTTAAACATTTTTCAACCTGCCGCTAGAGGGCGCTCTAACATTTTATGACGTCACCGGTAATTTTTGTGTGAAGTACAACCTAGCCAGAGACTAACATCGTTGAAAGCAAGTTAACATCTTTCCCCACTTTTAAATTATAAGGCACTTCCGGTTTGGACCGGAAGGAAAGGTCATGTGATTTTGCACATAATATAAAAAATGAAGACCCTGGATTATTCCATCAATTCCCGTAAAAAGCAAAATCAGATCTCTAACGGTTGATTTTATATTGATTTTCAAAGATTAAATCTAGAAATCTTTGATTGCTTGTAATCTTATACTTGATGACGTCATCGTGACGTCATTATCAAAAAGCTCGAGAGCTATGTCAACTGTCCTATCTAAAGCAAAAATCTGGATTATATCTCTCGCGGTTGATTTTTCAGCAATTTTTGAAGGTTTCAAAGTCTTTTCATTGTCACTTCCGGTTTGATGACGTCATCAATCTGAGCCCTCGTACACGTGTTGCCTGCATGAAGGTCATCATACATATCAATTATAAAGTGATTACCGCAAACTTCGCCACACACATCAACTGAAAGTTCATTTTGAACATTTTTAAACCTGCCGCTAGAGGGCGCTCGAATATTTTATGACGTCACCGCACAAATTTTTGAAACGTTCAGCCTGGCCAAAGACTAACATCGTTGAAAGCAAGTTCAAATCTTTTTCCACTTTCAAATTATAAGGCACTTCCGGTTTCGACCGGAAGGAAGGGTCATGTGATTTTGCACGCAGAACAAAAAATGAAGACCCATATTTATCATATCAATTGCCGTAAAAATCAAGTTCAGGTCTGTTACGGTTGATTTTATATTGATTTTCAAAGATTAAATCTAGAAATCTTAGATTGCTTGTAATCTGATACATGATGACGTCATCATGACGTCATTACATTTTTATACATCTTCAATACAGTGTGCATGCATATGTGAGGTTTGAACTTGATACGAGTTTGCATGTGGCCAAAACATTCAGGAAAAAAAGAGCTAGAAAAAGTAAGAATAATAATAAATAATAATAATAATCCGAACAATAACAATAGGTGTTTGGGCTATACCCAAACACCTAACAAGGCCTTTTCCGACTGGAAGTGTCGGAAAAGCCAAAAAAACTAGATATAGTGTGTCTGTTTTAACAGAACACATGGCTTTTCCGTTTTTGTTTTTTGTTTGGTGAAAGATTGTTTTGCTGCGTGAGATGCAGTTTTTCTATAATACTAAAGTACGTTGTTTTACAGAATAAAAACAGTATTGAGTTTCGTAGGCCTATACTATAATGTCACTTAGAATATTGCCTACTAATGAGAAATTCGACTACCCACCAAGTTTCGTGACAATCCGACGGATCTACCAATTTATATGTGTCTATAAATTACGCCTTTAATAACGTCATTATGATGTTCCACATCAATCGCCTCTATTTTTTACATATTATTTATGACCTAACAAACTTATTTCAAAAAGAATTTCGAAAGTAGTTTGTTCTGTTGACGGGATATGGCTTACAGATTCAAAAACGTAACCATGTTAACATCATATTCAATTACCGGCCTTTCAACATACCAGGTTTCACCCTAATCGGTCCAACAACTGTCTAGATATGGCCCCTTTTAAAAACGCACCTTTAAGGTGACGTCACGTGACACATAATGACGTCACTTCGGAGTTTGCATTCTTGTGACAATATCTGTATACCCACCAATTTTCGTGACGATCGGATGTACCCTTATACGTGTTTCAAAAAAAGCACATTTTGTGATGACGTCCTCATGACAACACACATTTTTCACATTTATATACAATTATGTATGATCTAACAAACCTATTACAAAAAGAATTTCTAAATTAGCATGTTCTGTTGATGATATATGGCTTTAAGGTCCAAAAACTTAAACAATACTATAAAATCATATGATGACGTCATCATGACGTCACATCAATTTTCATCTATAACATGTTCACCTACCAGCCTACCACGTTTGATCTAATCAGACCTACGGTTCTCTAAATATAGGCCATTCAAAAATGCACATTTAAGATTATGTCATGTGACACGTGATGACGTCATCACTAGGGCACTTGTGAAAGCAAACATTCGGAATGTGGTCTTGTCATGTGTCCAGATTGCAGTCTGATCAATGACTGTCAAATTTTGGGAGTAGAAATATATTTAAAAACATTTGAAAAATCAGTTGATGACGTCATCATGACGTCACTTTGGATTATGTATGCTAGTGACAATATCTACCTACCCACCAATTTTCATGTCGTTATGTCAACATGACGTCACATACGTTTTTATCTAAAATACATGCCGGCTCATCTGCATGTCACAATTGAACACAATCACACGTACGGTGTGTATATATAGGACCTTCAAAATGCACTTTTTTGATGAGGTCATCGGGACGTCACATATTTTGCCCGACTTTGTGCACATAATACGCCATACTAAAGCTATTGCAAAAGGAATTGATTCAGACCGCAAGTTTCACAATAGGCACAAATAGACACAAAGGTATGCTTCCCTTCTCCAAATATCTTAACTGAGTGAATGATGTTGGGTAAATATTTTATTTTGCTTACTGAATTGATTCAATTTCGTTATTGGTTATGACCATCATCTTTACTTTTATGAAAGTCTGACATTTATCACAATATTTATCATCAGGGCTTTAGACACCATTTGAGAGAAGAACAACAATGTTACATATTTGTTTCAACAGAAAAATACATCAACTTTTGTTAGATTTGTTTGGCAAGGGGAACATGTAGTCCAACATAGCAACAAAATACAAATGATTGAATGAAATTCTCAATAATGTTTAATTCCACAATATGATGAGGCTATTATCGACACTTGCGGAGCCCGAGATGAAGATCAGCAATATATATATAATGTACGGCTTGCTACCCGATCAGTAAATTAATTTTCTTATTATCGCATCACGTCTCATTCCATGTGCTGTCCTCAACAGCCTCAAAAATACTCAAAAGAGGGCGCTCGACTAACCTAACGGTCCCGAACTGCACTCGTGCAGTTTAATACCGTTAGGTCAGTCTAGCGCCCTCTCTTAAGTATTTCTCCATTTGTGTAAAAACTTGGCACAACCTTTAATTTTGAGACTAATTGGGAATTGTTTGTGCAATACAAGGGAAGAAGGCTTTTGTTTTCTGTGAAATTAGTTGCTCTTGGCATTGTTTATTTCTGCCTCATTAGTTTTCACAAATTTTGCTGACATGAATCTTGAAATAACAGGTTGTATGTTTAGACACCTTTATCGAGGGGGGGGGGGGGTTGTTGTTATTTTCCAAGATTTTGCTATTCCTGACTGATTTTAATGGGGGTATTGTGGTAAATTATTTCCAAGTTTCTATTTCAAACATCAAACTCTTTACGTACAATGTGTATTGTACACGCACAAAGAAATAAAATATGCTGACAACGTGTGAGTTCAAATGATGCGACGTTATATGCACAGTGAGAAAACCTTTTTGAGATTGTGGTCTTATAACTGAAATATTATTTTTTCTACATGCTTACCTGAGCTGAATGTGGTTTTCTATGCGTGACTTCGCTGAAACTCCGTGCTAAAATGTTCTTTATCTCGCGTTCACAGCAAAGGAAGTGATGATAACAACATTCACGTGTAATATTAACAAATGTGTACAGTATTTCCGCAATCTTAAAGCACGTTATGGTCACTCGAGCGCAAATTTGGACACTTGCACCAAAAGCCCTGTGTAGAAAAAGTGTACGAAGTGTTGGAGTTGAGGAGGTTTTTGAACCGCGGTTTTGAAACAGGTTGCCAGGCCTGCTGCCCTCAGCATTGGTTTGTATACATGATCTAGCAATAGTAGTGTCCAAGTACGTGTGCGGCGTTTTCCTATTCATTAATTAAGTACGTCCGAAGACCCAACAAAACATCGGATTTCACCATTAAAACGACCACCAAAATACTAGATACGCCACTTGAGGAACAAGTGGAGTTCCATGATTAAGATTGAGGTACTATTAGGTTCACCTACCATCCGGATAAAAAGTGAAATTTACCGTTCAATTCCGAGAGGCACATCGAGGAAAATCCATGCAGTCCGTACGCCATTGTATAATCATAGTGCAAGGAAATGGTATCCCTTGGCGCTCAAAGCTCCGTATACAAAGCACAGTTCCAAAAAGCACCGCAACAACACACAGGTTTACGCCAAACATGCACTGCTATATGATTTCGCTCGTACAGCGCAACTCCACACACAAGTTTACGTTGGATTGTAGGATAAATTAAGAACGTGCAACGTGACACCCATGGTTACACTGCCTTCCCAGAATTCCTTTGTTATCATATTGTTTTGGGGCTAAATATTGAAATGGGTATATTTTGACGCTGAAGAGAGCTATGATCATAGGAACTTGGAATTAGGTACACAAAAATACAGTGTATAAAACTTCTGAAGGTTTTTGTCATAAGAGATTGCTAAATATACCAAATTTTGACTTGAATTTAATTACCTCTAGATGACGTCATGATGACGTCATCATGACGTCACATCAATTTTTTATCTGTAACAAATCCTGGCACATCAGCATTAAGACTGCACCCAATCGGACTTACGGTTCTCTAGATATAGGACCTGAAAGTGTGCACCTTTAAGATGACGTCACGTGACCCACGATGACGTCATCACAACTGTACTCGTCGAAGCAAACATTTGCAACGTCGTCTTGGCCTGGATCGAGTTTGTAGTCAATCCGATCAATGACAGTGTAAGTTTTTGAGTGTATAATGAAATTTGAAACATTTAAAAAATCATAGAAAATCAGCCAATGACGTCATCATGACGTCACTTCGGATTTTGCATGCTAGTGACAATATCTGCCTACCCACCAAGTTTTGTGACGATCGGACCTACCCTTATATGTGTTTCAAAAAAGCACATTTTTGATGACGTCATGATGACGTCATACATTTTTCACAATTATATGTAAGTATCTATGATCTAACAAACCTATTACAAAAAGAATTTCGAAATTAGCATGTTCAGTTGATGAGATATGGCTTAAGGGTTCAAAACTTTAAAAATTACTGCAAAATCGTATGATGACGTCATCATGACGTCACGTCGATTTTTATCTATAACACAAGCCGGTCCACCAACAAACCAAGTTTGAGCTCAATCGGACTTAGGGTTCTCTAGATATAGGCCCTTCAAAAATGCACTTTTGAGATGACGTCACGTGCCACGTGATGACGTCATCATGACGTCAGAGTAATATGCACGAGTTCGGTATAGGGTCTTAGTCTATGCAAACTTTCATTAAGATTGAAGTCTGTTTAATGGCAAAAGTGGCGGTGAGAATAAAACGTGTGCTTTGTCTATGGCATTTTTGATAGAAGAACAAGAAGGAGAAGAAGAAAAAACTAGAGGTCTATGTTTTTAAGAACATAGGGCTTTTCCATATGTTTTTATGATGTCACTTCGAATTTTGTAAACTAGTGACAAATCTACCTAACCACCAAGTTTCATGACGATTAGACATGGTCTACCCTTATATGTCTTTCAAGAAATCATGCCTTTGATGACGTCATTATGACTTCAGTAATTTTTCGCATTTATATAAAAGAATGTACGAGCTAACAAAGCTATTACAAAAGGAATTTTGAATTGAACATGTTCTGTTGATGAGATGTGGTTTTAAGAATCTTTAACGTTAAAATTTTGAAATTACCATAAAAATCAGATGATGACGTCATTATGACGTCACCTAAATTTTGATTTATAACATGTACTTGTTTAGCCAACATACCAGGTTTGAATGCAATTGGACTTACGATTCTCTTGATATGGGCCCTTGAAAAATGAGCCTTTAAGATGACATCACGTAACACATAATGACGTCATCGTGACATCACTCTTCGGCACACAATTTCAGATTAGGGTCTATGTTTGGGTTAAGTTTGCTTAAGATCTGATGTTGTTTAGTGACCAAAGTGCCGCAGACAAAATTCGTGTTTAAGAAGAAACCAAAATAGTGGGTATTGTGTAGTTTAGGATTTCTGTATTAATTGTGTTCATGTTAGCTTCTGGAGTATTTGATTATTCCAAAAGCCTTTTTTTGTTACTAAAGTAGACTTCTCTGAATCCCAATGACACGTGCTTTTGTGATTTGGAAAGGTTTTTTAAGGCGGAAAATACGATTTTCTTACGTTGTGTCACGTTTTGGCTCGGTCAACTACTCTCCCACCAGCTATATATCCGTGTAAAGCTGGGTATTGCGCAATCACGTATTTTGTTACCTCTTAGCTAACGATTTCACTCCAAAAAACCCCTGCAGATGTTCTTCGACGTGGCCCTTTGTTCTGAATGTGGCAAAACGAACAATTTTCAAGTAGATTGTGTTCATGCCTGGGCGAAAGTGTACTAAACTACACAATCGCGCGAACAGAACAAAAACAAAGGCTTTCCTGCTGTAGCGGAAACGCCAAAAAATGTGCGTCTGTTGTAAACATACGCATGGCTTTTCCTTTTTTTCTTTTTTATTTAACATAAAGTATCAGAAGGTCTATGTCTTTGCTAAGTTTAAGATCTGAGATTATTTTATGATTAACATTTCGTACTCCAAACTTGACCTTTAAGTTCATGTTACATGCCACACGAAGACGTCATTATGACGTCACTCTTCGCGGCACGACTTTGCATCAGGGTCTATACCTATGCTAACTCTGACTAAGATTCGATGTTGTTT
Source organism: Hippasteria phrygiana (assembly GCA_037893225.1). Taxonomy (NCBI): domain Eukaryota; kingdom Metazoa; phylum Echinodermata; class Asteroidea; order Valvatida; family Goniasteridae; genus Hippasteria; species Hippasteria phrygiana. The sequence continues at coordinate 346,090 of JAZGUH010000918.1, forward strand.
GATGACAAAAGTGCCGATCAGAAAATCTATGCACAAAGTCTGTGGGATTTGGGATAGAACTAAAATAAGAAGCAGAAAAAAAATAGATATAGGGCCTTCAAAAATGCAAATTTAAGATGACGTCACGTGACATGTGATGACGTCATCATGACGTCATGATTCGGCACCCATCTCGAGTAGATAGTCAATGCATATGCCAAGTTTGAAGTTCATGGCATTTGAAGAAGTGCACAATTTTAAGAGTACAATGAAATTTGAAACATTTACAAATTCATAAAAAATCAGCCGATGACGTCATCATGACGTCACTTCGGATTTTGCATGCTAGTGGCACTATCTACCTACCCACCAATTTTTATGACGATCGGACGTACCCTTATGTGTGTTTCAGAAATGCACATTTTTGATGACGTCATGATGACGTCACACATTTTTCAAATGTATGTGAAAGAATATAGGAGCTAACAAAGCTATTACAAAAAGAATTTTGAATTTAGCATGTTCTGTTGGTGAGATATGGCTTGAAGAAACTTTGAAGTTGAAAAACTTTAATATTACTGTAAAATCGTATGATGACGTCATCATGACGTCACCTTAATTTTCATCTATAACACGAGCTACCATACCAACATACCAGGTTTGAAGGCAATCGGACCTACCGTTCTCTAGATATAGGCTCTTGAAAAATGCACATTTAAGATGACGTCACATGACACGTGATGACGTCATCATGACGTCACGTTTCGGCTTACATTTTCAGCTTAGGGTCTATGTTTGTGTTAAGTCTGATTAAGATCCGAGGTTGTTTAGTGACCAAAGTGCCACTTACAAAATTCGTGTACAAAGTCTATGGGATTTGGGATAGAACTAAAAAATTCACAGAAAATCAGCCGATGACGTCATCATGACGTCACCTCGGATTTTACATGCTATTAGCACTATCTACCTACCCACTAATTTTTATGACGATCGGACGTACCCTTATGTGTGTTTCAGAAATGCACATTTTTGATGACGTCATGATGACGTCACACATTTTTCAAATGTATGTGAAAGAATATAGGAGCTAACAAAGCTATTACAAAAAGAATTTTGAATTTAGCATGTTCTGTTGGTGAGATATGGCTTTAAGAAACTTTGAAGTGCAAAAACTTTAATATTACTGTAAAATCGTATGATGACGTGATCATGACGTCACCTTAATTTTCATCTATAACACGAGCTACCATACCAACATACCAGGTTTGAAGGCAATCGGACCTACCGTTCTCTAGATATAGGCCCTAGAAAAATGCACATTTAAGATGACGTCACATGACACGTGATGACGTCATCATGACGTCACGTTTCGGCTTACATTTTCAGCTGAGGGTCTATGTTTGTGTTAAGTCTGATTAAGATCCGAGGTTGTTTAGTGACCAAAGTGCCACTTACAAAATTCGTGTACAAAGTCTATGGGATTTGGGATAGAACTAAACAATTCACAGAAAATCAGCCGATGACGTCATCATGACGTCACCTCGGATTTTACATGCTAGTAGCACTATCTACCTACCCACTAATTTTTATGACGATCGGACGTACCCTTATGTGTGTTTCAGAAATGCACATTTTTGATGACGTCATGATGACGTCACACATTTTTCAAATGTATGTGAAAGAATATAGGAGCTAACAAAGCTATTACAAAAAGAATTTTGAATTTAGCATGTTCTGTTGGTGAGATATGGCTTGAAGAAACTTTGAAGTTCAAAAACTTAACAATTATTATAAAATCGTATGATGACGTCATCTTGACGTCACCCCAATTTACATCTGTAACACGAGCTAGCCTAACAACATACCAGGTTTGAAGGAAATCGGACCTACCGTTCTCTAGATGTGGGCCCTTGAAAAACGCACCTTTGAGATGACGTCACGTGACACGTGATGACGTCATCATGACGTCACTCTTCGACGCAATATGTCAGCTTAGGGTCTATGTTTTAGGTAAGTTTGGTTAAGATCTGAGGTTTTTTAAGACCTAAAGTGCCGCCGAGAAAATTCGTGTACAAAGTCTATGGGATTTTGGTCGGAACTAAAAGAAGAAGAAGAAGAAAAAACTAGAGGTCTATGTTTTTAAGAACATAGGGCTTTTCCATATGTTTTTATGATGTCACTTCGAATTTTGTAAACTAGTGACAAATCTACCTAACCACCAAGTTTCATGACGATTAGACATGGTCTACCCTTATATGTCTTTCAAGAAATCATGCCTTTGATGACGTCATTATGACTTCAGTAATTTTTCGCATTTATATAAAAGAATGTACGAGCTAACAAAGCTATTACAAAAGGAATTTTGAATTGAACATGTTCTGTTGATGAGATGTGGTTTTAAGAATCTTTAACGTTAAAATTTTGAAATTACCATAAAAATCAGATGATGACGTCATTATGACGTCACCTAAATTTTGATTTATAACATGTACTTGTTTAGCCAACATACCAGGTTTGAATGCAATTGGACTTACGATTCTCTTGATATGGGCCCTTGAAAAATGAGCCTTTAAGATGACATCACGTAACACATAATGACGTCATCGTGACATCACTCTTCGGCACACAATTTCAGATTAGGGTCTATGTTTGGGTTAAGTTTGCTTAAGATCTGATGTTGTTTAGTGACCAAAGTGCCGCAGACAAAATTCGTGTTTAAGAAGAAACCAAAATAGTGGGTATTGTGTAGTTTAGGATTTCTGTATTAATTGTGTTCATGTTAGCTTCTGGAGTATTTGATTATTCCAAAAGCCTTTTTTTGTTACTAAAGTAGACTTCTCTGAATCCCAATGACACGTGCTTTTGTGATTTGGAAAGGTTTTTTAAGGCGGAAAATACGATTTTCTTACGTTGTGTCACGTTTTGGCTCGGTCAACTACTCTCCCACCAGCTATATATCCGTGTAAAGCTGGGTATTGCGCAATCACGTATTTTGTTACCTCTTAGCTAACGATTTCACTCCAAAAAACCCCTGCAGATGTTCTTCGACGTGGCCCTTTGTTCTGAATGTGGCAAAACGAACAATTTTCAAGTAGATTGTGTTCATGCCTGGGCGAAAGTGTACTAAACTACACAATCGCGCGAACAGAACAAAAACAAAGGCTTTCCTGCTGTAGCGGAAACGCCAAAAAATGTGCGTCTGTTGTAAACATACGCATGGCTTTTCCTTTTTTTCTTTTTTATTTAACATAAAGTATCAGAAGGTCTATGTCTTTGCTAAGTTTAAGATCTGAGATTATTTTATGATTAACATTTCGTACTCCAAACTTGACCTTTAAGTTCATGTTACATGCCACACGAAGACGTCATTATGACGTCACTCTTCGCGGCACGACTTTGCATCAGGGTCTATACCTATGCTAACTCTGACTAAGATTCGATGTTGTTTGATGACAAAAGTGCCGATCAGAAAATCTATGCACAAAGTCTGTGGGATTTGGGATAGAACTAAAATAAGAAGCAGAAAAAAAATAGATATAGGGCCTTCAAAAATGCAAATTTAAGATGACGTCACGTGACATGTGATGACGTCATCATGACGTCATGATTCGGCACCCATCTCGAGTAGATAGTCAATGCATATGCCAAGTTTGAAGTTCATGGCATTTGAAGAAGTGCACAATTTTAAGAGTACAATGAAATTTGAAACATTTACAAATTCATAAAAAATCAGCCGATGACGTCATCATGACGTCACTTCGGATTTTGCATGCTAGTGGCACTATCTACCTACCCACCAATTTTTATGACGATCGGACGTACCCTTATGTGTGTTTCAGAAATGCACATTTTTGATGACGTCATGATGACGTCACACATTTTTCAAATGTATGTGAAAGAATATAGGAGCTAACAAAGCTATTACAAAAAGAATTTTGAATTTAGCATGTTCTGTTGGTGAGATATGGCTTGAAGAAACTTTGAAGTTGAAAAACTTTAATATTACTGTAAAATCGTATGATGACGTCATCATGACGTCACCTTAATTTTCATCTATAACACGAGCTACCATACCAACATACCAGGTTTGAAGGCAATCGGACCTACCGTTCTCTAGATATAGGCTCTTGAAAAATGCACATTTAAGATGACGTCACATGACACGTGATGACGTCATCATGACGTCACGTTTCGGCTTACATTTTCAGCTTAGGGTCTATGTTTGTGTTAAGTCTGATTAAGATCCGAGGTTGTTTAGTGACCAAAGTGCCACTTACAAAATTCGTGTACAAAGTCTATGGGATTTGGGATAGAACTAAAAAATTCACAGAAAATCAGCCGATGACGTCATCATGACGTCACCTCGGATTTTACATGCTATTAGCACTATCTACCTACCCACTAATTTTTATGACGATCGGACGTACCCTTATGTGTGTTTCAGAAATGCACATTTTTGATGACGTCATGATGACGTCACACATTTTTCAAATGTATGTGAAAGAATATAGGAGCTAACAAAGCTATTACAAAAAGAATTTTGAATTTAGCATGTTCTGTTGGTGAGATATGGCTTTAAGAAACTTTGAAGTGCAAAAACTTTAATATTACTGTAAAATCGTATGATGACGTGATCATGACGTCACCTTAATTTTCATCTATAACACGAGCTACCATACCAACATACCAGGTTTGAAGGCAATCGGACCTACCGTTCTCTAGATATAGGCCCTAGAAAAATGCACATTTAAGATGACGTCACATGACACGTGATGACGTCATCATGACGTCACGTTTCGGCTTACATTTTCAGCTGAGGGTCTATGTTTGTGTTAAGTCTGATTAAGATCCGAGGTTGTTTAGTGACCAAAGTGCCACTTACAAAATTCGTGTACAAAGTCTATGGGATTTGGGATAGAACTAAACAATTCACAGAAAATCAGCCGATGACGTCATCATGACGTCACCTCGGATTTTACATGCTAGTAGCACTATCTACCTACCCACTAATTTTTATGACGATCGGACGTACCCTTATGTGTGTTTCAGAAATGCACATTTTTGATGACGTCATGATGACGTCACACATTTTTCAAATGTATGTGAAAGAATATAGGAGCTAACAAAGCTATTACAAAAAGAATTTTGAATTTAGCATGTTCTGTTGGTGAGATATGGCTTGAAGAAACTTTGAAGTTCAAAAACTTAACAATTATTATAAAATCGTATGATGACGTCATCTTGACGTCACCCCAATTTACATCTGTAACACGAGCTAGCCTAACAACATACCAGGTTTGAAGGAAATCGGACCTACCGTTCTCTAGATGTGGGCCCTTGAAAAACGCACCTTTGAGATGACGTCACGTGACACGTGATGACGTCATCATGACGTCACTCTTCGACGCAATATGTCAGCTTAGGGTCTATGTTTTAGGTAAGTTTGGTTAAGATCTGAGGTTTTTTAAGACCTAAAGTGCCGCCGAGAAAATTCGTGTACAAAGTCTATGGGATTTTGGTCGGAACTAAAAGGAGAAGAAGAAGAAAAAAAACTAGAGGTCTATGTTTTTAAGAACATAGGGCTTTTCCATATGTTTTTATGATGTCACTTCGAATTTTGTAAACTAGTGACAAATCTACCTAACCACCAAGTTTCGTGACGATTAGACATGGTCTATCCTTATGTCTTTCAAGAAATCATGCCTTTAATGACGTCATTATGACTTCAGTAATTTTTCGCATTTATATAAAAGAATGTACGAGCTAACAAAGCTATTACAAAAGGAATTTTGAATTGAACATGTTCTGTTGATGAGATATGGTTTTAAGAATCTTTAACGTTAAAATTTTGAAATTACCATAAAAATCAGATGATGACGTCATTATGACGTCACCTCAATTTTGATTTATAACATGTACTTGTTTAGCAACATACCAGGTTTGAATGCAATTGGACTTACGGTTCTCTTGATATGGGCCCTTGAAAAATGAGCCTTTAAGATGACATCACGTAACACATAATGACGTCATCGTGACATCACTCTTCGGCACACAATTTCAGATTAGGGTCTATGTTTGGGTTAAGTTTGCTTAAGATCTGATGTTGTTTAGTGACCAAAGTGCCGCAGACAAAATTCGTGTTTAAGAAGAAACCAAAATAGTGGGTATTGTGTAGCTTAGGATTTCTGTATTAATTGTGTTCATGTTAGCTTCTGGAGTATTTGATTATTCCAAAAGCCTTTTTTTGTTACTAAAGTAGACTTCTCTGAATCCCAATGACACGTGCTTTTGTGATTTGGAAAGGTTTTTTAAGGCGGAAAATACGATTTTCTTACGTTGTGTCACGTTTTGGCTCGGTCAACTACTCTCCCACCAGCTATATATCCGTGTAAAGCTGGGTATTGCGCAATCACGTATTTTGTTACCTCTTAGCTAACGATTTCACTCCAAAAAAACCCTGCAGATGTTCTTCGACGTGGCCCTTTGTTCTGAATGTGGGAAAACGAACAATTTTCAAGTAGATTGTGTTCATGCCTGGGCGAAAGTGTACTAAACTACACAATCGCGCGAACAGAACAAAAACAAAGGCTTTCCTGCTGTAGCGGAAACGCCAAAAAATGTGCGTCTGTTGTAAACATACGCATGGCTTTTCCTTTTTTCTTTTTTATTTAACATAAAGTATCAGAAGGTCTATGTCTTTGCTAAGTTTAAGATCTGAGATTATTTTATGATTAACATTTCGTACTCCAAACTTGACCTTTAAGTTCATGTTACATGCCACACGAAGACGTCATTATGACGTCACTCTTCGCGGCACGACTTTGCATCAGGGTCTATACCTATGCTAACTCTGACTAAGATTCGATGTTGTTTGATGACAAAAGTGCCGATCAGAAAATCTATGCACAAAGTCTATGGGATTTGGGATAGAACTAAAATAAGAAGCAGAAAAAAAATAGATATAGGGCCTTCAAAAATGCAAATTTAAGATGACGTCACGTGACATGTGATGACGTCATCATGACGTCATGATTCAGCACCCATCTCGAGTAGATAGTCAATGCATATGCCAAGTTTGAAGTTCATGGCATTTGAAGAAGTGCAAAATTTTAAGAGTACAATGAAATTTGAAACATTTACAAATTCATAAAAAATCAGCCCATGACGTCATCATGACGTCACTTCGGATTTTGCATGCTAGTGGCACTATCTACCTACCCACCAATTTTTATGACGATCGGACGTACCCTTATGTGTGTTTCAGAAATGCACATTTTTGATGACGTCATGATGACGTCACACATTTTTCAAATGTATGTGAAAGAATATAGGAGCTAACAAAGCTATTACAAAAAGAATTTTGAATTTAGCATGTTCTGTTGGTGAGATATGGCTTTAAGAAACTTTGAAGTTGAAAAACTTTAATATTACTGTAAAATCGTATGATGACGTCATCATGACGTCACCTTAATTTTCATCTATAACACGAGCTACCATACCAACATACCAGGTTTGAAGGCAATCGGACCTACCGTTCTCTAGATATAGGCTCTTGAAAAATGCACATTTAAGATGACGTCACATGACACGTGATGACGTCATCATGACGTCACGTTTCGGCTTACATTTTCAGCTTAGGGTCTATGTTTGTGTTAAGTCTGATTAAGATCCGAGGTTGTTTAGTGACCAAAGTGCCACTTACAAAATTCGTGTACAAAGTCTATGGGATTTGGGATAGAACTAAAAAATTCACAGAAAATCAGCCGATGACGTCATCATGACGTCACCTCGGATTTTACATGCTATTAGCACTATCTACCTACCCACTAATTTTTATGACGATCGGACGTACCCTTATGTGTGTTTCAGAAATGCACATTTTTGATGACGTCATGATGACGTCACACATTTTTCAAATGTATGTGAAAGAATATAGGAGCTAACAAAGCTATTACAAAAAGAATTTTGAATTTAGCATGTTCTGTTGGTGAGATATGGCTTTAAGAAACTTTGAAGTTCAAAAACTTTAATATTACTGTAAAATCGTATGATGACGTGATCATGACGTCACCTTAATTTTCATCTATAACACGAGCTACCATACCAACATACCAGGTTTGAAGGCAATCGGACCTACCGTTCTCTAGATATAGGCCCTAGAAAAATGCACATTTAAGATGACGTCACATGACACGTGATGATGTCATCATGACGTCACGTTTCGGCTTACATTTTCAGCTGAGGGTCTATGTTTGTGTTAAGTCTGATTAAGATCCGAGGTTGTTTAGTGACCAAAGTGCCACTTACAAAATTCGTGTACAAAGTCTATGGGATTTGGGATAGAACTAAAAAATTCACAGAAAATCAGCCGATGACGTCATCATGACGTCACCTCGGATTTTACATGCTAGTAGCACTATCTACCTACCCACCAATTTTTATGACGATCGGACGTACCCTTATGTGTGTTTCAGAAATGCACATTTTTGATGACGTCATGATGACGTCACACATTTTTCAAATGTATGTGAAAGAATATAGGAGCTAACAAAGCTATTACAAAAAGAATTTTGAATTTAGCATGTTCTGTTGGTGAGATATGGCTTTAAGAAACTTTGAAGTTCAAAAACTTTAATATTACTGTAAAATCGTATGATGACGTCATCATGACGTCACCTTAATTTTCATCTATAACACGAGCTCCCATAACATACCAGGTTTGAAGGCAATCGGACCTACCGTTCTCTAGATATAGGCCCTTGAAAAATGCACATTTAAGATGACGTCACATGACACGTGATGACGTCATCATGACGTCACGTTTCGGCTTACATTTTCAGCTGAGGGTCTATGTTTGTGTTAAGTCTGATTAAGATCCGAGGTTGTTTAGTGACCAAAGTGCCACTTACAAAATTCGTGTACAAAGTCTATGGGATTTGGGATAGAACTAAAAAATTCACAGAAAATCAGCCGATGACGTCATCATGACGTCACCTCGGATTTTACATGCTAGTAGCACTATCTACCTACCCACTAATTTTTATGACGATCGGACGTACCCTTATGTGTGTTTCAGAAATGCACATTTTTGATGACGTCATGATGACGTCACACATTTTTCAAATGTATGTGAAAGAATATAGGAGCTAACAAAGCTATTACAAAAAGAATTTTGAATTTAGCATGTTCTGTTGGTGAGATATGGCTTTAAGAAACTTTGAAGTTGAAAAACTTTAATATTGCTGTAAAATCGTATGATGACGTCATCATGACGTCACCTTAATTTTCATCTATAACACGAGCTCCCATAACATACCAGGTTTGAAGGCAATCGGACCTACCGTTCTCTAGATATAGGCCCTAGAAAAATGCACATTTAAGATGACGTCACATGACACGTGATGACGTCATCATGACGTCACGTTTCGGCTTACATTTTCAGCTGAGGGTCTATGTTTGTGTTAAGTCTGATTAAGATCCGAGGTTGTTTAGTGACCAAAGTGCCACTTACAAAATTCGTGTACAAAGTCTATGGGATTTGGGATAGAACTAAAAAATTCACAGAAAATCAGCCGATGACGTCATCATGACGTCACCTCGGATTTTACATGCTAGTAGCACTATCTACCTACCCACTAATTTTTATGACGATCGGACGTACCCTTATGTGTGTTTCAGAAATGCACATTTTTGATGACGTCATGATGACGTCACACATTTTTCAAATGTATGTGAAAGAATATAGGAGCTAACAAAGCTATTACAAAAAGAATTTTGAATTTAGCATGTTCTGTTGATGAGATATGGCTTTAAGAAACTTTGAATTTCAAAAACTTAAAAATTACTATAAAATCGTATCATGACGTCATCTTGACGTCACCTCAAATTTCATCTATAACACGAGCTAGCCTACCAACATATCAGGTTTGAAGGAAATCGGACCTACCGTTCTCTAGATATGGGCCCTTGAAAAACGCACCTTTAAGATGACGTCACGTGACACGTGATGACGTCATCATGACGTCACTCTTCGACATACTATTTCAGCTTAGGGTCTATGTTTGAGGTAAGTTTGGTTAAGATCTGAAGTTTTTTAAGACCTAAAGTGCCGCGCAGAAAATTCGTGTACAAAGTCTATGGGATTTTGGTCAGAACTAAAAGAAGAAGAAGAAGAAGAAGAAGAAGAAGAAGAAAAAAAAAAACTAGAGGTCTATGTTTTTAAGAACATAGGGCTTTTCCATATGTTTTTATGATGTTATTTCGAATTTTGTAAACTAGTGACAAATCTACCTAACCACCAAGTTTCATGACGATTAGACATGGTCTACCCTTATGTCTTTCAAGAAATCATGCCTTTGATGACGTCATTATGACTTCAGAAATGTTTCGCATTGATATAAAAGAATGTACGAGCTAACAAAGCTATTACAAAAAGAATTTTGAATTTAACATATGTTCTGTTGATGAGATATGGTTTTAAGAATCTTTAATGTTAAAACTTTGAAATTACTATAAAAATCATATGATGACGTCATTATGACGTCACCTCAATTTTTATTTATAACGTACTTGTCTAGCAACATACCAGGTTTGAATGCAATTGGACTTACGGTTCTCTTAATATGGGCCTTGAAAAATGCGCCTTTAAGATGACATCACGTGACACATAATGACGTCATCATGATGTCACTTTTCGGCACACAATTTCAGATTAGGGTCTATGTTTGTATTAAGTTTGAATAAGATCTGATGTTGTTTAGTGACTAAAGTGCCGTAGACAAAATTCGTGTTTAAGAAGAAACCAAAAAAGTGGGTATTGTGTAGTTTAGGATTTGTGTATTAATTGTGTTCATGTTAGCTCCTGGAGTATTTGATTATTCCAAAAGCCTTTTTTGTCACTAAAGTAGACTTCTCTGAATCCCAATGACACGTGCTTTTGTGATTTGGAAAGGTTTTTTAAGGCGGAAAATATGATTTTCCACCCGTTGTGTCATGTTTTGGCTCGGTCAATTTCGAACCAGCTCCTACTCTCCCACCAGTTATATATCCGTGTGAAGCTGGGTATTGTGCAATCATGTGTTTTTGACCTCTGAGCTAACGATTTCATTCCAAAAAAAACCTGGAGATGTTCTTGGACGTGGCCCTTTGTTCTGAATGTGGCAAAACGAACAATTTTCAAGTAGATTGTGTTCATGCCTGGGCGAAAGTGTACTAAACTACACAATCGCGCGAACAGAACAAAAACCAAGGCTTTGCTGCTGTAGCGGAAAAGCCGAAAATTTTGCGTCTGTTGTAAACATACGCATGGCTTTTCCGTTTCAGTTTTTTCTTTAACATAAATTATCAGAAGGTCTATGTCTTTGCTATGTTTAAGATCTGAGATTATTTTATGATTCACATTTCGTACTCCATACTTGACCTTTAAGTTCATGTTACATGACACGTGATGACGTCATCATGACGTCACGTTTCGGCATACATTTTCAGCTTAGGGTCCCTGTTTGTGTTAAGTTTGATTAAGATCTGATGTTGTTTAGTGACCAAAGTGTCCCGTACAAAATTCGTGTACAAAGTCTATGGGATTTGGGATAGAACTAAAAATTCATAGAAAATCAGCCGATGACGTCATCATGACGTCACCTCGGATTTAACATCCTAGTAGCATTATCTACCTGCACACTAATTTTTATGACGATCGTCCCTACCCTTATATGTGTTTCAAAAAAGCATATTTTTGATGACGTCATGATGACGTCACACATTTTTCACATTTATGTGAAAGAATATAGGAGCTAACAAAGCTATTACAAAAAGAATTTTGAATTTAGCGTGTTCTGTTGATGAGATATGGCTTTAGGAAACTTTGAAGTTCAAAAACTTTAATATTACTGTAAAACTGTATGATGACGTCATCATGACGTCACCTCAATTTTTATCTATAACACGAGCTACCATACCAACATACCTGGTTTGAAGGCAATCGGACGTACCGTTCTCTAGATATGGGCCCTTGAAAAATGCACCTTTAAGATGACGTCACATGACACGTGATGACGTCATCATGACGTCACGTTTCGGCATACATTTTCAGCTTAGGGTCTCTGTTTGTGTTAAGCCTGATTAAGATCTGATGTTGCTTAGTGACCAAAGTGTCCCGTACAAAATTCGTGTACAAAGTCTATGGGATTTGGGATAGAACTAAAAATTCATAGAAAATCAGCCGATGACGTCATCATGACGTCACCTCGGATTTAACATCCTAGTAGCATTATCTACCTGCACACTAATTTTTATGACGATCGTCCCTACCCTTATATGTGTTTCAAAAAAGCATATTTTTGATGACGTCATGATGACGTCACACATTTTTCACATTTATGTGAAAGAATATAGGAGCTAACAAAGCTATTACAAAAAGAATTTTGAATTTAGCGTGTTCTGTTGATGAGATATGGCTTTAGGAAACTTTGAAGTTCAAAAACTTTAATATTACTGTAAAACTGTATGATGACGTCATCATGACGTCACCTCAATTTTTATCTATAACACGAGCTACCATACCAACATACCTGGTTTGAAGGCAATCGGACGTACCGTTCTCTAGATATGGGCCCTTCCAAAATGCACCTTTAAGATGACGTCACATGACACGTGATGACGTCATCATGACGTCACGTTTTGGCATACATTTTCAGCTTAGGGTCCCTGTTTGTGTTAAGTCTGATTAAGATCCGAGGTTGTTTATTGACCAAAGTGCCACTTACAAAATTCGTGTACAAAGTCTATGGGATTTGGGATAGAACTAAAAAATTCACAGAAAATCAGCCGATGACGTCATCATGACGTCACCTCGGATTTTACATGCTAGTAGCACTATCTACCTACCCACTAATTTTTATGACGATCGGACGTACCCTTATGTGTGTTTCAGAAATGCACATTTTTGATGACGTCATGATGACGTCACACATTTTTCAAATGTATGTGAAAGAATATAGGAGCTAACAAAGCTATTACAAAAAGAATTTTGAATTTAGCATGTTCTGTTGGTGAGATATGGCTTTAAGAAACTTTGAATTTCAAAAACTTAAAAATTACTATAAAATCGTATGATGACGTCATCTTGACGTCACCTCAAATTTCATCTATAACACGAGCTAGCCTACCAACATATCAGGTTTGAAGGAAATCGGACCTACCGTTCTCTAGATATGGGCCCTTGAAAAACGCACCTTTAAGATGACGTCATGTGACACGTGATGACGTCATCATGACGTCACTCTTCGACATACTATTTCAGCTTAGGGTCTATGTTTGAGGTAAGTTTGGTTAAGATCTGAAGTTTTTTAAGACCTAAAGTGCCGCGGAGAAAATTCGTGTACAAAGTCTATGGGATTTTGGTCAGAACTAAAAGAAGAAGAAACGAGAGATGTGTGACTGTTGATGAACAGTACACATAGCTTTTCCGCTCTGCATTTTTTTTTTTTTTTACATGAAAGGAATTAAGGAATAAAGAGTAAGTTTAAAGAGTGAAAGTATTAAGAGTGAAAGTATAATAAAGGTTGCATGAAATATACCTTAGATTTGTAGATATGTTTTCTTTGCGATTATAAGTGTCGCACTTTTATGTGTTTTGGTACATGTTGGTTCACGTCATTATGGTCTTAATTTGGAGAATTAAAAACACAGAATTTTAAAAGGGAATCATTTACAACTCTATTTGTGGGGTTAGCACTGTACATTGTGTACAAATGATGTATATGCGCGATGCGCGGCTGTTCGAGTGGCAAATTTTTTTCTCTAAGAAGGTTAGGGGCAATTACCATAAATGGGCGTTCTAGACCGCTATTACGATCAAGCATATTCATGATTAAGTTAATTTATATAATAAGCATCGCACGCATTATTCAGACAGCTATATAAGGTTGAAGTAAAAATATTTTGTCTAGCTACTGTTGTGGCTATATTGGTAGAGCACTGAAAGCTTTATACTACAAAGGCCTGGGTTCGAATCCTCTGCCCGATTTATATTTCAAGGGAAAACACAACGTCTATTTATGACAATTGACCCTAACTTATCTCACTTCCGTTTTGGACCGGAAGGAAGGGTCACGTGACTTTGCACGTAATATAAAAAATGAAGACCCTGGATTATTCTATCGGTTCCCGTAAAAATCAAAATCAGATCTCTCTCGATTGATTTTTATATTGATTTTCAAAGATTAAACTTTCAAGTTATAAGGCACTTCCGGTTTGGACCGGAAGGAAGGGTCACGTGACTTTGCACGTAATATAACAAATGAAGACCCTGGATTATTCTATCGGTTCCCGTAAAAAGCAAAATCAGATCTCTCTCGATTGATTCTATATTGATTTTCAAAGATTAATCTTTCAAGTTGTAAGGCACTTCCGGTTTGGACCGGAAGGAAGGGTCACGTGACTTTGCACGTAATATAAAAAATGAAGACCCTGGATTATTCTATCAGTTGCCGTAAAAAGCAAAATCAGATCTCTCTTGATTGATTCTATATTGATTTTCAAAGATTAAACTTTCAAGTTATAAGGCACTTCCGGTTTAGACCGGAAGGAAGGGTCACGTGACTTTGTACGTAATATAAAAAAAGAAGACCCTGGATTATTCTATCAGTTGCCGTAAAAAGCAAAATCAGATCTCTCTCGATTGATTTTATATTGATTTTCAAAGATTAAACTTTCAAATTATAAGGCACTTCCGGTTTGGACCGGAAGGAAGGGTCACGTGACTTTGCACGTAATATAAAAAATGAAGACCCTGGATTATTCTATCGGTTCCCGTAAAAAGCAAAATCAGATCTCTCTCGATTGATTTTATATTGATTTTCAAAGATTAAACTTTCAAGTTATAAGGCACTTCCGGTTTAGACCGGAAGGAAGGGTCACGTGACTTTGCACGTAATACAAAAAATGAAGACCCTGGATTATTCTATCAGTTCACATTAAAGCAAAATCAGATCTCTCACGGTTGATTTTATATTGATTTTCAAAAACTAAATCTAGAAATCTTTGGTTGCTTGTAATCTGATACTTGATGACGTCATCGTGACGTCATTATCGGAAAACTCGAGAGCTATGTAAACTATGCTATCTGAAGCAGAAATCTGCATTATATCTCTTGCGGTTAATTTTTCAGCAAATTGTTTAGGTTTAAAGGTCTTTTCATTGCAACTTCCGGTTTGGTGACGTCATCAATCTTTCTCCACCTCAACTTGTTCTTAGCGTGAAGCCGATTACATACATCAATTATAGAGTGATTTCAGCAAACTTCGCCACACACATCGACCGAATATTCATTTTAAGCATTTTTCAACTTGCCGCTAGAGGGCGCTCGAACATTTTATGACGTCACAAATAATTTTTTTGTGAAGTACAACCTAGTCGGAGACCAACATCGTTGAAAGCAAGTTCCCATCTTTTTCCACTTTCAAATGATGAGGCACTTCCGGTTTGGACCGGAAGGAAGGGTCACGTGATTTGACGCACACACGATAAAATAAAGATCCTGGATTATACTATCAATTCCCACAAAAATCAAGTTCCGGGCTCTCACGGTTGATTTTATATTGATTTTCAAAGATTAAATCTGCTAATCTTTAATTGCTTGTAATTTGATACATGATGACGTCATCATGACGTCAGAGTAATATGCACGAGTTCAGTACAGGGTCTGAGTGTATGCCAACTCTCATTAAGATTGAAGTTTGTTTAAGGGCAAAAGTGCCGATTAGAAAAAACGTGCATAAAGTTTATGGGGTTTTGGGGAGAAAAAGAAAAAGAAGACGAAGAAGAAGAAATTATGATGTCACTTCGAATTTTGTAAACTAGTGACAAATCTACCTAACCACCAAGTTTCGTGACGATTAGACATGGTCTATCCTTATGTCTTTCAAGAAATCATGCCTTTAATGACGTCATTATGACTTCAGTAATTTTTCGCATTTATATAAAAGAATGTACGAGCTAACAAAGCTATTACAAAAGGAATTTTGAATTGAACATGTTCTGTTGATGAGATATGGTTTTAAGAATCTTTAACGTTAAAATTTTGAAATTACCATAAAAATCAGATGATGACGTCATTATGACGTCACCTCAATTTTGATTTATAACATGTACTTGTTTAGCAACATACCAGGTTTGAATGCAATTGGACTTACGGTTCTCTTGATATGGGCCCTTGAAAAATGAGCCTTTAAGATGACATCACGTAACACATAATGATGTCATCGTGACATCACTGTTCGGCACACAATTTCAGATTAGGGTCTATGTTTGGGTTAAGTTTGCTTAAGATCTGATGTTGTTTAGTGACCAAAGTGCCGCAGACAAAATTCGTGTTTAAGAAGAAACCAAAATAGTGGGTATTGTGTAGTTTAGGATTTCTGTATTAATTGTGTTCATGTTAGCTTCTGGAGTATTTGATTATTCCAAAAGCCTTTTTTTGTTACTAAAGTAGACTTCTCTGAATCCCAATGACACGTGCTTTTGTGATTTGGAAAGGTTTTTTAAGGCGGAAAATACGATTTTCTTACGTTGTGTCACGTTTTGGCTCGGTCAACTACTCTCCCACCAGCTATATATCCGTGTAAAGCTGGGTATTGCGCAATCACGTATTTTGTTACCTCTTAGATAACGATTTCACTCCAAAAAAAACCTGCAGATGTTCTTCGACGTGGCCCTTTGTTCTGAATGTGGCAAAACGAACAATTTTCAAGTAGATTGTGTTCATGCCTGGGCGAAAGTGTAAACTACACAATCGCGTGAACAGAACAAAAACAAAGGCTTTCCTGCTGTAGCGGAAACGCCAAAAAATGTGCGTCTGTTGTAAACATACGCATGGCTTTTCCTTTTTTTCTTTTTTATTTAACATAAAGTATCAGAAGGTCTATGTCTTTGCTAAGTTTAAGATCTGAGATTATTTTATGATTAACATTTCGTACTCCAAACTTGACCTTTAAGTTCATGTTACATGCCACACGAAGACGTCATTATGACGTCACTCTTCGCGGCACGACTTTGCATCAGGGTCTATACCTATGCTAACTCTGACTAAGATTCGATGTTGTTTGATGACAAAAGTGCCGATCAGAAAATCTATGCACAAAGTCTATGGGATTTGGGATAGAACTAAAATAAGAAGCAGAAAAAAAATAGATATAGGGCCTTCAAAAATGCAAATTTAAGATGACGTCACGTGACATGTGATGACGTCATCATGACGTCATGATTCGGCACCCATCTCGAGTAGATAGTCAATGCATATGCCAAGTTTGAAGTTCATGGCATTTGAAGAAGTGCAAAATTTTAAGAGTACAATGAAATTTGAAACATTTACAAATTCATAAAAAATCAGCCGATGACGTCATCATGACGTCACTTCGGATTTTGCATGCTAGTGGCACTATCTACCTACCCACCAATTTTTATGACGATCGGACGTACCCTTATGTGTGTTTCAGAAATGCACATTTTTGATGACGTCATGATGACGTCACACATTTTTCAAATGTATGTGAAAGAATATAGGAGCTAACAAAGCTATTACAAAAAAAATTTGAATTTAGCATGTTCTGTTGGTGAGATATGGCTTTAAGAAACTTTGAAGTTGAAAAACTTTAATATTACTGTAAAATCGTATGATGACGTCATCATGACGTCACCTTAATTTTCATCTATAACACGAGCTACCATACCAACATACCAGGTTTGAAGGCAATCGGACCTACCGTTCTCTAGATATAGGCTCTTGAAAAATGCACATTTAAGATGACGTCACATGACACGTGATGACGTCATCATGACGTCACGTTTCGGCTTACATTTGCAGCTTAGGGTCTATGTTTGTGTTAAGTCTGATTAAGATCCGAGGTTGTTTAGTGACCAAAGTGCCACTTACAAAATTCGTGTAAAAAGTCTATGAGATTTGGGATAGAACTAAAAAATTCACAGAAAATCAGCCGATGACGTCATCATGACGTCACCTCGGATTTTACATGCTATTAGCACTATCTACCTACCCACTAATTTTTATGACGATCGGACGTACCCTTATGTGTGTTTCAGAAATGCACATTTTTGATGACGTCATGATGACGTCACACATTTTTCAAATGTATGTGAAAGAATATAGGAGCTAACAAAGCTATTACAAAAAGAATTTTGAATTTAGCATGTTCTGTTGGTGAGATATGGCTTTAAGAAACTTTGAAGTTCAAAAACTTTAATATTACTGTAAAATCGTATGATGACGTGATCATGACGTCACCTTAATTTTCATCTATAACACGAGCTACCATACCAACATACCAGGTTTGAAGGCAATCGGACCTACCGTTCTCTAGATATAGGCCCTAGAAAAATGCACATTTAAGATGACGTCACATGACACGTGATGACGTCATCATGACGTCACGTTTCGGCTTACATTTTCAGCTGAGGGTCTATGTTTGTGTTAAGTCTGATTAAGATCCGAGGTTGTTTAGTGACCAAAGTGCCACTTACAAAATTCGTGTACAAAGTCTATGGGATTTGGGATAGAACTAACAAATTCACAGAAAATCAGCCGATGACGTCATCATGACGTCACCTCGGATTTTACATGCTAGTAGCACTATCTACCTACCCACCAATTTTTATGACGATCGGACGTACCCTTATGTGTGTTTCAGAAATGCACATTTTTGATGACGTCATGATGACGTCACACATTTTTCAAATGTATGTGAAAGAATATAGGAGCTAACAAAGCTATTACAAAAAGAATTTTGAATTTAGCATGTTCTGTTGGTGAGATATGGCTTTAAGAAACTTTGAAGTTGAAAAACTTTAATATTACTGTAAAATCGTATGATGACGTCATCATGACGTCACCTTAATTTTCATCTATAACACGAGCTCCCATAACATACCAGGTTTGAAGGCAATCGGACCTACCGTTCTCTAGATATAGGCCCTTGAAAAATGCACATTTAAGATGACGTCACATGACACGTGATGACGTCATCATGACGTCACGTTTCGGCTTACATTTTCAGCTGAGGGTCTATGTTTGTGTTAAGTCTGATTAAGATCCGAGGTTGTTTAGTGACCAAAGTGCCACTTACAAAATTCGTGTAAAAAGTCCATGGGATTTGGGATAGAACTAAAAAATTCACAGAAAATCAGCCGATGACGTCATCATGACGTCACCTCGGATTTTACATGCTATTAGCACTATCTACCTACCCACTAATTTTTATGACGATCGGACGTACCCTTATGTGTGTTTCAGAAATGCACATTTTTGATGACGTCATTATGACGTCACACATTTTTCAAATGTATGTGAAAGAATATAGGAGCTAACAAAGCTATTACAAAAAGAATTTTGAATTTAGCATGTTCTGTTGGTGAGATATGGCTTTAAGAAACTTTGAAGTTGAAAAACTTTAATATTACTGTAAAATCGTATGATGACGTCATCATGACGTCACCTTAATTTTCATCTATAACACGAGCTCCCATAACATACCAGGTTTGAAGGCAATCGGACCTACCGTTCTCTAGATATAGGCCCTTGAAAAATGCACATTTAAGATGACGTCACATGACACGTGATGACGTCATCATGACGTCACGTTTCGGCTTACATTTTCAGCTGAGGGTCTATGTTTGTGTTAAGTCTGATTAAGATCCGAGGTTGTTTAGTGACCAAAGTGCCACTTACAAAATTCGTGTACAAAGTCTATGGGATTTGGGATAGAACTAAAAAATTCACAGAAAATCAGCCGATGACGTCATCATGACGTCACCTCGGATTTTACATGCTAGTAGCACTATCTACCTACCCACTAATTTTTATGACGATCGGACGTACCCTTATGTGTGTTTCAGAAATGCACATTTTTGATGACGTCATGATGACGTCACACATTTTTCAAATGTATGTGAAAGAATATAGGAGCTAACAAAGCTATTACAAAAAGAATTTTGAATTTAGCATGTTCTGTTGATGAGATATGGCTTTAAGAAACTTTGAATTTCAAAAACTTAAAAATTACTATAAAATCGTATGATGACGTCATCTTGACGTCACCTCAAATTTCATCTATAACACGAGCTAGCCTACCAACATATCAGGTTTGAAGGAAATCGGACCTACCGTTCTCTAGATATGGGCCCTTGAAAAACGCACATTTAAGATGACGTCACGTGACACGTGATGACGTCATCATGACGTCACTCTTCGACATACTATTTCAGCTTAGGGTCTATGTTTGAGGTAAGTTTGGTTAAGATCTGAAGTTTTTTAAGACCTAAAGTGCCGCGGAGAAAATTCGTGTACAAAGTCTATGGGCTTTTGGTCAGAACTAAAAGAAGAAGAAGAAGAAGAAAAAAAAAAAAAATCAGAACAAAAACAAAGCCTTTTCCGAAGGATTTCGGAAAAGCCAAAAATCAGAACAAAAACAAAGCCTTTTCCGAAGGATTTCGGAAAAGCCAAAAATCAGAACAAAAACAAGGCCTTTTCCGACTGGAAGTGTCGGAAAAGCCAAAAAAACAATCAGAACAAAAACAATGGCTTTTCCGAAAAATTTCGGAAAAGCCAAAAATCAGAACAAAAACAAGGCCTTTTCCGACTGGAAGTGTCGGAAAAGCCAAAAATCCCGAACCGGGCCAGTACATGCCCTATATTACGGCAAACCATGCATAACGGCAAGACGGCACACGAGCCAGAACCGGCCCAGTGCAGGCCCTATTAAGCCCCAGTCCCATACAGTACGGTTCATCACGGACCTACACTGTTCACCCCGGACCATGAACCGTGGTGAACCGGGACCTCTTGGTCAAATTTTGAAGAAAATCACGACCGACGACCGTCGTCCAGGTTGCACCACGTTTCTTACACGGATCACCATTGTCCACCCCGGCAGCACCCCGACAGCGCCCCGACAGCACTACGGATGAACAAGGTTTCAGTACGGTTTAGCTACGGTTCGCCCCGGACCACCACGATTCACCACGGTTCACCCCGGCATCGCTACGGTTCTCCCCGGCATCGCTACGGTTCGCCACGGTTTGTCCCGGCGCCACTACGGTGGCGAACCGTGTTGGGTCCTGGGTGATACGTAGTTGCACCGTGAAGATCCGTGGCGTTGATGGGGTTAAAAATAACTCCCGGTTCGGCACGGTTCTACCTGGACGACCCAGTTGCCACTACGATCCCACTACTAAGGCCCACCCCGTTGCACCCCGACACAGCGACGGTTCACACCGGTTCGGGTGATCGTCCCGGTTCACCCCGGCAGTTTTTGACACGTCAAAAACTGCCGGGGCAGCTCACGGTTATTCACGGACCACCACGGACCATCCAGGCATTGCTACGGTTCGACACACGGTTCACCCAGGTTCACCACGGTTCATGAACCGGCATTAACCGGCATGAACCGGGGGCCCTGTGGGACTGGGGCTTTACAGCAATCCATAACGGCAACTCGATACACCATTACCAGACTAAGCCCAGTCTATTGTGTCTTTGGCCAACTCGGCTCGGGATTCCCGGGTTCGTATTCATATCAGGAGGTCCTCCCGAATCAGATAACAGGCACATTATCACAAGTGCTGTAGTCGAGTCCACCCAATCCAAGTCCGAGTCCGAGTCCTTGGGATCCGAGTCTGAGTCCTTGTGTGAATCTCAAGTACATGTACAGTTATACGTTTTGAGGCTTTGCATGGCGGAATATCGATATCGTTTCGGTTTGCGGTACATGTACAGTGTTCTCGTTGACACAGAGACAGTACACAAATACTACACAGCATGGTCAAAAAGGGTATTTACGGTAATAAGAGGCTTTAATTATTTATGGCTAAGAGAGGCTTTTAACACTTAATGAATGACATTTAAATATAACCTATAAATAAAGTCCATACATGACATATGTATGCAGGGGCGGCGGAACACTTTTGAAAGTTGGGGGGGGGGGGGGCAAAGCAGCGTCGGTGCTATGTTTTTCTTTATGCAGAACTGGCAAAAGTGGGGGGGGGGGGCTATTGCCCCAAGTAGAAAAAGTGGGAGGCGGGGCAATGGCAACCCTGTTCCGTCGCCAGTGCATGTATGTGATTTTAGGCACATAAACACCTGTATTGTCTCGTACTTTACTCAAGCGAACGACCACTCCCCCCCCCCCCCCCCCCCCCACACACACCGCTTGGTGACGAGTTCCGCTCAGAAATCAAACAAATGTAAAAAATAACTCGCCGCCCACAAAATCCACACGACCCTAAAACATTCAGAAAAATATCCCGCCTTCGAGTTGTAAACACAAGCCTTTTCTTCAATCTTGAACAAGCAATCCCGGTGACCGACGCTTATAAGCACTTCATGGTACGTATTATGCATGTGTTCGCAATAGGCCTATATGTTGCGCATATACCAAACGTTCCACTTTTGGGGTTTGACGAAACTCCCCAGACTCGGGGCAGGATACGGGCCTGTGGTAGTACAAGCTGCAAAACGTGGACATTTTTTGTATTCATACATTCAACTCAATATGTCTAATCTCCACCGTCTGGTGATTCCTTCGACAACACAAATCTGTCCTTGAACTTTCCATTTCTATGGGAAGAAAGCATTTTATCACGTTGGAAGGTTGGAAATTTGAGAAGCATACATGCCCGTCATTGATGATTGGAAATCGTTTTGCATGGTTTGGTAAAGAGCTTTTGACTGATTACAATCCATTAGCCTACACTTGACAATTGACGAAAAAGCTGCGTAAACAGCACACCCACGCAACTGAAAAGTGCGAGTACAGATTTGAATTGTCGAAGAAACTTATCAGTAAACCGTTGTCAAAAATTAATAGACGGTGGAAAGTTGACAGAACCCAAACTAAACTGGAGCAGTGTTATAACCGCCAACCTAATGATGGTTTAATGATCAAATGCGTAGATTAATTAAACAACGTGATCTTGCCTTTAAAAGGTGCGCTCATAATTACAAAGTATTGCGTAATAAAATTCAAAGAATGATCAGGTTAGCGAAGGCCAATTTTTATCATCAATGTAAAATCGCTCATTTGAGACAATCTGAACCATGCAATATAGGTAATAGATATTGGGCGCAATTGATCAAAACTGACGTCGGTGGTCTTCGGGTACAGGACAAATACTGCATTTTTCCAAATACTAGGAAAACAACCAGCTTCAACTTGACAAACATTAAATATGTAATTTATCAGTTCCGATATTTCGCAAGCAAATTCTTTCAGTAGTTTACTGGACAATCATTAGGGTGGGTAGCTTTGGATGTATTGAGTTGACGCAGTCGTTTATAAATCTGATGACGCTATATTACAGGTGGTGGCGAAGGAGCAGGTAAATAAGATGATAATGCAGTTGTACTGCAGAGGCACGGGAGGCTTGAACAAATTTTGGCAAAATGTTTGTTCATTAGTTATGGCGACATCAAAAGCTTTTTTATCATGTAAATTAAGTGAAATATTTTGTTTCTTTAACCCTACAGAGTGCCGAATTTGTTGGTGCCAGTGTTTATAGTCGGTCGCGCGATGAAAATCGCCCGACGCTGATGGTCGCTGGACGCTAGGCCTTTTTTGTGCAGTTTATAGTCGGCACGCGACGTTTGTAAACCTATGCGTTCACTGTCTTCTAATTGCCAAAGCTCCCCACTGGACCGTGCGGTGCTAATATAGCATTATGAATCTTAATTTTAATACGGGGTCTAAAATACCATTTATGGACACGTGTACAAAAGACGAATAAATTTGTAAAACATTTATGCTAGTAGAATTTTAGGTTTTTATAAGGCGCGACACCCGATTAAAAAATACATTTATGCTAGAAGAAATTTTGATTTTACTATGATGACTATTTCGGCGTGTTACGGTCTGAAAATCTCCAGACTATTCGTAAATATAAATTACAAGAAAAAGCCTGAATTTTCTCAGATGCAACAAAGAAATCAAACAAGATCACACTGATATAAAGAACAAAGAAACAATGTGATTTAATCATAAGAATATTCTAGAATCAACAGGGTTTAACAAGACAGTGTAGAATTAAGAAAAGATCTTATACAATATATAACTTAAAAGATCTTACAGGCGAGGACTTATATAGGTGAGGGCTCAGACGACTTGGGCAGCTCTGCAATGGGCGAGGACTTGGGCGAGCTTGGACGGCTTGGGCACTCAGCAACGGACAAGGACGACTCCAATAATACGAGCGAATACAGTTCTTTGACGAGCTGGAACACGGGGCGAATTCACCTCCAAAACAGCCGAAGAGAGACGAAAACAAACTGGCTCCTGTCGCGAAAATATGGGGATATGAGACCCCAAATAGTGACCGACGACAGTTCACAGATAAATGTCTCTTTTCCGGAAATAAAACTCAGCTCTAACAGTCTCCAGACGCTCCTATCCTACGCAGACGAGTCATAATAATACAGGCCACAGGTCCTGACGTTTCAAAACTATAGTCACACAGTGCTATAGTACACTTTCTTACTTCGTAAGAAAATACATTTCTTTTCTCTATCTTCCTCATTAAAAAGGAACAAGACACAAATAAACTTCAAATAATGCAAAATAGGAAACCAAAACTTGGTTGAACAAGTTGGATTCGGTTGTGAGCACCAACTACAGGAGAAACGCCAAAGGAAGGATATTTTGGAATGTGCGGCTAATGACTTCGGTGTTCTCCGAAGCTAGTGAACAATAAGAGGCCTAAAGCATCATGGCGACAAGAAAAAATCGCTAGGCCGACATTTGGATTGGAAAAACGGTGGTTGAAATGCATAAATTGCAGTAGCCCAAATCGCTGCAGCAGAAACCTCTATTAGATACTCTGGGAGGTAAAGATAAATCGCATCTCAAAGCTAGCATCAAAAATGCGGGATTCGGAGAGAATACTGAAACTCCGCCCAAAGAGGGGGGTGTAAAAGAGGTGCGTAAAAGCCTCCAGTCACAAATGTGACGGTCAAAAACATAAAACGGGCCAAAAATATGCGGCCGGCCACTTCGGAACTACCAAAGTTCCAATAGATTCGGTCGACGTCAATCGTCGAACAACTTGTACAATAAGGGATACCGGTGGACAAAAATAATTGTTCTCACCCGACCAGTCTTGACAAAAGGCATCAACAGCCGAAGTACCCTGGCACCAAAACCTGGTATTAAAATTGAAGTGTTCGATTAGAAGGCGATGCAAAACGATCTTCAGAGTAGCAACCTTAACGGAGTGGTCGTACTGTTCCTTGTTGCCCTCACTCCTCAAAGCAGCGGGACTGTCCGATAGCTCTTGCTTCTTGCACGCTGATGCAAGCTTCTGCTGAAGATCTCAAATAGCGGTAAAAATGTCGCGGTTTGATGACTGGCTGAGATCCCCGTCGCTCATCATCGTGATAAGAAAAGTACGTAAGGCTTATGTGTGTACGAATACGCGTATCTCTAGTAAAGCAAGGTATTGAATGCTCAACCGAGAAGGAACAAGCATTGCGAAATGCACTCTTTATATAGCCTGAAAGGAATGTGTAACGCTATGCGGTACCTAACGGCTCAATGAGCATGCATGTCGTACAATGCCGAAAAGAAATTCCACAATCCTGGTCGAAAAATCTCAAGTCCTGATTTTATTCCCGTATATAAAGGATTTCATTCATTCCAGAGATTACTAGAAATTCTAGAGAATCGTACAAATTACGTCACATCTAAAAATAATCCTCTACACAGCCCCCGAATACAATAACTGTGTTTCTGTAAAAGACTATAGCGTATACGAGATAGACCTGGCGTATGCGAGAACCTTCTGGTACATGTATATTGTATAAGGCTTGGCGTAAACAACTCCGACCCATTCATTCACAAGTTAGGGTCAGCCGAGGTCGCACGCGTATGCAAATAAGTGACGCGTGGCGGGTGACAAAACATATATAGCGACGGCCTCGCCCACATTTGTGACGGTTGCACATGAGAGGCGTATACTGAATGAGGGGAAATTCATAACACTAATTACATTTGCTTGGGCACATAACAGGCGCCCCAAAAGTGGACAACTAAAAATCCTAATTTCTGTTAGCAAATCATTATTAGAACTTGTTGTAGAAACCAAAATTGCGTTGTCCACTTTGGGGCTTCACATGTGCAGAATTTCCAGAAAACCCGCTTACAGTGGCATAACAATCTACTCCAGTCAATTTACATCTCAATCGAGACTTCGAATGCGGGATTCGAAGCCTGCGCGTTTCCTGCTGACAAAGTCTCCACAATGCAATCGACATCATCTCCGGCATCAGTCTGCCTGCCGTCTGTTATTCCCGGCTTGGAGGGCGAACTTCGGCAGCAGTGCGAGCCTCGGGACGGTAGTTTTCTTTTGAGTGGTATACACAGTAAAGTCAACGCCGACAGCACGAAGCTGCCTACCAAGACGATCAGACTGAGCGTGTAGTCACCTGTCAGGTCGAACAGTCCACCTGCATAGAACAATATTGTTTAAGCGAGAAGAGGTCTAATTAATGGTTTGGTCCTATAAACACGCTGCAGTGGGTGAATTGCGAGTATAGCGAGAGGAAAAGCCAATCAGGGAGGGTTGGGGATAAACAACGTGGGATACACTGTTAAAAAAATTCCCGTATTTTTTACGGTGAATGAACACCATGTAAACATTCACTGTGGGTAAAACCGTAATTGGACTGCGCCGTTACATTTTACGGGCAAACCCGTAATAAAAGGCCGCTCATTCGCAGCAATTGCACGACCAATCAGAAATGAGGAAATTTCTGTTCACAAAAGTCGGGTTATTTTTCAGTGTTTAGTCAAAAAAATACACTTTGACCATAATGTTTTATTCAAACAATTCCGCATTAGAATTTAATTATTTTTTATAAGCGAAGATTCTCATTACATCTCATTTCGTATTCAAATATTGAAATTGTTCATGGAAAAGCATGACTTCATAATGGCGGTATAAGCTGAATATAAAGCTAAAGCACGACATTATCCAGTTTGTACTGTTTAGTAAGTTATTGTAGCATTTGTACATTACCATATTGTAATTATATAATGCATATGATGCACAATATGGGGCAGAGGGACACCCCCCCCCCCCCCCCCCTCCTTTGTGTTGGTCCTTGCGTTCCCGGAATCTCAGGATTTTTTTTTAGATCTCTAGGGGGGATGGGATGTGTTAGGTAACAATAGTGTGGAGAGTGTGGGTACAGGGATAAAAGGGGGTACCCCTCTGCCCCATATCGTGCTGGGTATAATATACAGTGTAATGAGTTATGTCTGTTTAGTCTGGTTCCGACTTCATTAATTTTTGTTAATTGATGGCAACATAGCTTCTTTCCGTTTTTCTAAACGAAGGGGGTGTCCGTTAAAATGGCAGTATTTACACTTTACAGTTTTTTCACCGTAAATGACACGGTTTATCAGTATATTTAAATGCGGTTCGACCGTAAACAAATACGGTAGACGGGTTGCACACCTGCTGCACGCCTTTCGGCATATTTGGTGTCGGCATATAGCAAGATGCTGCTGTAACGATATACTGAAATAGAGCCTACAGTGTGAATACATCGTCATTTTATTAAGGCACGGCCGCCGAATCGAGAAGCTAAAATGTATGTAAGTTCGTCCCGAACAAGGCTTAAAAGCCACTCGAGCCACGGAGCTATACAAAAGGATAAAAAACACATGCAAGCGTTAGGAATTAAGATTCCCATTGAAGCAGGAAAGACTGTATGATGAAGGGAAACATGCACCAGGCAAAGAATTCCATAGAGATGCAGAACGAGTGGGGAAAAGCAATTGCCACAGCTGTTCAATCTACACAGGTATAGGCCTATACATTGATGGGAACAGACATAAAGCCGAGTTTCACGCTCAAACACCACAACACCAAATACCCTAACTGTTGGAAGACTCGGAAGAGGGACTGGATATTTTTTTAATGTGGATGTTTTGTAAATTGCCATAAATCGTGGGCTACATCCCGCGGTGTGGAACAAAACGGATTTCTGTAAAAGGCACAAACCCTGCCCTCCCCGATAAAAATTCTAGTTTGTACAGTTTGACAGGCGGTGGATAAAACAACCACTCCGATCAGGGTCGGATCCAGAGGGGGGGGGGGGGGGGTCAACCCCTTGCTCGTTGCCAATTCTTTTGTGTTTTTTTGCGTGTACGGGTGAGAACAAAACAAAGGGGTTAAAGTGTTTCTCCCGCTTCTCGCTTGTGAAATTTTGTTCGCAGGCGAAACATTTTGGGAGTCAACTTTTTGGGCAAATGTACGAAAATCCTGGATCCGCCCCTGCAGATATCAGCATTTTCATAATCCTGAAGACCCCAAGGAAGGAAAAAAATGCCAAAGACCAAAACGACGAAATGACGTCACAAGTACATGTTTACCACCGTATAACGTTGCCAAGTGAGGCATGCGGAAAGGTTACCAAGTCCGTTTCTCCAATGAATTAATGTACATTCACTTGTACTTGATGCTTGTTTTGAGAATTATTTTTACTTTGTCTAATGGATCTACAGGAAACCATTGTTCTTTCCGAGTTTGATCAAAACTTCCAGAGTTGGAGTCGAGTCCCTACAAGTACTTTCACAAGCCCAGTCAGAAGTCCTTTCATAAAGCCGGTCACAAGTAACTGGATGAACAATGACAAAGGAATGCCTTTGTCAAAGCTCATTTGAATAGCTTGTGATTGGGATTAGGACTGGAGGGCTTGTGATGGACTTGCAGGGACTTGCAGGGACTTGCAGGGACTTGTGATGGACTCGACTACATCTCTGGTATATACTAAAATGTATGCCGTGATACCACAGCGCGCTGTTCCTGGCCACACAAATCGTCACTGACACGAAGTAACACCTGAGTTGAATTGAGTGCGCGCCACAAGCGCGTATTTTAGAGAACCGGGTAATTTTTGTTTTCACGAAGTGAAATCCAAGTACACCGTCGCTCACTGGATTCATTTTCGTATCCGCGAACTTACACCCATCTTTATGAAGTAAATTCCCATCTAACCTTTCAAAGCGGTTTTTCTCCGAATTGTATTTCCGCAACATGTTTTTGACTCTGCGTAGTCAAAAATCGTCACGTCACTGTCCGAAGTGCGTGCGCGCGCGCGCACACTTGGTTGTTAGTTCGTGAAACCGAAATTATTCATTGAGCGGTTTTACGAAGTAACACCGCAGTGGACTTGGGTGTTACTTCGTGTTGTCGGTGACGAAATGCAAGGAAGTAAAGACGGTGTGAGATCGTAATACGTCGTAGGTCTATTCACCAACCTGTTAGAGGAGATCCCAGGGGAACGCCCACTCCGAAACCAAATAGCGTAATGGCAACCACCACATGCGAGCCGTAGACGTTAAACAGCTCACTTCCCGCCACGAAATCGGCCGAGTAGATCCCGGCACGACTTGCGCCCCACGCTATGGAGAAAAGGTCGTGATTTAACAGTTAAAGGTTACAACATCATTGGTTTTGCTGTAATTTTCAGAAAATGACTAGATTTGGGGTTAGTATTTTATAGCAAACACTAACACTGACCCGTTTAAAGTTTTCTGTGCAAAGATGCCGGGAAAACAGAAAAAATGCTGCCGTTCTCGTAGTCTGGTGCTATTACCCTACTTCAGACAAAGGGAATTATCAAGTCAGGGAACTAGACTATTTCCAACGACGGTCGGCCGACCATGGATGGAAACAAATTGATACAAGAATTACACATTTCTTGAAAATGACAGCACACCAGGTTTCAGGATTTCACAGGATGCTTGAGACTATTATTTACTTAGTCAAGTAAGGTATTTCATAATTTAGAAGTTTTGTTTTTTGATGTTTACGCAATAACCATTGCGCTATTTCGCAACACTATGGCGTTATTTTGTAACACTGGCGTTATTTCGCAACACTATGGCGTTATTTCGCAACACTGTGGCGTTATTTTATCGTTAGTGCACACGACACTTACCCACGGACAGGATAATCATATGCGGGAGAGTTGAGGACAGCGTCAGGAAGCCAGAGACCACAGCACCACACACTGAAGAGCCGGCAATGACGTACAACTTCAGAAAGGGCAGGCGGTCACCAAATATGGCAAAGAGGATTTTGCCTCCGGACTCTGCTGCACCAAAGACTACAAGGGCCAGGGATATCTGGTCGGTAGTAAGTCCGACCTCTGTCATGAGGCTGGACTATACCGATTGAGGGGGATCAAAAGAAAACATTATTAAGAAATGCCAAATGATGCGTTTTTTCTTAACCATGTAATGTTACGACTGCTGTACCAAGTATCGTGTAAGGCCGCCAAGGCAAATCAATAAAGTTTCTGTAATTTATACTTACATAGTTTACAATGACAAACCCCCATCCAATTTGTGCCAGCATCATGGAACTGACCCAGAGCCACACCTCAGTGTCCTGCAACAATTTGAGTAGGATCTTTAGGCAGCCGGTGCTGGCCGGCTCCTCACCCGGGTCTGGCTCGTCGTTCGGCCCGTCAGAGATGCGGCCGTCGGTGTGCTCGTCACAGTCGACCAGAGACTGCTCGTTTGTATTTTCTTTTACAACGGGGCATTCGTTGTTCCCATCCGGGCAGCTTTCTTGGAGCGGTCGGTCCTTGGCGAACGGCAATGCTCCCGCTGATCCTATCAGCAGCACTATACCGCTCAAGATGCGGATTGAGTTTCTCCATCCGCAGGCGGCATTTAGCTTGGTAAGTAATGGACCAAAGAACATCGGACCTTCAGCCAAACAAAATGGGAATACAAAATGATCATGCAGACTCTTATAGACGATTATTCCAACGTTAAAAACCTGGCAGGCGTACTTTTTGGCATTTTATGGGAATTTGATATCAAGCTATACATGTAGTTCCAATTCAGTCCTAGTCGTTACGAATTTAAAAAGGCCCACTTGGACTAAACTACAACAGACTCGTTGGCGAAGGAACAAGCTAAAATGTATTCAGATTGAAAGCACCAGTGCAATTTAACAATTAAGGAAACGGGGATGAAGTGTGCGTTCCACTTGTATACGCGAACGTCACCAATAACGCTGGCCCACCCAGTTCGCTAACAGTTAACTGGATTAATTCTAACTTAACAGCAGCGATGGAACTATAGAAACACTCACCGAAGGAAGAACCGAGTTGAGCTGTCCCCGAGTAACGACAGAAGCTCGACTGGCCCGAAAACCATTCTAGCATCAGGCTAGCGGCCCCGAAATGAGAAAAGCACGTCCCCAGCCCAGCCAGTAAGCCGAACGTGAGGAAGCCATACTCGAGGGCCGGGATGAAAGAGGTGGAGAGGTAACCAGTCGCGGCGAGTACGGTCCCCAGGAGCACAAGGCGAAGATTGCCAATCTTGCTCCCGATGACGGTGGCTAGTGGCACCGCCAAAAAGTGCAGGCAGGAACATAGGGAACCCACCCACCCTGAATAGAGAAAAAATGAACACCACTGACTCCTTTTTGTTTATTTCATTTAATTTACACATTTTTACAACAACAAAAAACACCGTGACAAAATACACCAAAACCATTAAAAAGTAAACACACTGCGCAAAAAAAATGATAAACACTCTAGCTGTACTTAGATGTAGAACGAAAAGCTATGTCAATACTAATCTATGCCAATAGCTTTCCCCTCGGTCTGCATCTCTGTGGAATTATTTGCCTGGTGCATGTTTTCCTTCATCTTACGATCTTTCCCGTTTCAAGAGGAATATTAATTCCTACCTCTTGCATCTTTGATTCTTTTTTTCCTATAGCTCCATACCTCGAATGGCTTTTAGCCTTGTTTTGGTGCGAACTTGTATTTAAAAAACACATGCAAAAAGAACAACCTTTGTCACAAGGAGGAATCGCTAAAAGGCCATGTAAAACGAGAAAATTAAATGAAAAGAATCATACAAAACAAATTTAAAGACAATGGACAGCACAAAAGTAGCACCCCTGCAGGATTACGAGAGCAAACTGAATCACTGTAAATTGCCCTCCTTGGTGCTACTTGACATCAAACCAACAAATGCAATGCATGCAAAACATCCCCAAATAAAAGAAATAAAACAATGAAAACAAAACAAAAAGCAAAACAAAAATACCAAAGGAAACTTGGAAACAAAAAAAGTGTTGATAAAGTGATCCGAAATGGGCCAAATGCATTATACTTTTTGTTGTTTAGCTAGACGGAGTCGGCCCAGTCGTCTTTTAGTTGTGAAAGGGAAACATTTTCTCTTTTGATTTGCATCTTCCCGGACTGGACGCAAATTCCATCTTACGCGGTTAACAGACCCCCATAAGCTGGGTGGTCGAGTGCTTACGACGTCTGCCCTATAATTAAGCAGAAAGTTGTTTCCAAGAGGCTCTCGGAAGGCATACATTAAGTTTTCTAATTTACATTTTCCCTTACGAAAATTCCATCTTCTCATCTTTTAGTGGAACCCGATTAACTGGCTAACTCCTGCCGCGCTCGTCTATAACAATCCCAGTATGAATATAAAAAAATGCTGAATTTTTGTTAAATTAATCTTACCAGTGATAACAGCACTCCGCTTGAACTCTTCCTGTAGGTCCACAAAGAAGACGTTGTAGTTGTACACGGGACCTGATGACATAGCAAACTCCACAAAAATCGCGAAAACTATCAACAACTTCCACTTAAATATGGACATTCTTACTGTATTAAGTTTCAGTGAGCCTCGATTTTTTGGTATGATGGCTGGGCATAGCTATTTGTAACAATATTTATACAGGCCTAGCACGGGGTGCCGGTGGCGCAGGGATTCAAGTACACTGCCAACAATGGAGGCGGCTTTCAATTGTGGAAAACTAAGTTCATGGTTATACCAAAGATCGTATAGCGCCGCGTAGCGCTAGCGGCGCAAGATGGAGAACTCGGCCGAAATTGTGAAATCACCATGGGCGCCATTGGCCGCCATGAGAGCAAGCAAAATCATCGGTCGAAAGTTACGCGCCATGTGTTTTGCATACATCTGGCAATGTGGCATACAACATGTCAACTCATTGTTCGGCGATTCGCTGCAAAAATCGGCAGAAAAACTGCCCGGAGTTGTCATTTTTCCGATTTCCCAAGAATAAAGAAAGGTAATTATCTATCGATATTGGAATAGGCCTATGTTGAAACTGAAAGTATAATTTTACGGTTTTTCTAGACATAGACACGGTACGGAATAATAGTACAATTTTTTGACAAGTACGTTCGTTAGCCTATTTGGGTCGATTTGTATTGCCATTTGCACTCAAATTTTAAGAAGGCAAAAATTCTGGGGTGGGGCAGCGTGGATATGGTTGGAGAATAAACATTAACCGATGGGAGCATCAGAATAAAGATTTTGTTGAAAAACAAAATTTATTTAGGCCTAATTTTAACTCAGTCATAGTTTTGATAGGCTAGCTCCAGACAAGCCCAGGCCAAGGCCCCCTTGGCCCTATGCCTAAATAGTACAAGTTACAACTGGCATGTGCATGCTATGCCATGGAAGAAGGAACGGCCTAAACATAGCCTAACTTGTGTCTAGCATTTCTCACAGATTTTGTTTTTTTTCTTGGTTGTTTGTGTTTTTTTGTGTTTCTATTTGTTGATTCTGTATTTTGGTTTTATTTGTGCTTTTGTTTGTTTTTTTGTTTTGTGTATTCTCTTCTAAGACTGGAGCTTAGCCCAGTAGGCAAAGTAACTAAAAAACATGTTTAGCATCCCCACCAGCTTCCTTTTTGGAAAATGAGGAAAATGAGGTGAAAAAACCCAAAATGTCACCGATCCATCAAGAAATAATATACTTGCCAGTCAGAACTTCTAAAACCACTGTAAACATGTTCTCTTGTCCAACAGTTCTCTTGTCCAACAGTTCTCTTGTCCAACAGTTCTCTTGTCCAACAGTTCTCTTGTCCAACAGTTCTCTTGTCCAACAGTTCTCTTGTCCAACAGTTCTCTTGTCCAACAGTTCTCTTGTCCAACAGTTCTCTTGTCCAACAGTTCTCTTGTCCAACAGTTCTCTTGTCCAACAGTTCTCTTGTCCAACATGTCTCTTTAATGTTTGTGTATTTGAACAGTTGAAAAACCTGTGGTTGTCCGAGATTTTAAAAAATATGGCGGCCTTCTTGAAAATTAAAAAATATAAATCTCTCTTTCCTTTTTTGTTTACTTTGCCTTACAAAAATAAGCATGCCTGGGTCATGGTGATTCAGGATGTAAAATCAAACAGTCCAGGAAGGCTCCATTTGAAATCGCAAACATGCAATTTGATTCAACCTCAACCAATTCATCAAAATAAAATTCAGCATTTCCCGAGAAAAATTTTGTTTTAATAATTTTATTTTTCACTCTTAACAGAATATATATTTAGCTGCTTCTTGATATCCACAGATGCGACTTTTTTTTAAATGTAACAGTATTTTTTACTAAGTTAGAAAATCCTTATATTATAAATGTATAAACTATAACATTTTCTGTTAAACTTTCAATGACAGATGCCAACGCTAGGTACAAAGAGCGAGACGTCGTGATCTGGTTGGAAGAACCCCTTGGTACCTATACAGTAACTGTTGGCTGTGCTCCAAGCATTTTGAGACCAATCGGTTTGTAAACAGGCAGAAACAGCGACTGATTAAGTGGAATGCCATACCTACCCTTTTTGATGTCCCCAACCCACCGAAGCCAGTAGCTACAGCAAGGCACCCTCTGAAGCGGAAACTGGAGCTTGAATTGGTGGTGATGACTTGGACACATCCATAAAGCTTGCATAAGGTAATTCATTTACACTTTGACCTGCCTTTCTAAGTTCTGTAGGTGTTTTGTTTTGTTTTGTTTTGTTTGGGGAGGGGTGGATAAAAAAAAGTAATATGGATATGATAGCCTTGGGGACCAAAATGACAGTTTTTGACCACAATGAACAGTTTGGGGGGAGGGGAGGGGAGGGGAGGGGAGGGGAGAGGAAGGCAGTTTTAGATCATACAATTCTTTTTTGTGAGGGGGTTTGAGTCTAGGCCGCCCCGGGTCCCCCTGCCCCTCCCCCCCCCCCCCCCCAAATCTCTCCCCAACTATGAATCAGACATACTTTAATGGGTTAATTCATTCCAATAGTGCCTGTTCCCATTTCAGTTTCCTTAATACATGTAGCAACTGGGTGCATAGTACTTCCCCCACAATTGATACCATGATCAATACAAGTGAATGTTCATTTTCTTATTTCTATTTGATTCATCTTTATATATAATAACACCATGTGGGTACTTTTTCAGTAAAATTTAAACATCTTCGT
This sequence comes from Hippasteria phrygiana, assembly GCA_037893225.1. Classification (NCBI taxonomy): domain Eukaryota; kingdom Metazoa; phylum Echinodermata; class Asteroidea; order Valvatida; family Goniasteridae; genus Hippasteria; species Hippasteria phrygiana. The sequence goes on from JAZGUH010000918.1 coordinate 381,387, forward strand.
ACAACATTGATTAGTTTCAGTGTGGCCCCATAACAACAAAGACATGTATGCAAAATGAGAAACTTTCCAATAAAAAATTTGACTGATGAAAACGGATGGTTAAAAGAACGTGTTGATTGTCCATTTTGAAAAAAGGTAAATTCCATTTTATTACAAGGATGATCTTGGAGTGTCCTTGTTTAGCAGGCAGAAACTTTGCATTCACCTGTTTTCTCTTCAAAGTTTACCATTATATTTGTTAAGTTTCTAAATTCATTTTGGCAAACATTTTTTCTCTTTCAACCTCAGTTTCTGATGTAGCCCATGACCATCCTTATGGAAAGCATTGCACTGATGGAATTCCCACATCCCATGAAGAGCTTCCTCGACAGGGACAGCAGAGGCCAAGTAAGCAGAGCAGATCTCTACAGAAGGAACGGGTGAAAACAACCAGATTAAAGCAGAGGTCAAACGTCTTCAAACTATGCTCACTAAACTGACTGTAGGTGGGAGGTGGGCAGAGCATAGGTGATATGGGTGCTACTCAGTACTTGAAAGAGCCATCATTGTCATTCTTTGCTTCACAGCTGAGGAATTCAAGTCAGCGTGTGAAGGCAAGAGGCAGGAGATGGTCATATGCTGACAAAGTAATTGCCTTGTCTCTTTACTATCATTCAAGGTCCTAGAGCATACCAATTATGTAGCAGAATATTCACACTTCCCTCTGTATCATCTCTACGAAAATGGTTACTTAATAGAATAATAGTGTTCAGATTCATCCAGGATTTTCCCCCACTGTTCTCAATGTGCTGAAACATAAAGTCTGTGGAATGAGTGACAGGGATAAGCTTTGTGTATATAGTAACCTTTGATGAAATGAGTTTGCGAGCCCGTTTGTCCTACGATATTTCCTGTGACGGGTTGAAGGATTTGAAGATTATGGGCTCCTTGCTAGGGCAACTAGAGTTGCTGACCATGCACTGGTTTATATAGTTAGAGGAATGTTTTCCAATTGGAAGCAACCAATCGGTTATTTTCTCTCAAGAGATGCTACACCAGCAAATACTTTAGAAGATCTACTTAAGGAGTGTTTGCATAACCTGAAAGAAATTGGATTAACCTCTAAATTGGTAGTGTGTGATCAAGGTTCTAGCAATGTAAAAATGTACAAATCTCTCTATTTCTGCAGAAAAACCAAGTTTTGACTTGTAATTACTGGTATGGGCAACAGCTGTATCTAAGTTAAGTATAAAACTGTTGAAAAAACAATCTGAGCCAGTACAGGCATTGAAAGGAGAAGGAATTTGTAAAGTTTTTTGGTAATGGACATACAGCCGCACATTGTTACATTGAAATTATTTCCACTGAAATAATTAATGTGGGATTTTGAGAGTCTCCAGAGAGGTGATATTATATTTTCCTCCATAGACGCAGTCCTCTAATGTATTGTAATACAAACTGGTTGAATTGCACAAGACTTTGATGTTTTATTTGTGTCAATTTTCATACATTACCTGCCTGAAACACATCTACATGTATGTAAGAAGTTTGTCATGCAGTACCACATACAGAAAAGCTTGAAACACTTGTGCATGGAATGACCTGACTTTGGTAACAATAAAACATTGAAATTAACTCATGTGTCGTTTTTTTGGTTATTTGTTGTTTGTATGTCTTTCCTGTTTGTTGCAAAGAAACACCTTGATCAAAGTTGTCTGTTGAAAGGAAGGACACACCCAGGATTTGTAAATCCATCAAAAAGTTACAATAAATCTAAAAGATAACACGGAAAGCATATGGGGAGGAGGATAATGGCATATATCCAACATGTTATTAGGCAGGTTATCGAGCCACAGATTTTTAAACAGTACACTGCGCAACATGAAAATCATTTCAGGGGTTTGGGGATTTGTAATGAATTTTCGGCAAACCTCTCCAACATATTTATGCATACCCTTTCTTTCCACAAATTAATTAAATTAAAACATTTTTTTTTTTTGGGGGGGGGGAGGCAATCGGGGACAGTTCCAGGATTTTTTGCAGAGGAAGGCCAGGCTTGACAGGGTTTGTATTCTTACCCGTAAAAGCAAAATTAAAAGCAAAACCAACCCTCCCCCCCCCCCCCCCCCCAAAACAAAATAAAAATAAATAAATAAAATAAAACGAACCAAAACAAAAACTGAACAAATGCAGGCCGCTAATCTTTTTTAACCCAGGAAAAATTAAGGGAAAACAAACCCAAAACAGCGCCTAATATTTCAAACCTCTGGAAGCGCTAAAGTTAAAAAAAATTGATCCTTTTTTTCTTAAATTCATTAACAAAAAATGTTTGATTTTCAGAAAATCTTTCACATACAGGGGTCATAAATGTGACATGTACCGCGCTGGAGCATGCATGCACAATGCGCATTGCATTGTTTACATCCGGGTATTTTGTCTAGCGTTGCTTGCTCGAATGGCGCCCATACCCACCCATGGCGATTACAACGCAATGCGCGTATTCGCCGTGCAGTTACCCATCTTGCGCCGCTACGCGGCGCTATAGTATCTTTGGTTATACCCAGCACGATGGGGCAGAGGGGTACCCCCCCCCCCCCTTTATCCCTATACCATATACACTATCCAGACTATTTCTACCTAACACATCCCCCCATAGAGATCTGAAAAGAATTCCTGATATTCCGGGAACGCCGATCCGATCCGTTACACGCACGATCTGCCCGCAATGCATGTACACGCATGGAGCATGGGTAATACAGAGTTATGGTGTACTATTTACGACACGACACACCGCGTCGCCTCTCTTCCATGTACGCGACGCGACTATACGACGCGACGGCACGACGGCTCCGTTGCATCGTGCCATCGCGTCGTGCCGTCGCTTCTTTCCCATTACTTTTGTACACATTCTGGCGTCGCGTCGTACGTCGCGTCGTGCTTCGCGTCGCGCGTCGTGCGTCGCGTGTCGCGTCGTGCGTCGTGTCGTGTGTCCCGTCGTGTTTCATTATCGTGCATCGCGTCGCACCATCGTGCGTCGCGTCGTGTTTTGCGTCGTGTTCATTTGCGTTCCAATGGGCTACTGAGTTTCTGCACATGCGCTAAATTAAAATAATTTTCCATACAATCAGCTACAGCAGCAATGAGCAAGTTCGGGTGCTGCTTTCCTAGTCCCTTTTGTCAATTTTGCGATTTAAATCACGCATGCGTGGTCTTCACTCGAACGCATCTAGTCGATCGACTATACGTCAAATCTAGTTTGTGTAGCAACAACAAACTGTAAAGAATGTCGTCTGCTAATTGTTAACGAAGCAAATGTTGGTACGTCATATTTATTTTCTATTATTTATTTCTTTTGTTTTCTCTACTTAACTTTAGTGGCCCTCCGGTGGCTCTCCGGTGGCCCTCCGGTGGCTCTCCGGTGGCCCTCCGGTGGCCCACTGGCTGATTTTAGTTTTTAAAAAAAATTATAATAAAAATAATAGAACCCCCCTGCTGTAGAATCCCTAGCTATCACTGTGTTTTTGTTGTTGTTTTTTTTGGAGAAGAACTGCCCGGATTCGAACCTACATCGTAGTCAAGCCTGCTAGAGATAGAAACGTGTTACTACAGCGCCCTTAACCACGTCCCCTCGGCCACGAGCGCTTGTTAAAGGAACACATTGCTTTGGATTTTGCGATTTGGGCTATAATACTGAAATGGATATGGTTGGGAAGCTTTTTTAAAAGTAGAATATAAAGATTCACATAACTATCCCTTCAAATTGCGTAGTTTTTGTTTAATTTGCTGACAAATAACGGTCCGCCATTTTGTAGAACCAAATTTTTGACTCCACAAAATGGCGGACCGTGTTCACCAGTCGTATTTCCAGTCGCAGCTGGTTGAAGTACGTTCTGTACGTTGATCCATTTTGATGTACTGTGGCACGGCGCGCGGCACGCGCGGCGCGCAGCACTGGCGATATGTCGCGAGGTAGAGAATGGTACCTGGCGATCATCTGATAGGTTTACAAGGCCACTGGCTGCGGCGCCAGCCTAAAGACTCTTACAGCGTATTTTGTGCATTATTTAGACGGTGGTATTTACTACTGGAAATAAGTCTATGTTTCGCGGGTCAGATGTCAGGGGTCAGAGGCCAATTTTTTGTTTTGTAATCACTACTCACTAATTGCAACACATTATACGTGTTTTTTTGCATGAACAACTCTTATAAAAGATAAGGAACATTTCCAAACAGCAAAATTTCATGACATTTGAAGGCAATGTGTCCCTTTAACCAAAGAAGGTTATACATGACAGAACCTAAGTTTTAGAGGATTTTTTTCAAAGGCAAGATGGCATCTATAGTGACTTGTGCACAGATCCAAAAATGGCGAGATTGTGCAAAATGTGAGCGCCGGGCCGGGTGATTGTGTCACATAGGCCTACACAGCACCAAGGAAGGAAAGAATATACACAAATACAATTATTACTATAGACAATCAAGAATTAGCTGTAGGTTTTTCAAGATTAATTAAGGGAACTGGCCATCATCAGGCTCTGGGTCGGCGGGCCGATGGCGCGGGCCACCGGTGACAGCCGGAGCCATGTGCCACCCATTTACCACTGGTGGCCCACCGAACAAGAAATTAAGGGAACTGATTACATATTAAGAGAATTCATACAAAATGTGAATGCCGTGCCGCATTGTCACATCCACAGCACGGGAACTGCATCATCATCTCTAGTCGGCGGGCCGAGGGCGGCCCACCGGTGACAGCCGAAGCCGGCCGTGGCGTATAGTGCCACCCATTTGCCACTGGCAGCCCACCCGAACATGAAATCTATGGTCGGCGAGCCGCGCCGATGGCGGGTCACCGGTGGCAGCCGATGCCACCGGTGCCACCCATTTGCCACCAGTCGCCCACCGAACACTGTTTGCTGGGAACCTCGGATGGAAAACGCTGAGGGACCAAGCCCTCGGACTTGAGACTGATCATGAAGACACTAGACAGCATGAAAGATGCAGTATTTGCCAGAATTTTGTTGGATAGGTATGTAAAAATGACGTTTGACAGTGATGTTGTAGGGGCCTCGGACCATGTCTACAGCAGTCACAAAAAGTGGACGGTTGTTGCGGCTGGAAAGGCGTATACGTTAACCTTTGATCTATTTCGGTTTTTTGACCATTTCTCGTTAATGAAAAGACATTTTGTTAATTTTCTTTCACAACAACCTTTGAAATAGTATAATCCATGATTCTGAATTGATTATTTGAGGCCGGTTGAGGCCGGTGTGTATATACCTTTAAGTCACTCCGGATCCAGTCGCCCAAACCAACCGAACTTGCGGCGTGTACTTCACGTGCGTGTGTGTAGCGCGCGAGAGGGCGCTATACGTCGCACCGCTAAGGGTGCACCACACTAATTCAAGCTCCATTGACAATAGTGTAAAATCAACAAAGTTCAGGGCCCAATAACCTGTACCCCAGCATCACTGGGGTCTACACAAACAAATGTCACTCATTGTCTGATCTTTTGTCTTTCCATTTCTTTTCTATTTTTTGGGGGGGGTTAGCCAATTACATTTTAAATTATTGACATAAAACAAACCCACCTCCCAAAAAAGTCCTATATCCCAAGCCGATCAACAGCCATTTTAAAAATGGCATCCCTCCACTTTCTCGGGCAAATAGGACCAATTTTTCAACAGTAATTTTATCAATTCTGCACACAGATGGAATCCCAGAAACCAGGGAGTTGATGATGGGCTACGTTATTGTTTACACAATCCCACAATTTTAGGAGGCACAATTCAAACTCTCCTTTTTCAAAAAAAGTATTTTATGTTGATGAGCTGGCGCATAAATTCGGACATGAATTAGTGTAGTGCACCCGGCCCTAAAGACGTCTTGGAACCAAGACTACCATCTGCTGATGATCTGAGCAGCTGACCAGAAACAGCCAGCCCATCGACAGCAGATGAAAATGTTTCCTTTCCTGATTTCATGTAACAGCAGTAAACGCTCGAGTTTTTATGATGTTGGCAGATGACGGTATTGAGAAAAAAGGGTAAGCAGAGGAATAGTTTATCAGATTAGGATAAATAAGCTACCCCCCACCAAAATCGGTCAGGAATAGCAAATTTTGGAAAATAAGCATCCATCTGTACTCGGTGTCATGTTTAGACCCGCAAACGTGGCGGTATACGGGGCTCGGACAACTCGACCGTTGGCCGACTCGACTCGAGACAACTCGACCGTTGAGACAACTCGACCATTCAGACAACTCGACCATTCAGACAACTCGACCGTTTTTTATTTTTTGTCAAATGGGAAGACAAGTCGTCCGTTGAGACAAGTCGTCCGTTGAGACAAGTCGACTCATAGATAGGGGAATTGGTAGTGGAAGGAACGGCACAGGGGTGACTGGGTTGATGGGCCCGACAGCGCTGTCATTTTCGACGGGGCTGGGCCGGGGTACACAGGGGGGAAGGGATACACAGGCATGACAAGGGGCTGGGTAACGTGAATTGTCGTGCTGGTCTATATTTTGTGCGGGGCTGGGAAGGTTTTATTTGCGGGGTGACTGTGTTGATGGGCGGGACATACCGGCCTATCACCGCATCGGTGCGGTGATAAATACCGGTGCGGTTGCCTGCCCGCGGCTGTGCACCGTGCATGCCGCGTCGCTCTCGTGGGCCTTGCACGCGCTGGGTCCTGGCGTCGCGCTCGAAGTGCATGCCGTGTCACCGTACTTCCAAAAATGTAAGGCTCTCCGTTAGCCTTACAAGGATATTCCTTTTTGGACCCCGTAACTCAATGGGATTTGCAATACGCTCTCGTTAGATCAGTTACAATGTTCTAGAATTTCACTTTCCCAAACGTTAATCTCCCCAGAAGGTTATCCAATCCCTCCTACAGATCTTTGAGACTTTTGCGGCACATTTGCGGAACATTGAAACGGACAATTTATTGAGTAATGGAGTTTTTACTCACCAACCGACGTATTCAGCCAAGATGAACATGGCGTCGCACAGCTGACTAATACAGTCCACCAGACTGCGCATGCGCGTGGAGTTTTCGAAGAGATTTGGGGCTCGACCATTTTTTGAAGGAGGGGGCCATCTTGTCTACATCGCGCTTTGGTGATGTGTGGAATGTATGTTTTTATCCAGATTAGATACCGCATACAAAAACAAACGCAAAATTGAATGTCAGCGAATTTTGAACGTTATAATGATCCAATACCGACTATTAATCATCACAAAAAGTATTCCGTAAATGTTCATTTTAAAACTGAAGGAATGTTCAAACACACACAACAATGTGTAAAGCGCGTCATGCACACATCACCGTTGCGCGATGTAGACAAGATGCCCCCCCCCTTCAAAAAATGGTCGAGCCCCAAATCTCTTCGAAAACTCCACGCGCATGCGCAGTCTGGTGGACTGTATTAGTCAGCTGTGCGACGCCATGTTCATCTCGGCTGAATACGTCGGTTGGTGAGTAAAAACTCCATTACTCAATAAATTGTCCGTTTCAATGTTCCGCAAATGTGCCGCAAAAGTCTCAAAGATCTGTAGGAGGGATTGGATAACCTTCTGGGGAGATTAACGTTTGGGAAAGTGGAATTCTAGAACATTGTAACTGATCTAACGAGAGCGTATTGCAAATCCCATTGAGTTACGGGGTCCAAAGTCGACTTGTCTCAATGGACGACTTGGTAAACGGTCGAGTTGTCTCAACGGTCGAGTTGTCTCAACGGTCGAGTTGTCTCAACGGTCGAGTTGTCTCAACGGTCGAGTTGTCTCAACGGTCGAGTTGTCTCAACGGTCGAGTTGTCTCAACGGTCGAGTTGTCTCAACGGTCGAGTTGTCTCAACGGTCGAGTTGTCTCAACGGTCGAGTTGTCTCAACGGTCGAGTTGTCTCAACGGTCGAGTTGTCTCGAGTCGGCCAACGGTCGAGTTGTCCGACATCCCGGTATACACCGCCACGTTCTGTTGCATTGAAAAAACACTAGTAACGGTAGTCGATAAAAGACTCCACACATCGAAAAAATTCCCCATTGACACTGTAACACGGATGGGCACGACGCGGTGGGAAACAAGTGCGGCGCTCATTGGTTGGCTCAGCACGCACGTGCTCGGCTGAGCTGGTGACGTCACAGAAACCATGTGGCATGGGCACGCAAATTCGTACGCACGCACGTACGGTCGGTGCACGCACGTACGGCCGGTGCATTCCGAGCCGTGGAAATTCCGAGATGTACATACACGTACGACCGCATACGGTCGGATCCGTACGTGCGCATCAAAATCGAGCATGCAACCATGCATATTCACATGGCGCACTCAAATGCACTCATCCCATGGCATCGTACTTTTGCCAATGATTATCTAATGCATCACGATCACATTCAGCCAGCGGCGCGGTTTCCTACTAAAATGGTAACAAAACTATTACTTACCAAACTTACAATATCACTAAGGAATCCGCGAGTTGTTCAGCCTCAGGTTGACATCAAAGAAATTGAATTAAAAACTGAAGGAAACCTCTAAATCGTACGATTTTGGTACCATTCGAAAGATCACCGTGAGCTCGATTGAAGTAGAAACGGATCGAATTACTGACGTGAAGTATGTGCGCGTGCTCCACTTCGCCCAAACCCCACTTCGCCCAAACCCCACTTCGCCCAAACCCCACTTCGCCCAAACCCCACTTCGCCCAAACCCCACTTCGCCCAAACCCCACTTCGCCCAAACCCCACTTCGCCCAAACCCCACTTCGCCCAAACCCCACTTCGCCCAAACCCCACTTCGCCCAAACCCCACTCCGCCCAAACCCCACTCCGCCCAAACCCCACTCCGCCCAAACCCCACTCCGCCCAAACCCCACTCCGCCCAAACCCCACTCCGCCCAAACCCCACTTCGCCCAAACCCCACTTCGCCCAAACCCCACTTCGCCCAAACCCCACTTCGCCCAAACCCCACTTCGCCCATGCACGTGCTGTATGCCCTACGATTAGCGCGGTTCATCTTGGACCTTCTTTTGCGGACTGATCTAAGTATAGAGGAATGCACGTCTTAGAAAGCCTTATAGGTAAACTAATTCGCGTCAAGAACTTTAATTAAAGTTGGAATAGTATCAAGAGTACGGCGATTGTGTAGTGTAGGGCCCTGTTACCTATAAGGGAACAAAAATCCACTTTTAGGTTATTACAAACCAACAGGTATGCCATAGATAGGCAGGTTCATGACAATTTTAAGTTATTGCAATTCCTTCAAATGTTACTTTATCCTAAAGAGCTTGACAAAAGGAATAAAATGAGGGGTTGATGACCTCAATAGGGTAATTTGAAGGAAAGTTATGGATTTTTTAGTGATAGTGTTTTTTTGCAATCTGGAGGCCAGAAATAGGCCGAAAAGTTGTGCCTTTACATTGCGCGGCAATCGGTGGTCACGTGACTTGGTACATGTGGCGCGGCTGCATCTCGACCCTTGTTGTGTGATTGATGGTATCGTCCAACCATGAAGTTTCTGTTGAATATTCATATTGCATTGCTGGCAGGGCGCGTGGCGGTGCATGATTGTATGACAAGGCGGTGGATTTTGGAGTTCGTTTTAGCCGACCGTAACCATGAAGGAAGGAACACAAAATAATCAAGAATTAGTTCTTTTGGTTATCTTTGGTTAATTGGTTTGGGGATTTGAGTACTACATCATCAGGCATTTACAATTCTTGTCAAGTTGTGTTTTATTTCTCCATGGTTAAATGCATGAGTCACGTAAACGCTGCAGTAATCGCTGGTAAACGAAATTACCACTGCATTCCCAATCAACCATGAAGTACCAGGTAGTACATGTCATTCATAAAAAGAGGGTGGGCTACTACGCATGCGCATACAAGTCCTGGAAACTTTTGGCATTGACTCGACGCGACGCTACCGCTCTACACTTTTTGAAGAACAGGAGGTAGCTGAAAAAGTTGGAACATTGCAAATATTTTCCTGTAATTTTCCCGATCCACACGTCTGAACATTTTACAAGATAATGTCAGTCAAACCACGCCTCTTGCCAACATGTGAGCAGGCATGCATATGCAGTAGCCCTGTTCACCACTTCGCTGTATATACCATACATATAAAATAGCACCTGAAGGGGTCGTGGGATCGGAAGTGGAAAATGAGACCAATCAAATGACGGTACGGTCTTTCAGTCAGCACCGTGCTCAACCACAAGGGAATTCCCCAAGATGAGAAATAGCTTCCTCAAGTTTACCACAAGTGATCACAATATCCCCACGCTGCTCACGCTCATCTGCAGTTAATATTTGCGATATTTAATCCTGTATTTGTTTTCGAAAATCGGCGGCGGTTCATCGCTACTTGTTGGCGAATTTTTCATTCATTCTTACTTTATTACGTGATCAAAATTAATGGAAACAAAAATAACTCACAAAAATTCCTTATGAAACACAAAACAAAAATTCCATTCAGACTTTTCCCAGTAGTAGGCGTACAACTCAACTATGTAAGTAGACAATTTTGCAATGTAATAATTATAAAGTGACGAGTTTGAGCCTTGAAGACAGTTAGTGGCATTTCCAATTTTGCCCAACCTAGCAAATTCGGCGAGCCAAAATTTGTGCCCACCTTCCCAAGTCCATGTTTTGCACAGTAAATAGCCGCTGGTAACTCTGAGGGCCTCCAAAAGGTCTAGCCAGTTTGGCTCATCTCCAAGAATGAGTGTGGGAACCGTCCGAGCGCAAAACAGACAGGTAGGTTGTTATGACAACGAGATTACACTACCAATGAGCTGATTTTTTAGAGGAGTCCTCCCAAACTTGTGGATTGGATTAATTCGACAGGGCATGTCCATAGTAACAGTATCGCCTGGACAACCCGAAAGGTACGTGTAGGCTCTCATACATATTCATGGTTAACTCACGCACCCCCTGTCTACCAAGTGTGTAAAATTCATGTATATTTCAGTATAGACCTTGCACATACAATGTACCATGCAAACACAAAAAAGCATCAACCGAAACTATTATAAATCAACATTTACTAGTATTTCTAACACGGGATAAATCCACTTTTACAACCAAATATAACATAGTGTTGCTTCTAATAGTCATAAACACAACAACATTTCAGTATAGTGCAGCGACCCTCAAATCAATAATTTTCTTTCGTAATTCGCGGCGACTGAAACAGACTTGCCATTTGCCACAAGTTGTCAAAGTTTACCGCTGGTAATATAATATACACAGAGTGGTTTCTATGGCTAACAAAGGGTATGTTGTTTCGTTCCGTGGCATTAAAAATTACATCTGTGGGCTCCAAAAGTCTGTATTTTATCGTTAAAGTTGGTGCTTACAATCCAGATTTCATGCACGCGCCGCTAACGACCACTGCCATTATCGTGCCCAGTTGCTGCACACTCAGCTGTTTTCCCACTGGCGCGTTGCGTCCGATGGTCTTGAATAATTTAAATTTATTCATTTATTCCTTGCCAGCTGATTGGCTGGTGGGAGAGTGATAAATGGTTGAATCCAAGAAGGGGGTTTCCATGAAATTCTCCATTATTAATGCGAATATTAAACCCAATCTGTCGCATGTTGTCAAAGCTTACTGCTGGTAATATTCTACACACAGATTGATTTCCATTGCTAACTGGGGTATGTTCTTTCTCTCTATTGCATTAAAAATGACAAATGACTCTAAAAGCCCGTATTTTAACGTTAAAGAAATGCACGTGTCGAACTCCGATGGGTGTTATCATCCCGATTTTCGGTCATGTGTCGGCCACAACTTCCACGTTCAATTAGATCATCCATAGTGCGACGCCAACGACCGCTGCAGTGATCGTGCCTACCATAGATAAAGGGCAGGGTTTTAGTTTTGAGGGAAATTTTGGGGTAAAGCGGCGATGAGGACGACAAAACGCAACGCGAAAATCAAGATGGCTATCACCGCGACGCATAGTCTTGGTTCAAGACGTTGTTACGTATATACGCGATAACCGGCCGCCGCGAGAGGGCGTTATCACGACAAACTATTAATAGCCACGAACCGCCAGTAACAACGTCTTGGAAATCTTGTAAAATCTCCCCCTGAAAAATGGGGGAAACTTAGTGTGCATGCGTCAATTCTGTATGAAAATGAACATTTTCTCTTCACGCACGCGCACATACGAAAAAGAGCTGCCATGAAGTAGCACAATAGTCTGGTAGCTATCTATACTACTGGCCGAAGGGGCGCTGGTAAGTTCGCGATCGAAGCTGCTAGCTCTGCTTTGCATTAATTGCAGGCAGCCGGCCGGCCGGCTATGCGCTAGCGGCTGCAGTGTTCACCGCTCGTGTTCGCATGTGACGTCTTGTAACTGTGACGATCGATGCGAGGGAGATACGACAGGGAAGGTGCCGGGCGCGACCGGGCAGGCAACCTGGGTGATGGTGTGTAATCTGCGGGAAATTACTTGTTACATGCAAGAAATACCTCTCCATTATATTAAACTGTCGGGGCTCGGACAACTCGACCGTTGGCCGACTAGACTCGAGACAACTCGACCGTTGAGACAACTCGACCGTCTTTGCGTCAAATGGTAAGACAGGTCATCCGTGGAGAGACAAGTCTTCCGTGGAGACAAGTCTTCCGTGGAGACAAGTCTTCCGTGGAGACAAGTCTTCCGTGGAGACAAGTCTTCCGTGGAGACAAGTCTTCCGTGGAGACAAGTCTTCCGTGGAGACAAGTCTTCCGTGGAGACAAGTCTTCCGTGGAGACAAGTCTTCCGTGGAGACAAGTCTTCCGTGGAGACAAGTCTTCCGTGGAGACAAGTCGTCCGTTGAATTGAAGTCGACTCGGAGGTAGGGGAATCGCTGGGGTCTCGGCGGGGATTCGCGTCCAGCCTCGAGCAAACATGAGCCTGAATTTTTGTCGAGTTTCACCAGTGGAGAAAACCCGCAGGAGATCTAGAGTGCGTCTCAGTATCTTTGTGAACTGTGTGACAATCGAATCACCAGAGTACGACAATCTCCGCCAAGTTTCCCCGGCCGTAAAGACTAGGGCCTCGTGAGCTATTTGTTTTATTATTATCATCATCACGGCCTTTACTATTTTATATCTCAATCAAATCACCTAACAAGGTCTCCTCAGCACCATTATTATATATCATATTCAGCCCCATTAAGATTTTCTGTTTATTATATTTCCATCATTCCGGAACTTTTTAGTTCATTCCCCTCGGCCCTGCCTAGCAATCTAAATAGAACGGACTTGCTGTACCTTTATCTTCATACTAACACTCAGGCGGTTGTAGTCAGGGGGTTAGATCTATGCATAATGCATTTATTAATGTATTCATAATGCGCGCTGCAATCATTAGGCTAAGCAGGTGCGTGCGCACAACACGGCTTTTACAAGATTCCCAAGACGTTGTTACTGGCGGTTCGTGGCTATTAATAGTTTGTCGTGATAACGCCCTCTCGCGGCGGCCGGTTATCGCGTATATACGTAACGTCTTGAACCAAGACTACGCGATGCACAGTAAACACGCAAAACCGCGTTCATTCGCATACATGTAGCAACTACCGTAAAGCGCGTAAGAAAATTTCATTTTCTTCCGTTCCGAAATAAACTGTTCAAAATTACAAAAAACGATGTCAATAGAATTAAGAGAAGTCTGCTTTAGGTTAAAAAAGTCATTTTGGAATGAGAAAAAATACCCTTGGCCTTGACTCTATAATTTCATCAAAACTAAAGAGGGGCCCCACACTACACAATCGCCAAGAGTACATTAGCCTGTAGCCTGTAGCCTGTAGGCGAAGTAAAAAAAAAATTAAGTGTCCCCGCCCGCTTTGTTTTTTGGGGCCGCCTGGATTTATTTTAATTTTTACCATATAGGCCTACAAGCTTACTAAACCCTAACCCTCCAGGGTATTTTGGCTAGAAACCCTGCCAGACGCATCAGATTGCATACTTTGTCACATTGACTTGTGTGCAGAGTGCAGCAAGGTCAAGCTGTCACCACAGATGCACTGTGCTGCGTCTGGCAGGGTTAGGGTTAAACAACTGTATACATGTTCCAATCTTGGGAGGCCCGATATCGACCTTGGACTTGGAGAGTTCTAAGTATTTTTCCTGAATTTTTGGAGTTTGCGTATTTATTATTGGAGTCTATGGAAGTTTATTTACTGGTGTGCAACCACAGGGCATGCAGCACGTGCATGGGCGAAGTGGGGTTTTGGGCGAAGTGGGGTTTTGGGCGAAGTGGGGTTTTGGGCGAAGTGGGGTTTTGGGCGAAGTGGGGTTTTGGGCGAAGTGGGGTTTTGGGCGAAGTGGGGTTTTGGGCGAAGTGGGGTTTTGGGCGAAGTGGGGTTTTGGGCGAAGTGGGGTTTTGGGCGAAGTGGGGTTTTGGGCGAAGTGGGGTTTTGGGCGAAGTGGGGTTTTGGGCGAAGTGGGGTTTTGGGCGAAGTGGGGTTTTGGGCGAAGTGGGGTTTTGGGCGAAGTGGGGTTTTGGGCGAAGTGGCGTTTTGGGCGAAGTGGCGTTTTGGGCGAAGTGGCGTTTTGGGCGAAGTGGCGTTTTGGGCGAAGTGGCGTTTTGGGCGAAGTGGCGTTTTGGGCGAAGTGGCGTTTTGGGCGAAGTGGCGTTTTGGGCGAAGTGGCGTTTTGGGCGAAGTGGCGTTTTGGGCGAAGTGGCGTTTTGGGCGAAGTGGCGTTTTGGGCGAAGTGGCGTTTTGGGCGAAGTGGCGTTTTGGGCGAAGTGGCGTTTTGGGCGAAGTGGCGTTTTGGGCGAAGTGGCGTTTTGGGCGAAGTGGCGTTTTGGGCGAAGTGGCGTTTTGGGCGAAGTGGCGTTTTGGGCGAAGTGGCGTTTTGGGCGAAGTGGCGTTTTGGGCGAAGTGGCGTTTTGGGCGAAGTGGCGTTTTGGGCGAAGTGGCGTTTTGGGCGAAGTGGCGTTTTGGGCGAAGTGGCGTTTTGGGCGAAGTGGCGTTTTGGGCGAAGTGGCGTTTTGGGCGAAGTGGCGTTTTGGGCGAAGTGGCGTTTTGGGCGATTGTTTTTGACCCTCCTGCCATAGTACAAAACCACATGTAATCTGATCATGTCAGTGTAAAAGTATAGCAGGGGAGGTGGAAGGAAATTTTGACTGATTTTAACCTTTAAAATAGTAGGAGGGTTAAATTTGAGAATTTATTTGGGAAATCTTCGTGCAATATCGGGGAAGAAAGCTTGTGTGTTCTGTGTTAGATGTTCTTGGCACAGTACAGTGTATAGTCACTCAAAGTGTTCACATACATTTTTACACATTCTGCTGACATAAATCTTGAATTAACAGGTTGTGCCACACAACCTAATGATGGGGGTCGTACCAGAGCCCCATAGAAAGAAGCCCAATTTCCCCATACTAGGCTACTACAGCAAGAATAAGAATGTAATTTTCAATGATTTTCATGCAGCGTGCTCGCAACTATGGGGCTCCTAGTACCACACAGCTCTGGTAGGAACCGCGCCCCATAGTTCTTGGGGTAGCGTGCATGGGACCGGGTCAGGTGGAGGTCAGACAAGCTCATGATTATTCATGTTCAATCTCAAGTCCGGCATACTGTCGTGTCCATTACCTTCGGTATCGCGCGCATGTACGTTCGAGTTTTGTAGTTTCATAATCCGGACACGACGGCTTTTGTATGTCGTACTTGAGATCGAACATGAATAATCATAAGCCTGTCCGACCTGCACCTGACCCGGTCCCATGCATGCTGGGATACCAAACATCCACTTCGTGTGTGTGTGAAATCGCTTCAGAATGGAACAGAGATTTTGTTTTATATACCTTTTTTGAAAATTGGAACGGATTATAGCTATCTTTTGCTTGGTGCAAAGCAAGGTGAGGATTTAAATAACCTAACGCTGTGGTTTGTCAATGGGTTTGTCAACAGAAGTACCTATGGCAATGGTATTTGCACCATTGCATTTCTCCCACCAAGAGCTTTAATTTCATGTAACATTGCTACTAGGTGCACTCATAATCCGTATTATCATTAGTCCGAGTAACTTGGGCCCTGATATTGCCTTTTTTTAATTGGGATTTGATCTGACGATCAATGTTAAAAAAGGCAATAAGTAGGGTCCAAGTTACTCGGACTATATTATCATGGGGGTAGGAAAACATTCTGACCTCCATAGACCTTATCGCAAATACTGCCTGGTTGAGACGTCACAATGGTTAAAATGCATTGTGGGAAGGAAAAAAATCACAAACATCGCCCCTGTTTCCTCCCCACAATGCCTTTTGACCATTGTGACATCTCAACCAGGTGGTATTTGCGATAAGGTCTATAGTATTACATTGCAGCTTTAATTGACCATGCCCCGACAGCCTCTGTTGATTGGGGAAAAGTTGGATCTGATATTGAGAATATTCTTTTAACCACTTGAACCCGGATGAAGGCTATTACGTACCACGGTTTGAAAAAGACCACCTTGCTGGTTGACGGCTATACCCGCATTTTCTGCATATTCAATCCATTGTTTGGTTATTGTGATTGTTATGCTTGGTTGCACAAGCCTATTGTGTGTGTTTCACTTGGCTGCACAAGCCCATACAGCATACTGGTACCCCATTATAACAGCAGAGCAGGACCGGAGAGGTTAAAAATGACAAAAGCAATGGGTTTACAGTATCTTTGTTCTCATTTTTGATGCAGCCCAAAAACCTGATTGCCGACGAGGGAAATTGGGGAACTGCCCGAGATGGATGGGGGCCCGGATCCTAAACCGTTGGGAAGTGGCCGGCCGGAACGCTATGAGATCGAAGACCTTGATGTGAGCTCACCGCAAACTTACACCTTGCTCAAGGCGTTTGATGCCAGCCACATCTTCCGCAATAACCCTCACAAATACGACCAACTTATAGCGCAGGAAGACGGCTATTCCAAGGACGATTCTGCGTTTTCCGATTCGGAGATCGACGTGTCCAGGGACAAATTTGCGGATGACTTCCAACCCCGACGGCGTTCCAGATCCAACTCGTTGACCTCATTGGACATGATTGCCAAAGCCGTGAACGGCCCAGCCAAATCACAGCCAACTGTACCGGAACTTGACAGCAGCCAAAGTATTACGGGATCCAACAGGGCAGATAACATGTATCGGCGCTGCTCGTTGGACCACATGGCCGATTACTATTCCCGCCGATCGTCGGATGCCGCCGTCACGGCCATCTGGGAACCAACAGACCATGCTGGTTGGCGGCTGTCCAACAAAACCACTGTTGAATCTGCCATGGCATCACACAAGCCCGACAAAAAGAAAGGCAAGTATATATTATCCCTTGCTATACAGCACTATGGGTTTATGACTACTGCCCCGACTCTTGAAGAGAGATATTTCAAAATTGGGATACTACCAACGTTTCACACGATACATACATTTTCACACGATACATACATGTACATGTACACCTCAGTTAATAGAGCACCAGTACGGAAATCTGGGAGTTGCAGGTTTTGCATATTTTGCCTGGCCCACCTTATTAAAAATTTAAAAATGTCTGTCTGATGGTTATAGCACAGGTTTTTGTCGATGTTTTTAATTCATACAAATGGGACACCTTCAAGGGATGGTCGTTTACACTGTTATATTCGTTATGATCCCTACATCATTTTTCCTCCAAGTAACCTGAATCCTCCAACATCCTCTGATTTCAAAGTGTTTAAGCTGCATGTAACCTAAATTCTTCAAAATCCTCTGATGGGGACCACTGCATGAATCCTCCAAAATCCTCTAGGGGTTTTCGTAAACACCCTAGTAACCTCAATCCTCCGAAATCAACCAGCATCAGATTGGGCCTGATGACCTGGATCCTTCATTTTCCTCCAGAGGCAAAATTCCCTTATGCCATCAATCCTGCAAATTCCTCCGACGCTTCCAACTTCCAAAGACCCTCAATCCTCCAAAATCCTCCACTTGGCAAAGAGAATTTTGGAGGATTTGAGAAGGTTAGGGTTAATGATCTTTCCAGCCCTAGCAATTTTAGGGCTAAAGCTTTTCCACCTCCGGGGCGTTGTGTTCCTGTAACTTCATTTCTGCACAGAAAACAATCAGCACGTAAAATTTACTACTGAGTTTTGGCAAGAAAGTCTTGCCAAAACTGGGTAGTCCTTAAGAAAAGACTGAGTAGCCTATTGATAATGATTTTACTCACTCAGCATCTGTGTCCTTTGTACAACAGCTGAAGCATTTGGTGAGCGAAGCCTTGCAGACATTATGATGAAGGCAGCCTTCATGGAACCTGTGAAGTCGCAGAAAAAGGACAAGGACAAGACCCAGCCTAGCGATCGTCGTGCTGCCTCAGAGGATCCGGAACCAGACTCACGCGCCATGGTCAACAAGGTACGGGCATCCGAGGACAGACGGATGTCCCTGCCTGAGACCGCCAAAGAGTAAGTGCATATATCATTGTATATGTAGGTCTGCTCTGCTACATGTCGAGGGCCCAATTTCACAGAATCTGTAATGCCGGATTCTGTGCTTTATGCCCTGCAATTCTGTGCTAACCGAACTAGCAAAGAAATCCTGCACTAACCCAGTAAACACAATCCTTAGTCCTGGATGATGCATGCGCACAAGCTTCGCTAACCTGTGAATTATGTTAACCAGAGTTGTAGTCAAGTCCCTGCAAGTCCGTTCACAAGTGACTGGATGAACAATGACAAAGGAATGCCTTTGTCAAAGCTCATTTGAATAGCTTGTGATTGGAATTAGGACTGGAGGGCTTGTGATGGACTTGCCATCAGTTTTGGGTCCTCAAAGGTTCACAGAAATCCAAATACTAGGGATGTAGGTTTTCAGGCTTATTTTAGGCCTTGAAGGCATGCAATCCATGCTAAAATTGCTATGCAGAGTGTTCTCCAAGTTCTAAATTTTAAGCTTGGTGGGCACTGGGCAGTGGATCTTGAAAATTGCGGGATGCTTTGCAGGTATTTAAACAAAACAGACCATCCTTAAGTTACCATTATCAAATTTGGACAGAAAGTTGAACAATTCAGTTTTCGAAAGCCTAAAATTGGCAGTTTAATTAATCCGATCTTTTATTTTCAATTTTCCTTTATTTTTAATTCCTAACGAATGTGAGCACAACACAAAGGGCTTACAGCATGGGGATCTAGGGGTCTGGGACATTTTGGATTACGGATTATTGGAAAACATAAGTTCATAGATCATATTGCTGTGCACTTTTGCTTACAAAAAATGTAATTTCAAAGAAATCATGATTTCCCTCACCATAGCACATCGTACGAAGAACCATGCACTTTTGCTTAAAATACCCAGCGAGCCCGGCCCAATGAGCTCGGCCCAATGAGCTCGGCCCAGTGAGCTCGGCCCAATGAGCTCGGCCCAGTGAGCCCAGACCATTGAGCACGACGGCCGGATTATTTGCCGCAGTTTGTTGGCAAACGTGCCGCAAAGAGTTGTTCAATACTCGGTTGATAAAGCCTATTAAACCTTCCCAGATCTTCACAATCCCCCAGAAGAATTAGCAGGATTGAGGAGAATAAAGCCCAGCATCTATTGCTTCTCAGGGGGATTTTTTGTCCCCCCCCCCCCCCCACAACTGATGGATGCAGCGTAATTTTGTGGCAGTGTTGTATTGATATGTGTACGTGTACTTTGTTTTTCTTTCAAAGTGTCAAGAAAAGTTCCTTGGGTGATGAAGTATCTGTCAAGATGACTACCGTGCAGCCCCAACCCCGTCGCCTGTTTGGCATTGGACCACTCTACCATCCCCTACCGGAGACGGTGATCGAAGGCGTGGCCACAGGCGTGACCACCACGGACGGGTCCCTGGTCGACAAGATCAAGAAGGAAGGCCTGGGGCCGGGAACGGAGAAGAAGACGGTGAAGAAGACGGCTCCGACGAAAGCCGAGGTCAACACCTGGGCACCTTTCTCTATGTGAAGATCTGCAAAAGACGAGCAATGCTTGGTTGCTTTTGGCTCGATGGTAGGTGTCCTGACGGAGACGGTCTGTAAAAATACTGTCAGAAAGCAGCTGCTTCATCTTCCGCTTGCGTTACATTATAATTCGAGCAGTCATGGTACTCTGTAGCTTCCCCATGCCCAGAACTCGGAGTTATGCGAGTATCTTTTTGTGGCGTCTTTGTGGAAGTTGTCGTCTGAGACATGCTTTTCCTTCATCTTGTGATCGGCTCTATTTTAAGAAGTCCTAATCGTGTTCTCCAAAATCTGCACATTTTTTGCAGCCACTTTTTTCTTCATGTCCCATGGCTTTACAGTAGCTTTTAGCCCGCTGATTTCTGTATAATTGATCTGTAAAAATATACAGTAGATAAAACTAATTTGTCTTCCTGAACTTGATGACTGTGAACACGTCAATGTAACTCTTTCTGTTATTGCGTTTCAGTGAAATCCTTGTTCAGCCAAATGAATGCAACATGGTCGGCTGCTTCATATTGCTTTTTCTGCCCTCATTGCTTCAGCTTCTGCTGTTCACTGTCCCAGGTTAAATGGCATGGGAGATTATCCATTGCATGCTAAGCATGCACCTTGACTAAAATGCATGAAATGCATTGAAAATTCAGTCGGTGTAAATTTTTTGATAAATATACAAAGTATATAATACACACACATTCTGATTTTCACATCCCAGTGGAGACATGGCATTGTTCTCCCCTTTGTCCCTGTACTTAAGCAAACTCCCCATAGACTTTGTACACACAATTTCTTGTGGAGACATCCTAACACATAGAATTGCCTAGTGGAGACCTATTCAGTCCCTTTGTTCCTATTGTGTTCATGTCTCCACAGGGTACGGTATATCTGTCCATGTCCGCAGAATGTGTGAGAAATGTGTACGAGTTTAAGCAAATTGTAAAGTGAGTAAGCATCGATTACTTCCGTTTTGTCTGTTGATGAAACCTCCAAAGTAGGAATAAGCAATTTCTGAAATGTTAAAATACAGTGTACATATACATGTACATGGGGATGTAGCCTTAGGCCATGAGCATGAAAGTTATAGATTTGCGTCCACCGCCTGCAGGCCCAAAATACTACTGCTGAAAAGTTTCAGTATTTGAAAGAATGGTCAATAAAAATAATAAATCATGAAAAAAAGAAATGAAAAAAAACCTTAGTGTTCAACAAATTGTTCAGCCGCAAATCTGTAACTTTGATTCACGTGGCCTGATGAGCATTTGAACGTGGAGGTGAAACTTTCAGATGACATAACCTAACCTAGCAATCATAGGGTGCGTTCGAGTAGCTCACCTGGGTCGACTCGGGTTAGCACCGTGCTCTTCGATTATATCCGACGTCATACTTGGGGCTCACTCGGGTCAGCCACCACAGACCCTCCATGTAGAGCAGAGTCACTGGTAGAATTACGTCACACGCATGCGTAAGTTTGTTTACCCACAGATTCTGCTCCAGCGGGAAATTGAAAATGGCTGACTCAAGTGCTAGGTGACATCGACACGAGAGGGCGTTTGAGCGTTCTATTAGCCCAGCTCTTATGGCTGACCCATCTGCCTTCACCCGTGTCGATCCGGGTGAGCTACTCGAACGCACCCATAAGTGTAATAATGCCTTGGTCATAGGTCATATGTCATAGGTCGCGCCATGGTTTATACATCTGTTTGCATGCCCTCATGATTTAACTTACAGGAACCTGTTTTTAGCTCATTGGCCAATCTACTCTCGCCGTTGGCTTGGCGCAAAGAGGTCTATGGAAGCTTTAGCAGCTTTAAATGAAAGTAAGGTTGCTAAATATGTAAATTTACTTCAGTAACGTTATTGCACTTGTTTTAAGCTCAATAATGACAATGGTACAGCACCTGCATTGGCTCAGAAATACGGCTTATTTGTATAAAAATATGATATTATTAGACTTGTTGACAGGTGCATGTGGAGTTAAATAATGAGTTTATTCTTTATAAGAATATGGTAGGAAAAGAGAAATACAGCAAACATTCCTGTTTAAATGGTTTTGCATTTTTATTTACATATTTGAATTTGTTTTTAATATAGATTTTTCAGACATTTTGGTCCGAGGTAAAATAAGTTTAAGGCTTTAAGCTGTTTATGAATTTCATATTTGCATAATTTCCCATGATACAGGTATTGTTTGCCACCCAAAGTTTACTCGTGTGTGGACAGTTCTCGCTTATTTCAATTTACCTTCAAAATTTAGTAAAAAAATTAAAAACAAAAATGCATCTGCTCTACAAAATAAAAACATGAACTTGTTGATTGTTTATGTTTATGAGGTGTTTGTTTATCTTTAGAAAATAGTCTTTAAGAGAAAGTTATAGTTTAATTTTATTCATTATACTGTTACAAATGTCAAACTGTTATTATTTTGGGATCTTACTGGTATATTACCGTATATGATAGGAATGACATACATGTGTACCACAAGTAATTAGCACACGAAGGCCAGTTTATCTTACATTGTGTACATGTTTTGCCTAAAGTGAAGTGATTCTTTTGTAATTTCCTTACTATAAAATTAAATGTTAAATTTCTTTTCAGATTTTTGTTTTTCATTTAGAATATCAGCATCTATATAGATAGCATCTTTGTAATATTTCTCAATTAAAGAGTGCGTATAGGAAAATACATGCAGTGGTATATCCAAAAATGTTGATTGGGTCAGTATGATGGGAGGGGCATGGGTTGGGGGAGGGGGGATAGGGCTTTTTACGCCCCACCCTGCCTTAGCAATGTTCCAACTCTACCTCTGTTACACTGCAAAAACTGGTGTTAAAATCTACACCATGGGTGTAAATTTTAAAACTTTCTTGGTGTTTATTTTGGGCAAGGATTTTGGTGTTAATTAACACCAAATTAGGAATTATCCAGTTTTCGGACATGCGCAGTATTTCAACTCGAACACCGTTTTTGATTCAACGCACCGTCTGAATTGTAAATTAAGTCCGTTGATGTTATTTCAACACCTAAAGATTTAAATAATTTTGGTGGTGCAAATTTAACACCGTGTTTTTTGCAGTGTACGTTTATGAAACCAGTAGTTAACTAACTCTACACATCTTGCTCTCTTGTATCGAAAGATATTTTCTTTAAAAAAAAAAAAAAACTACAGCAATTTTTATCCAGAGGTGAGAATCTGCCCCATTTATTTCCATTATATTTATCTTTTAAGAAATTTGCATTGAAAATGTTTGCAAAACTGTCTTTGTTGTGCCAAAATCATGAGCTTTCCATTTTCATCTTTGGCCATGTGTAGTATGATGAGGCATTATGCAAAAAGTATTCTTGTCTTAAAAATGCTCTTTCCAAATGTGGGAAGTTACAATATAGGCAATGTGCCATTTTGTTCACATTTAAACTGCCTATATTGAAATGTGCCCAGCATGAAGTGACATCAAAGGTCACATACCTCAAAGTCGATCTGACCTGTGACATCACTCCTAAACCATCACTCCTAAGGTCATCGCTTATACCTTGTAGTAAATTAAGTATTGAATATTGTCATTCTACATATACACTGCATGCAGGATTAGTTTGCTGTGGCTAAGCATTTTAAAGTAAATGATGCAGATTGAGTTTGCATTGTTTTTAACAGTAATGTAAAGTAAGTTAATGAAATGCCTTCAGAATACTTGTATATAAAAAAAGAGAAGGAATAAATCGATTATGTCACTTTATGCAAATTTCAGCATTGTTGACTTCGGATGTTGTAAGTTTATAAATCAGGTTCCCCCCCCCCCCCCCCCCCCCCCCCCCCTCAACACTTTTTGTTCAACTATTGACGGCACCTCGGGGAGAAAATACAATAGGTTTATAATTTTTAGGGTAAACTTGTGGGGGGGGGGTTGCACAGACCTCATATGGGGGGAATCTTCCCCCCCCCCCCAAGTTATGCCACAGCACAGCAGTAAATTTGCATGGTCATTTCCGAACTATTGGACAAAAATATGGATTGTGGGTTTGAAGAAGTTGCACCCTCCAGTCAAAATATTGATATGGTTTAGACTTGCTCCAAGTCCGGAGGCAGTGTCAGTCTGGCCGTTTAATTAATTAACCCTTCTCCCTTTATGTGACATGTTTTTATGATGCCCAGCTCCACATTATCATTTTCATCAAATAAAGACGTGGGGCACATTTTGTTTGTTGTTTTTACAATGAAAATGCCGCGACCCTCCCATTCCCTTCCAATAAAAAATGCAAAGGCGACTAGCATAACATCTCTCGGTTATATAATTAAAAGCAAATAAAAATCCTACGATTGTATAGGACACATGCCGTTGATGACGTTTTCGGTCTTGTCGTAGGAATCCAAAGTTGCCTATTGAAAATGGCCGGCAATGACGAAGTAGGAAGTGGAGCTGTTTTTGGTGCGATTCCAAAGTTCATTTTGTAGTCATTACCGGCTGGTACCATTTTGAAGTTTCTTACCTCGCCGGTTCCTTGTTCCTTAAGTTTGATACTTTTGAAGATTAACTGATAATATTGTGAATTTTGATACTTTAAGTCGTGAATGGTTTCGAATTGTCGTTCCATTTGTGTATGCTAGGCCTACACAGTACATGTACATATTCATTGAAAGCAACCGGATCATTGGGCTACGTCACGCGTCGTTCAATGTTCGTGGAAACTTTCCAACATTACAACTTTCAAGTACGAATTAAACATTTCTTGTTACTTCGTGGATTATGAACCCACAGAATGAGGAATGACGTGGGAGGAAGGCGGTGTTTATTCTACTTCTCTTCAAGGCCAACAATTCAACAGCATTTTGGAGCTAGGATCTAGTTAATGTGTTGGACTTGGACTCTTGGAAGTTGGACTTGGAGTGCTGGGCGTGTATATTGTCACGGTGGAGTATTTTTGATTTTTAGAGGCTGAGCTGCCCATCCAGGCCCCAAGACGGTCCTTGTAATAACTGGACATCCTTGCTGCTCTTGCGGTAAAAATAAAATATAATTAATTTGTTATAAATAATAGATGTGAATGTGTAGTCTGAGTATTAACTTTGACCCTACATGTGCAATATCACTTTTTTTTCACAATGTTATTGTTAAATTTAAGGTGATATTTTTGTTGATTGTGTAGTGTAGGGCCCCTTTTTAGTTTTGATCAAATTAGAGTCAAGCGTATTTTTTCTCATTCCAAAATGACTTTTTCAACCTAAAGCAGACTTGTAATTTTATTGACATCTTTAAAAAAAATTGAACAGTTTATTGCGGTAGAAAATGCAATTTTCTTCTGCTTTGCAGCAGTTGCCATGTGAATCAACATGGTTTTGCGTGTTTACTGTACGTCGTGGTGATTGGCATCTTTTTTTTTCGAGTTGCATTTTGTCGTCTTTATCGTCGCTTAACCCCAAAATTCCCTCAAAAACTAAAACCCTCTCTTTATCTACGGCATACCTGTTGGTTTGTAATGTCGCTAGTTTGGCAAAGTTGATTTTTGTTCCCTTTGACTAGGGGGAACAGGGCCCTACACTACACAATTGCCCTACCGTTACACCACAGTATATGACAAGGGTCATACATGTACACAGTAACTAACGGGTGAGATTTGTCAGGATTTTTTGTCTGGATTTCAGAATTTTTAAAGAATCTCTTTTGCAATCTGTAATTCCTGAGGTGTTGTCCTAAAGGTGTTTTTACCTGTAAAAGTGGATACATGTACATTTGTACATGTAGACCAATACAAATTAATATTTAAGGGGATGCCTTGATCTGGGGTCCTCGAGTCGTGGATTTCATGGAATTTTAATTTTTGACCAATCTCACCCCTGAACTAAAGATAGTGTACATGGTGTATGTACAATTAAAGGGTGATCAGTTGTTGGAAACACAGTTCACAATGTTTGTGCATAAAAAATGGCAACCAAATTGGGAATTTGACACAGTTTGTCAATATGAGAGAGATTGCGGGTATTAACACCATGTGAAATAAAATCTCTTCTAGGAAGAAGTGTGGTTCTGAAAAGAACCGGGGTGAGTGTGTAACTCGACGTTTCGGACAGTGTGCTCTCTCCGTCCTCAGGAGTGTGAAAAAGAAGGAGTTTGTCAAAAAAATAAAAACCAAACAATTTTACTAATCAATCAAAAGTACAGTCAGAACTGTGATTGTCCAAACAAAACTGAAGTTTGTTACCAAACATGCCAAACTTAAACTGGAATTTGTTGTAGATAAATATTGCAGCCAAGTGTTCATATCCGGCCACCGAATATTCGCCACCAAACATAAATTTCACCCCACCTTGTATTTTCATTGAAGGCTAAACTTGTTCCCCTAGGCACTGAACCCCCTTTCCTCGCTAAAATCCCCCTAAAAATACATTGTAAAAGGCGTCCCTTTTTACACCAAAAAAATGTAAACTTGGTGGTGTTTATAAAACCCCAAAATAGTGGTGGCCGGATACGGAACTCTTTCCATGTAACATTACAAAGTTACAGGGAGGCAGCTATATCTAATGCAATTGTTCACCCACCCCTCTGAAAAATCACTCAAAATGCTAAAGTAAGAGAGGAATTTGCTCTCGATCAATTTTGTTATAACGTGATTTGTTGGGCTCCACTATGCAGTTCTTGACAAAAATGGGCATTCATCTTGGAAATTACTGCTTGGCAAGATCTCAATTTTGTGCCCTAATCCTACGAAATCCAACAAAATCCAATAATGGTAAAAAGCTGTCGTATTTAGCGAGGTGGAAACTGAATATACCTGTTGGATTTTAAGTTGTATTTAACAGGATGGAAGCTAAATATACATGTTGGATTTTGCCGTATTGAGGAGGGTGCGAGCAGACTTATAGTAAAATTTCAGTTGTATTTTGTTGGATTTGGCAGGGCTCTCATACAAACAAAACACCTGTTGTATTTTGTTGGATTCAGCAGGGTTAGCTGCAAAATGCCAAGGCTGGTTCGTAGGTGGTACACTGCAGAATCCAACCAAATTTGCTGTTGGGCTTCTCATTTCAATTTTGTTGGAAATTGTTAGATTTTGCAGGGCCATATGCAAAACATTGAAGGGGTTAGGGTTCAAGGAGTCTATTCACCGTGTATTGTTCTCACAGATGGAGTCATCCAGTACCACCGCTCTCACTACCACGAGCACCACCACGCCTAATGCATCTGAAAGCGCAAACACAAACGCCAGTAGCAGCGGATCGCGTAGCTCGTCTCGCAGGCACCGGTCGCGCTCCCACGGCCACCATCGCCACCGCAGCAGGCGGCGACGCCACAACCCAAAGCGGGCCGAGCGCAACCTGGTGGCCGCCATCCTGGGCATGGTGGTGATTGCCGTGCTGATCTCGTCCCTGGCCGAGCAGAAGTGGTTCCACTTGCACGGCGGAAGGTGTCCTAAGGAAGACATCGGAGCGTATCAGTTCCTGACCCTGGGCATAGAAAACAGCGCAGGTATATTAGAATATCCTGGGGGACAGAGTTCTAAATCCGGCAATCACTATTGTAGGGTTTTATAAACACCAACAAGTTTGAAAAAGGGGCACCTTTTATATTTAGGGGGATGTTAGTGAGGAAAGGGGGGTTCTGTACCTACATATAGGGGGAACAGGTTTAAATACAAGGGTTCCAATTTAAAAATTCACACAATAGCGTAGCCTGATCTTCGGATCTATTGTTTGCGCAAGCATTAGTCAGTTTCACAGGGCAAAACTGCATCGTTTGTTGGAAACTGTTGTATTCAGCAGGTAGCAGCTAAATATACCTGTTGGATTTGTCGTATTAAACAGAGTGAAAGCTAAATACATGTATTTCTTTTCGATTTTGTCATAATTTAGTTGGATTTTGTTGGATTCAGCAGGGTAGCTGCAAAATGCCAAGGCTGGTGTGTAGGTGGTACACTGCAGAATCCAACCAAATTTGCTGTTGGATTTTGTTGTATTTAGCAGGGCCATTTGAAACACACTGAGGGGGTTAGGGTTAAGTACATGATTGGTAATTCTCCAATTTTTTTTTTACTGCATTATTACAAAATTAAAATGAGCGCCGCTTTTCTCTTGTTTTTTTGCCATCCAACAACGCAAAACTTTGAACAGGTCAGTGGAATGAAATGTCCTATAAAATACTAAACCCCCAAATCCGCCCATTTCTGAAAATTGCAACAATGACCAATTCATGTACACTACTTTTAAGGAAATAAAAGGTGTGACGACCTTATCTGTGTGTTTTCCAGACCTTCTTATGTGTGTTTGCATTTGCTTTGTTTCTGACAGCTTACAGGAACTGCTTCAATCCCCAAGTGGTCGCCATCATGCGGGCCGTCATTGCCTTAATCTTTCTGGCCATTACCTCCTCTCTGTTCGCCTTCTTCCTGGACACGCTGGGTCCCATGAAACCCTCTCTCAGACTCATCAGGCGACATGGGGTTGGCAACATTGTGGCAGGTGAGCGGCACTAGGATTGACAGTATCAGAGAGTTAATCTCTTGAATACGGTCGACGGCCATAGCTATGGTTTAAAAAGACCCTCCCCCCCCCCCCCCTCGGGTGGTTGTCATCTATATGTGCATTCCTGTGTGTATTCAATCTACTCATGTTTGAGCTACATTGAATGGGAGTGTAATGAATAGATGGAGCTTTTTTCAAACGAAGCTTTCATTCACACGAAAGGGGGGCTCCAAGTGCGATGATTAAGTGTGGTGACTGTTGTTTGCGTTTACGCTTGGCTGCACAGCCCGTTCTTGGCATACGATCCCCTCATCAGTAACGGTCGGACACAAGGGGTTAAGGAAGGTGCCCAATTTGGTTACAAAAAACAATCTTTCTAAAATTACAATAGTTGGAATAATCATTAAAAAGTAGAAATAGAATATAATGTACACAACCATCCCTTGAAAATGTGCTGGTTGCAAATCGTCAGATGAAATTATTTTCAGGGACTACAGCCTGGCTTAACAAATATCAGACTGTTGGAACTCGATAGTATGTGCAGTTTTGATGATGATTTTCAGTCAAATGTTGTAGTTACAAGGGATGGTCGTGCAATTATTATGTTCTAATTTTCAGTGAATCATAGCAATTTTAAGACAAACTTTTTTTCTGGATTCAAAGCATTAAGGGGAAGTCAGGTTTGTCCACCTTATCTTGCCTTCAACCTGTGAACTTGATTGGACACCTGCCATGGACACTCTGGTTGGCAGTCGATTGTGTGGGTTTTCCATTGTTTTTTGAGGATGAAATTTGATTCCTGTGTTTTCAGTTGTTTTTGTTTTTTTCAAATTATTTGTCCCGTTCTCAAATTGCTTTTTTATTATAAACATTGTCCCATTGTTTATTTAGTTTTTGTGAATTATGATCATTCTTTTTGCAAATTCTGAACTTGTTACTCACTTTTTCAAATTGTTTTTGTAAAGAATAAACTTTTTTTACCCCTTTTTCTATTTTGTGTGTGTGTGAATTATGAAGTATTTTTTTCCCTTCTATTTTTCAAATTGTCATGCTAGTGCTTCTGTGCCTGACCATGAGTGGCTTCTGCTACTGGTCGGCCGCCCAGATGGAGGAAATCCTGTCCAAGCACAAGCTGGGTGAAGGCAGCAAGGTCGTAGTGTCCTTTGGCATCGGCTACTACCTCATTGTGGCCTCGGGGTCGCTCTCCGTCATCATCGCTGCTACCAACCTCCTGCGGCCGTACTCGTCCTACGACGACGGCCCTCGGGAGAGAATGATGGACGACTGGGATCAGCTGTTGGAGGCGGAGCTTGCGAACGTGCCCAGCGGCCCGTCCTTAGTCAACCAAGCTCATCTACCAGAGCCGCCGGCTTATACCCCCTAGCACATGCAAGTCCTTGTTTGTTTTTTGTTTTTTCTTTATGAAAGAGTTTTTCTTCATTTTTTGTTTTAATTGTAATTCAGATACTGTCGGGGCTCTTCAACAGATTGGATCTTTTTCTTGTAGTGAAATTTCAAATTTTAATATTTTTTTTTTTTATATTCTGGACATCTGCAATCCTCCGAAAAAGGGCTTTTAATCGTGATATCTTCAGTGTCTCTAATGCACAAAAAGATTTGCCCTGCGGAACCGAGTTATTGTTGTCGAGCCGCAAGTAATTCGAAATTTTAGGATAATGAAACCAGGGCGGATTTTTTTCATTTGACGGCTCATTCAGAAGTAAATAACTTTGATATTATTAGAAAGAGTAGCAATATAAAAAAACAAAAAGAGCATGGACAGTATATCTCTAATAGCATATTTTAATTTTCAGGATTAATTATTTTTTGTTTATTTTTTGTTTTTTTTTATATTTTATTTTGGGGTCGATTTTTGGGGTACACAAATATGAGTACTATTTTACAATGCTGACATTGTTGTTGACTATATATCGACAACGTGCAAGTACAAACGCGAATACTGCAGTACAACATGGCTTGTGTCTGTTTAGCGCTTCAGTTTTATTTCTGTTTTTCTAAATATGACTTGCAGTTACAAGTGTGATTTAATGTATTCAGTGTTCCAGTTTCAAAGGAACACACTCAACCATTGTAGTGTTGTACAAGTGTAAAAATTCATGCTGAACATTACTTACATTTTGTATAGCTTTTCTGTAAACATTTAAGTTACATTTGCTTAACCCATTGAAGCTGGATGACGTCTATATAAAAAAAAAAAAAGATTACCACCAGGCCGGATGACGTCTATACATGCAATCTCTGCATTTTCAATCTATTGTTGGATTATTGTGTATGTTTCGCTTGGCTGCACAAGCCTCTTGTGTCCATTTCGCTTGGCTGCACAGGCCACCCCGGCGCCTCATTCTAAATAATCGTACTCAAGGGATTAACTATACCTCATACACATTCGTATTCATCAGTTCAATAGCTGTCCCGTGTCTTAAAACGCTGCTGGCCATATGTACCTGCCTGCTCCGTGCCACTCGCCAGAACGGCGTTCACATGCGCACGTTCTGCACGAGACCCCGCCGGTGTGTGTTCCGTGTCCCCGTACCTAATATGCATGTACTCTGTGTAAGGCTACTGCACACGTGCATTTGCCCTGCGTGTGACATCACCCGTGTACGCGTGGGTACTTATTAAAAAATAAAAAAAAATATTGGCTGGCACGTGATCGTGAATTGTCCAGCTGGAATTCAGCTCTTGCTCATGAATATGTATGAGATATAGTAATTTGGCATACGGGTCAGTGATGAAGTCAAGACCATCACAAGACCCTGCAAGACCAACACAAGACCATCACAAGACCTTCAGTCTTAATTCAAGTCTCAAGCTATTCAAATGAACTGTAACAAAAGCATTCCTTTGTCATGGTTTATGCCTGTTACTTGTGCCTGGTCTTGTGCCTGGTCTTGTGCCTGGTCTTGTGCCTGGTTCGACTACATCACTGATACAGGTCATGGACAGTGAATTTCAGAATAGAGAGACATTTTGCGGATACACCACAAGAAGTATAAACTACTCTAAAAACAATATAAATATCTCCAGTTGTACTCTCTGCCATGCAATGCCTCAAATTACATGTATTTCCGAATATTTGTCCTGCGTTATTGCACCAAACTACAAATGAAGGAATAATCACGGCAGCATATTCAGTTTAACCCTCCTATATATCACAGCCTATCAAAAAATCTACCCAGCAACCCTCACAGCTTGTGTGTGTTTCAACCTGTCACTTGATAGGTTTTGATATATCGGGTAGGTGGCTCCATTTTGGCCCCGAGAGAGGGAGGGTTAATCCACTAAAAGAAAGTTACGCAGGTTGTTTTGAATATTAATCGTTTTAGTAGTCAGTTATGCTAATGAACTCTAGAACACAGAATTTAATTCATTTCAAAATGAAGCTTCCTGTAGATTTTGAAATTGGACAAACTCAGAATTTGTTGCTCAGTGGAGTCGGCAAATGTAAGTGTAGACAGAATTTGTTGTTTAACAAATAAGAGTATTTTATATATATTTTTTAATCTGAAAAAGTACTCAAAAGCACTGTCCAAAAATGTTGTTGATGAGACTTGATATAAGCATTTGTGATTACTCCTGAAATATGGGGGGGGGGGGGGGGGACACCTCAAATGTGTATTTGTTGTCGTAGTTCAATAGGTAATTCTGTCGAAATTGGTAGCGGTCTACAATATAGACCTAAATAGCGTTAAGACAGACAGTCAAGGCACAGAGACTGCAGTCTGGGGTCTCGCATGTCCCATGATCAGGATTTGTCAGGATTTTTCCTGCTTTCGTGATTTTTTTGTCGATATTTCAAAATGTTTAAAGAATCTCTTTTGCAATCTGGAATTCCTGAGGTGTTGTCCAATAAAAACGGATATGTTAAGGGGTGCCTTAATAGGCAAATACGAACTACATGTTGATCTGGGGTCATCTTGGATTTTTTGTGGATTTCATGGATTTTTCATTTTTGGCCAATCTCGCCCTTGCCATGATCCCTCAAAAGCTGTGAAGATTACAACTGGGTCACATGCATAAAACTAGAGGTAACTGACCTGCGGCCGTTTGCCAGAATGATGTAGAATCAAAGAATGTAGAGGGAATCAAGAAAATTCAGCATATGTTGAGCATGAAATCCATCATTAATTCAGCCAATAAAATAGTCGATAGTGGTTTTTTTTGTGGAAAGCACATTGTGATGGTATGTATGTATATATTTGAATTGGTTTAAATCTTATATTTGTCGCTCTGCAAAAAAAAAAGTGAAAAGTTTTAAATTAAGAAATGATTTTGTCTGCCTCATATCACGTGTAAATCTATTTAATTTCTGATTCATTGACTGGGATAAGATATGTGTAAATATTCTTGTCTATTTTTTTGTGTACTCTTTAGTTGCAATTATGCACTTGTACTATGAGAATTGATTGAGTTTATGCGTTTTTTTTTTCAAGGCTTACATGTTTTGAAATGGTTGATTCGACTCTTCATCATCAGGATGACCTGATGACTTTTCATGAAGTTTTATCGGAAAGATTTTACTTTAATACCCCCTACCAACATGGGTCAGGAACAGCAACATCTTGGAAAATAACCAACCCTCCTTGATAACAACTGTCTAAATATGTGGCACAACCTGTTATTTCAAGATTTATGTCTGCAAAATCCATAAAAATGAGGCATAAATAAATATGTGAACACTTTGAGTATCTACATTGGAACACAGAAACTGCAAACTTTCTTCCTATATAAGCCTTGTGCATGAACATTTCCTGACTAAAGTCACAAAATTAAAGATTGTGCCAAGTACTTATACAATTCTGAACTAGGGGTGTGCATCGGAACCGGGTACCCGAGTGCCCGACCGTTCATGTCAGGAACCGGTTCCAGATTATGGAATCGAGTACCCGTACAACTTTACATTATCGCATAGTAACTTCCCGGAAAATGAAAAAGGAAAGGTTTCGAATGTTATTTGTCTGGAATTTTCAAAATTAAAACCCGACTACATGGGTAACCATGCAGCACATATTTCATGTTTATGACCGTGACGCTCACGAAAATTGACAATAAAGGGAATTTACCAATTGTGGTTTTTGTAGTCTGGGTATGGATAAAGAGCCTCGACCAGACATAATAGCATGCCTCATTCCACAATAAATACAACTGTATAAAGCTTCTGTCTTTTGTGATATGCCGGCGCATGCACGTACCGGAACATGTAATGGCGGAGAAGTAATCATGTTTACTGGACAGGCATGAGATTTTTCAGACTTTTGTCTGAAATAAGACTTTTGAATCTCAGAGAAAGACATTATTGCAACTTCCGGGATTGGAAGTTTTGGGTTGGGTTTCTTTAACGGGTACCCGTAGTTTTTAATCAGGTACCCCGGTTCTTTTACTACCCGTAAATGCACACCCCTATTCTGAACACAAATGGATGGTTATTTTCCCACGATGTTGCTGTTCCTGCCTGATTTTGGTGGCAGATATTAAAGTAAACTCTTTCCGTTCTATCATTGGGCACATCGAGGCCTGATTTCATGGTATTGCTTACTGCAGCAGAAAACTCTAAAGATTCTGTGCTGGCAAGGTTAGAGCAGAATTTCTGCGCTGGCGCTGTCAGCACAGAAATTGGCAGATGACACAAGGGGGAAATGCCGAATTAAATAAGGGGTAACTCGAGGTTGACCTTGGGGTTTTAAAGGGTTGGAGTGCCATGAACTGAAACTGTGAAGTACCCTTATTAAACCCACCCTTACCGTGGGTTTGAACCTCAAGTTACCCTTCCTTTTATTCTGAATTTTCCCCTAAAGCTGTAAAACATTGATGGCAGTGTATTACGCTGTGGTTTATGGCGAGACATTAAAAGTTTTGCTAACCATCTTTTTTTCCCCGTTAAATTGAACTGGAAATAACAGGTGGTTCTATCTTTGGACTTTGCTACATGATGTATTTCAACTCTGTGTTTTGTTTGAAGTATCGGTACTTGCATGTACATGTAGTGAGTTTGCACAAATGTGTTGTGTCTGTATTACAGCAACCCAGATGCAAAATTTGCATTTTGCTTGCATTGTACATGTACATGTACACATTAGTCTGTTAGGTTCAACCAGGCCATGTTCTGATCAGTTATTTTATGGCTGTGGCTTCCGTTTTTGCCATGGGCATGCTACGGAGAATAGCCATAGCCCTAGTCAAAATGCTCGTTTTTGGACATGGCCTCGGAAGATTGTCAGTGGCCAATCTGCTAGGACCCTATAATTTCACTGCACTGTAAAACGCAGGATTTGTTTTGAATGAACTTTTATTTCATGTGAAATTCGGCCAAATTGAATGCAATTTGTAAATGCATTTCTCCTGCAAAATCTACAAGGTGAAATTTCCAATCAGTGACTGGATACAATTGGTTTTCAAAATTGACTGAAAAACACTTATTTGTGGTAAATATTTTTACGGAGTAAAATGCCATACTTTGTTTAGCAGGTGTGGGCAGTCACTGGGCAAAATTGTTCGTTATTACTTATTAAAGTATGGAATATGCATCTGTTCAGAATATAAATAATTCTTAATTTTGGACAAGATTTATGATTTTGTACAAGACAAGCCGTTTATGATTAATTTTCCACGTACATGTGACAAAACAACTTCAAACAATAAAATTCCAGGAAA
This sequence comes from Hippasteria phrygiana, assembly GCA_037893225.1. NCBI lineage: Eukaryota > Metazoa > Echinodermata > Asteroidea > Valvatida > Goniasteridae > Hippasteria > Hippasteria phrygiana. The sequence goes on from JAZGUH010000918.1 coordinate 416,415, forward strand.
ATGTTACTTTTATTTTGTTTAGATGAATGCTACACAGATACAATGTACGACTCATTAAAAACCAGGGCCCAATTTCATAGCGCTGCTTAACGGTAAGCGGAAAATTTGCTTAAGTATTAGCGTATTTCATGGCCAAGTCGTGCTAACGCTTGCATGGAGATTTATATTGTTGCGTCACTAATTTAAGCAAATTCTGAAGTTAGCGGGCTCTTCGCTGTGCTTACTGCTTAGTCGCTATGAAATGGGCGAGGGTTCCATTAGCAGAAAATCGTGTGTTAAGCAGCGCTATGAAATTGGACCCTGCATATTGTGTACAATGTTTTATCTTTAATGTTTTGTATTTACATATTGTAAATTTCAAAATGAAGCTTCCTGTAGATTTTGAAATTTGACAAACTCAGAATTTGTTGCTCAGTGGAGTCGGCAAATGTAAGTGTAGACAGAATTTGTTGTTTAACAAATAAGAGTATTTTATATATATTTTTTATTCTGAAAAAGTACTCAAAAGCACTGTCCAAAAATGTTGTTGATGAGACTTGATATAAGCATTTGTGATTACTCCTGAAATTGGGGGGGGGGACACCTCAAATGTCTATGCATAATTTGTTGTCGTAGTTCAATAGGTAATTCTGTCGAAATTGGTAGCGGTCTACAATATAGACCTAAATAGCGTTAAGACAGACAGTCAAGGCACAGAGACTGCAGTCTGGGGTCTCGCATCTCCCATGATCAGGGGTGAGATTTGTCAAGATTTTTCCTGATTTCGGGATTTGTCGATATTTCAAAAAATTTATAGAATCTCTTTTGCAATCTGGAATTCCTGAGGTGTTGTCCAATAAAAACGGATATGTTAAGGGGTGCCTTAATAGGCAAATACGAACTACATGTTGATCTGGGGTCATCGTGGATTTTTTGTGGATTTCATGGATTTTTCATTTTTGGCCAATCTCGCCCCTGCCATAATCCCTCAAAAGCTGTAAAGATTACAACTGGGTCACATGCGTAAAACTAGAGGTAACTGACCTGTGGCCGTTTGCCAGAATGATGTAGAATCGAAGAATGTAGAGGGAATCAAGAAAATTCAACATATGTTGAGCATGAAATCCATCATTAATTCAGCCAATAAAATAGTCGATAGTGGTTTTTTTTTGTGGAAAGCACATTGTGATGGTATGTATGTATATATTTGAATTGATTTAAATCTTATATTTGTCGCTCTGCAAAAAAAAAAGTGAAAAGTTTTAAATTCAGAAATGATTTTGTCTGCCTCATATCACGTGTAAATCTATTTAATTTCTGATTCATTGACTGGGATAAGATATGTGTAAATATTCTTGTCTATTTTTTGTGTACTCTTTAGTTGCAATTATGCACTTGTAGTACTATGAGAATTGATTGAGTTTATGCGTTGTTTTTTTTAAGGCTTATACATGTTTTGAAATGGTTGATTCGACTCTTCATCATCAGGATGACCTGATGACTTTTCATGAAGTTTTATCGGAAAGATTTTACTTTAATACCCCCTACCAACATGGGTCAGGAACAGCAACATCTTGGAAAATAACCAACCCTCCTTGATAACAACTGTCTAAATATGTGGCACAACCTGTTATTTCAAGATTTATGTCTGCAAAATCCATAAAAATGAGGCATAAATAAATATGTGAACACTTTGAGTATCTACATTGGAACACAGAAACTGCAAACTTTCTTCCTATATAAGCCTTGTGCATGAACATTTCCCGACTAAAGTCACAAAATTAAAGATTGTGCCAAGTACTTATACAATTCTGAACTTGGGGTGTGCATCGGAACCGGGTACCCGAGTGCCCGACCGTTCATGTCAGGAACCGGTTCCAGATTATGGAATCGAGTACCCGTACAACTTTACATTATCGCATAGTAACTTCCCGGAAAATGAAAAAGGAAAGGTTTCGAATGTTATTTGTCTGGAATTTTCTAAATTAAAACCCGACTACATGGGTAACCATGCAGCACATATTTCATGTTTATGACCGTGACGCTCACGAAAATTGACAATAAAGGGAATTTACCAATTGTGGTTTTTGTAGTCTGGGTATGGATAAAGAGCCTCGACCAGACATAATAGCATGCCTCATTCCACAATAAATACAACTGTATAAAGCTTCTGTCTTTTGTGATATGCCGGCGCATGCACGTACCGGAACATGTAATGGCGGAGAAGTAATCATGTTTACTGGACAGTCATGAGATTTTTCAGACTTTTGTCTGAAATAAGACTTTTGAATCTCGGAGAAAGACATTATTGCAACTTCCGGGATTGGAAGTTTTGGGTTGGGTTTCTTTAACGGGTACCCGTAGTTTTTTAATCAGGTACCCCGGTTCTTTTACTACCCGTAAATGCACACCCCTATTCTGAACACAAATGGATGGTTATTTTCCCACGATGTTGCTGTTCCTGCCTGATTTTGGTGGCAGATATTAAAGTAAACTCTTTCCGTTCTATCATTGGGCACATCGAGGCCTGATTTCATGGTATTGCTTACTGCAGCAGAAAACTCTAAAGATTCTGTGCTGGCAAGGTTAGAGCAGAATTTCTGCGCTGGCGCTGTCACCCCAATAATTGGCAGATGACACAAGGGGGAAATGCCGAATTAAATAAGGGGTAACTCGAGGTTGACCTTGGGGTTTTAAAGGGTTGGAGTGCCATGAACTGAAACTGTGAAGTACCCTTATTAAACCCACCCTTACCGTGGGTTTGAACCTGAAGTTACCCTTCCTTTTATTCTGAATTTTCCCCTAAAGCTGTAAAACATTGATGGCAGTGTATTACGCTGTGGTTTATGGCGAGACATTAAAAGTTTTGCTAACCATCTTTTTTTCCCCGTTAAATTGAACTGGAAATAACAGGTGGTTCTATCTTTGGACTTTGCTACATGATGTATTTCAACTCTGTGTTTTGTTTGAAGTATCGGTACTTGCATGTACATGTAGTGAGTTTGCACAAATGTGTTGTGTCTGTATTACAGCAACCCAGATGCAAAATTTGCATTTTGCTTGCATTGTACATGTACATGTACACATTAGTCTGTTAGGTTCAACCAGGCCATGTTCTGATCAGTTATTTTATGGCTGTGGCTTCCGTTTTTGCCATGGGCATGCTACGGAGAATAGCCATAGCCCTAGTCAAAATGCTCGTTTTTGGACATGGCCTCGGAAGATTGTCAATCTGCTAGGACCCTATAATTTCACTGCACTGTAAAACGCAGGATTTGTTTTGAATGAACTTTTATTTCATGTGAAATTCGGCCAAATTGAATGCAATTTGTAAATGCATTTCTCCTGCAAAATCTACAAGGTGAAATTTCCAATCAGTGACTGGATACAATTGGTTTTCAAAATTGACTGAAAAACACTTATTTGTGGTAAATATTTTTACGGAGTAAAATGCCATACTTTGTTTAGCAGGTGTGGGCAGTCACTGGGCAAAATTGTTCGTTATTACTTATTAAAGTATGGAATATGCATCTGTTCAGAATATAAATAATTCTTAATTTTGGACAAGATTTATGATTTTGTACAAGACAAGCCGTTTATGATTAATTTTCCACGTACATGTGACAAAACAACTTCAAACAATAAAATTCCAGGAAAATGTTACTTTTATTTTGTTTAGATGAATGCTACACAGATACAATGTACGACTCATTAAAAACCAGGGCCCAATTTCATAGCGCTGCTTAACGGTAAGCGGAAAATTTGCTTAAGCATTAGCGTATTTCATGGCCAAGTCGTGCTAACGCTTGCATGGAGATTTATATTGTTGCGTCACTAATTTAAGCAAATTCTGAAGTTAGCGGGCTCTTCGCTGTGCTTACTGCTTAGTCGCTATGAAATGGGCGAGGGTTCCATTAGCAGAAAATCGTGTGTTAAGCAGCGCTATGAAATTGGACCCTGCATATTGTGTACAATGTTTTATCTTTAATGTTTTGTATTTACATATTGTAAATTTCAAAATGAAGCTTCCTGTAGATTTTGAAATTTGACAAACTCAGAATTTGTTGCTCAGTGGAGTCGGCAAATGTAAGTGTAGACAGAATTTGTTGTTTAACAAATAAGAGTATTTTATATATATTTTTTATTCTGAAAAAGTACTCAAAAGCACTGTCCAAAAATGTTGTTGATGAGACTTGATATAAGCATTTGTGATTACTCCTGAAATTGGGGGGGGGGGGGACACCTCAAATGTCTATGCATAATTTGTTGTCGTAGTTCAATAGGTAATTCTGTCGAAATTGGTAGCGGTCTACAATATAGACCTAAATAGCGTTAAGACAGACAGTCAAGGCACAGAGACTGCAGTCTGGGGTCTCGCATCTCCCATGATCAGGGGTGAGATTTGTCAAGATTTTTCCTGATTTCGGGATTTGTCGATATTTCAAAAAATTTATAGAATCTCTTTTGCAATCTGGAATTCCTGAGGTGTTGTCCAATAAAAACGGATATGTTAAGGGGTGCCTTAATAGGCAAATACGAACTACATGTTGATCTGGGGTCATCGTGGATTTTTTGTGGATTTCATGGATTTTTCATTTTTGGCCAATCTCGCCCCTGCCATAATCCCTCAAAAGCTGTAAAGATTACAACTGGGTCACATGCGTAAAACTAGAGGTAACTGACCTGTGGCCGTTTGCCAGAATGATGTAGAATCGAAGAATGTAGAGGGAATCAAGAAAATTCAACATATGTTGAGCATGAAATCCATCATTAATTCAGCCAATAAAATAGTCGATAGTGGTTTTTTTTTGTGGAAAGCACATTGTGATGGTATGTATGTATATATTTGAATTGATTTAAATCTTATATTTGTCGCTCTGCAAAAAAAAAAGTGAAAAGTTTTAAATTCAGAAATGATTTTGTCTGCCTCATATCACGTGTAAATCTATTTAATTTCTGATTCATTGACTGGGATAAGATATGTGTAAATATTCTTGTCTATTTTTTGTGTACTCTTTAGTTGCAATTATGCACTTGTAGTACTATGAGAATTGATTGAGTTTATGCGTTGTTTTTTTTAAGGCTTATACATGTTTTGAAATGGTTGATTCGACTCTTCATCATCAGGATGACCTGATGACTTTTCATGAAGTTTTATCGGAAAGATTTTACTTTAATACCCCCTACCAACATGGGTCAGGAACAGCAACATCTTGGAAAATAACCAACCCTCCTTGATAACAACTGTCTAAATATGTGGCACAACCTGTTATTTCAAGATTTATGTCTGCAAAATCCATAAAAATGAGGCATAAATAAATATGTGAACACTTTGAGTATCTACATTGGAACACAGAAACTGCAAACTTTCTTCCTATATAAGCCTTGTGCATGAACATTTCCCGACTAAAGTCACAAAATTAAAGATTGTGCCAAGTACTTATACAATTCTGAACTAGGGGTGTGCATCGGAACCGGGTACCCGAGTGCCCGACCGTTCATGTCAGGAACCGGTTCCAGATTATGGAATCGAGTACCCGTACAACTTTACATTATCGCATAGTAACTTCCCGGAAAATGAAAAAGGAAAGGTTTCGAATGTTATTTGTCTGGAATTTTCTAAATTAAAACCCGACTACATGGGTAACCATGCAGCACATATTTCATGTTTATGACCGTGACGCTCACGAAAATTGACAATAAAGGGAATTTACCAATTGTGGTTTTTGTAGTCTGGGTATGGATAAAGAGCCTCGACCAGACATAATAGCATGCCTCATTCCACAATAAATACAACTGTATAAAGCTTCTGTCTTTTGTGATATGCCGGCGCATGCACGTACCGGAACATGTAATGGCGGAGAAGTAATCATGTTTACTGGACAGGCATGAGATTTTTCAGACTTTTGTCTGAAATAAGACTTTTGAATCTCGGAGAAAGACATTATTGCAACTTCCGGGATTGGAAGTTTTGGGTTGGGTTTCTTTAACGGGTACCCGTAGTTTTTTAATCAGGTACCCCGGTTCTTTTACTACCCGTAAATGCACACCCCTATTCTGAACACAAATGGATGGTTATTTTCCCACGATGTTGCTGTTCCTGCCTGATTTTGGTGGCAGATATTAAAGTAAACTCTTTCCGTTCTATCATTGGGCACATCGAGGCCTGATTTCATGGTATTGCTTACTGCAGCAGAAAACTCTAAAGATTCTGTGCTGGCAAGGTTAGAGCAGAATTTCTGCGCTGGCGCTGTCACCCCAATAATTGGCAGATGACACAAGGGGGAAATGCCGAATTAAATAAGGGGTAACTCGAGGTTGACCTTGGGGTTTTAAAGGGTTGGAGTGCCATGAACTGAAACTGTGAAGTACCCTTATTAAACCCACCCTTACCGTGGGTTTGAACCTCAAGTTACCCTTCCTTTTATTCTGAATTTTCCCCTAAAGCTGTAAAACATTGATGGCAGTGTATTACGCTGTGGTTTATGGCGAGACATTAACAGTTTTGCTAACCATCTTTTTTTCCCCGTTAAATTGAACTGGAAATAACAGGTGGTTCTATCTTTGGACTTTGCTACATGATGTATTTCAACTCTGTGTTTTGTTTGAAGTATCGGTACTTGCATGTACATGTAGTGAGTTTGCACAAATGTGTTGTGTCTGTATTACAGCAACCCAGATGCAAAATTTGCATTTTGCTTGCATTGTACATGTACATGTACACATTAGTCTGTTAGGTTCAACCAGGCCATGTTCTGATCAGTTATTTTATGGCTGTGGCTTCCGTTTTTGCCATGGGCATGCTACGGAGAATAGCCATAGCCCTAGTCAAAATGCTCGTTTTTGGACATGGCCTCGGAAGATTGTCAGTGGCCAATCTGCTAGGACCCTATAATTTCACTGCACTGTAAAACGCAGGATTTGTTTTGAATGAACTTTTATTTCATGTGAAATTCGGCCAAATTTAATGCAATTTGTAAATGCATTTCTCCTGCAAAATCTACAAGGTGAAATTTCCAATCAGTGACTGGATACAATTGGTTTTCAAAATTGACTGAAAAACACTTATTTGTGGTAAATATTTTTACGGAGTAAAATGCCATACTTTGTTTAGCAGGTGTGGGCAGTCACTGGGCAGTCACTGGGCAGTCACTGGGCAGTCACTGGGCAGTCACTGGGCAGTCACTGGGCAGTCACTGGGCAGTCACTGGGCAGTCACTGGGCAAAATTGTTCGTTATTACTTATTAAAGTATGGAATATGCATCTGTTCAGAATATAAATAATTCTTAATTTTGGACAAGATTTATGATTTTGTACAAGACAAGCCGTTTATGATTAATTTTCCACGTACATGTGACAAAACAACTTCAAACAATAAAATTCCAGGAAAATGTTACTTTTATTTTGTTTAGATGAATGCTACACAGATACAATGTACGACTCATTAAAAACCAGGGCCCAATTTCATAGCGCTGCTTAACGGTAAGCGGAAAATTTGCTTAAGCATTAGCGTATTTCATGGCCAAGTCGTGCTAACGCTTGCATGGAGATTTATATTGTTGCATCACTAATTTAAGCAAATTCTGAAGTTAGCGGGCTCTTCGCTGTGCTTACTGCTTAGTCGCTATGAAATGGGCGAGGGTTCCGTTAGCAGAAAATCGTGTGTTAAGCAGCGCTATGAAATTGGACCCTGCATATTGTGTACAATGTTTTATCTTTAATGTTTTGTATTTACATATTGTAACCATATTTTGATGTATATAATACATAGAAATGATTAAACCTTTTCTACGTGCAGAATACAAAATTATGATCAACTGTCCTGCATTGTGTATTTATAGAAGTTCTCCGATTTGTCCGAGTCTAAAACCCACAAGTCAAACTTAAATTCTTTTTCCCCACTGAAACACAATGAGAAATAAATAAAAACGTGATGCATTCAGTAAGGAGGGTTACCCTACAAAAATGCAAAGCTTGCCGAGTGCTAGTCCCCATTATACATGTATATTTAAAGGATGATCATTTCAACAGCCAGTTACGCACGGACAACAAATACAATGCCAAATTTATTTTCATTTCTGCTGTAAGAGATAAAACATTTTCAAAAAGTACTTCATTATTTTTTTTTTTCCTTTTCTGTGAAATTCTGTTTTCAAATATTACTTCAAGTAATTTGACACCAATTTGGGGGAAAATGTTTGGACAAAAGTCCCTATAAAAGAAAGTAAAATTCCGGTTAGGTTCTTTTTGTCAACAAAAAGTTTACCATTACTCCCTCCATCCAAAGAAACTATACTTTGGCATCAGACACAATGGAACATACCATATCTAGTTTGCTCCCCTTCAGATATTATCAAAGCTGTAATAAAGTATATACAAAAAGTTACATATCTACACAAGTATTTTCACACTCGCAAAAATCCATGTTGAGAGTAAGGGTGTAACTGGGGGTACACAAATTAAAAAAAATTAATACATTTTTTTTTGGGGGGGGGGGGGGGGGCAGTTCAGGGAGGTACAATGGCAATCTCCAATGGGAGAAGCATTTGTGATTATCTGGCAATTTATGAATATTCTTTTTTCTTAATCTGAAAAGATCAACACATTTCCAACTGTTTCCAAAATCACGTTCTCAGTAACTGGCTTACTTTCAAAAACTATTCTATCCCCCAAATTTTCGGCTTCAAGTACTGCGGCTGGATCAGAAGTGAGACATTGGGTCTTCGAAGCGCTTCCTCTTCATTCGGAATGCCTCCATTTCTTCTTCCGTGGGTTCTTTAGTCTCCATGGCTCGTAGGGAGTTGTATGGCCGCTTACGCTCATCCATGGCCAGGATTCGCTCCGCATCGCGCTGGCTCTGTGCCTCTTTCTTCAGAGCCTGAAAAACAGAAGAAAAAAAACTCACTTTTTATTTATTGATTTTTTAAATATTTTTTTATTGAAATCACCCAATACAAGGCTAAAAGGATTACGATCAGAGGTGGTAGGGTTGGCGACATTTTAAATTGCCAACCCTACCACCCTTACGGTTTTCCTGGACCCCGATCAAATTAAGGATGATTCTTCAACAGATTCTAGAGAAATTATCCCAATTTCCAGACCTACAGACCCAGGTGGGGTAACTTTTACCGTCGGTGAGACAATCACACCTACCCCCTATAAACTATATTTTTGAAACAACTCAAAAATATTGCCAAGCTGCTCCAGAGTGTGCAAAAGTTGGTGGAATGGAATGATAGAGACTTTAAATCATCCCCTCAAAACGGACCCCTGATAAATATTTTGAAAGAACGGGTTATTCTCCGCCTTATTTTGACATGCCCCCTTCCACCTTTCAGGATCCCAAATCTTTCTCTAAATATGACCTGCACGATTTTGGGGAACACGTCTCCTACCTCCAGAAGTTTCTTCTGTTTTATTGCCTCCTCGTCCTCCTCGCTGTCGCTATCGCTCTCACCGCTGCTGCTATGGTGACGTTTCTTCTTCTTCTTGTTCTTTTTCTTGTTCTTTTTCTCCTTCCTCCTTCGTTCTTTCTCCAGCTTGTCTTTGTGTTGCTGTAAACAAAAAAATCCCAGGATCATTCAGGTTCGTTTTAGTGAAGATGAACACGTGTAGCAGAACTACACCAATAATTTGTTTTTAATGGCAATCGGGTTCCAAACATCCAATTCTTTTTAAGCGGTAGAACTGTGAAACAATTTCTGGGTGTCTATGTATTGTTTTAAGCATATATGTAATCACACCATTTCTGTCCTGAAATTCTTTTTGATTTAAATGAGATTTCGTGTATTTTTAAATATCTTAAATTCCTATTTTTCTTTAACCCTACATCATTTTTTCTGCCATGTAACCTGAATCCTCCAATGTTTGTTACTGCGGACCACCAGTCTTGTTGACTTGACTTGAATCGGACTCAAGTCGCAAATTTTTTGACTTGAGACTTGACTTGACTTTGACAAAAAATGACTTGGGACTTGACTTGACTTGAAAGAACATGACTTGTGACTCGACTTGACTTGAATAAATTTGACTTGCTGACATTAACACTTCTGTTAAAATAAACACAAACATACAGGTATCAGTTTCTTATTAAAAGCCTATAGTGCATATATAGCAAGCTGGGTGTCCAGTACGTATGCAGGGCCGCAGCGCTGGCCGAGCTGCATGGAGAATTGTCGAAATGGCACACCAGGTTGATTTTGTACAGTGCATGCGTGCTAGCCTATGCATTGTCATTTTGTCATTGGAATTTTTATTTACCAACAATTGACTCGAGACTTGCTACTTGACTTGACTTGACTTGAGAAAAAAATGACTTGGTTACAACACTGGGGACCACTGCCTGAATCCTGCAAAATCCTCCAGTGGGTTTTGGATAAACACCCCAGGAATCCTACACGAAGTCACCCACCTCCATCAGGGACTTGGGCTGTTCCTTGTCACTCTCTCTGGGATTCTGGCTGGGTACAACAATCTCTACCCTGGATGCTTGCTGACCCGCTTGCCCCGTGCAGTACGACCCCCTGACCGTGGAGTGACAGCAGGCATAGCCCCATCGGAAGTCCTTCCAGTACGATCCCCACACACTCTGTTGGGGAAAAATATGGGAGCATTTCATATTGTCAGATGCGGTATTGATTGCGGCACCGTTTTTCTTTGCGGCGCCGCATTCCTTACCTCAAACCTAGCTGACGAATGGGAAGCCAGGCGGCTTGAGTAACTGAGTAATCACGAGGTCAAAACTGGAGCTTGGAGCTCATTAACCTTAACCCCCTAGGCATTTTTACTAGGAGGCTTCCTCGACCTGTCAAAATCCAACACTGTGCAGTAAACCTATGGCACATTTTTTTGACTTGGACAAATTGGGGCATCAGAGCTCCATGTAAAGTAATGGTGCCAAGGCCCTACAGTCCTGAACCCATCAAAATTAGACAAAACCTGCTTTTGGAGTTTGTAAGGCTTGGGGTAGTTAGGGTTAAAAGCCAGCGTGCTTGTCAAAAATTTCAACTAGGCAGTGGTCAGACCATGGACAAACTAGTGGGGGGGTCTTGTTGCAATGAATGTTCAAGAGACATACAATCCGAATCATGCGATTCTACTCACTGTGTGATTATTGGTCAAGACGTCCTCTTCATATTTGGACTTGACCTTTGCCCTCTCCTGACCCTTGATGACATTGCCGTGCCTGGAATATTCAACGTAGTCCTCCTGAAGAGATAACATTGGACATCAAAGGAAAGATGAGAAGGGTCCTCATGAAAATCAGGTTCACGATCAAAGATGGAAGATGAATTATGTGAAAATGATGCACTGGTCAGTGAAATTGCTTTTGATGGCCTCAGGAAACTAAATATCCTACTTAAAAAAAAAAGATAGCCAGAAGTGATGGTCTTACTAATCTTAAGCGGGAAACCTTATCATTTTTCAAGATAACTCTTTGTCTAAACTAATAACGCCCTGCGAAGGTTTTTTCGAAAGAGTGAGGCATGAATATTTTTCCTGAAATTTTTTCCTGCATAAAAAGAAAGTTTGGTTTGTATGCGTCTGACTAACCGAACAGCGAGACACATAGGAAATTCATTGGTTCATTTAAAAAAAACAATCTGAAGACACATTTTTTTTTTTAAATTGCTTTTAGTAAGATATCGGTTATAATTTTTCGATTTAAGGAATCTTCTCTTGTTTTTGAAAGATTTTTTTGAGTTAGTTTTAGTGTTTAATGAATTCATTACCAGTAATTTTAGCCATTACAACTTTTAGCCATTACAACTTTCAGTATTACTTTAGCTTTGACGGGAGTTTTGGCTCATTTCAAAATTACCATGCTTTAAACAATAATATTCTTAATTACCAGACATTTTCTGCTAAAGAATGCTTTATCGTTATCGATATTTCAATTTTTTCTGAACTGTTCATTTTCTTAACTCTTATGTACATCACTTAAAGGCCTTTTTTGTTTAAGATGGAAGGTGTTTTACAAATAAGTTGGTGAGGCTGGTCACAATTTTAGGTTGCCAGCCCTACCACCCTTACAGTTTTCATGGGTCCAGATCTAAATAGAGGATAACTGTTCAAATGCCAAAGAAATTATCCCAATGTTCAGACCTATAGACCCAGGCGGGGTACCTTCCACCGTTGATGAGACCAACTCACTCCCCCCATATTATTAATACGACACAAATAGGCATCTTATGTAGTCGAGTCTATCACAAGTCCCTGCAAGTCCATCACAAGCCCTCCAGTCGTAATTCCAATCACAAGCTATTCAAATGAGCTTTGACAAAGGCATTCCTTTGTCATTGTTCATCCAGTTACTTGTAACCGGCTTCATGAAAGGACTTCTGACTGGACTTGCGAAAGGACTTGTGAAAGGACTTACGGGGACTCGACTACAACTCTGACTTTCAGCTTACCGTTTGAGCCAGGAGAAGTTCCCGCGGTGGAGCTTCAAGATGTACTTCTCCTCCGTACTAGGGGTAAACAAACATCAATATAATCATTAATTCAGGGGTGAGATTGGCCAAAAATGAAAAATCCACAAAATCCACAAAAAATCCACAAAAAATCCACAAAAAACCACCAAAAAATCCACGAGGACCCCAGATCAACATATAGTTCTTATTTGCCTAAAAGCACCCCCCTTAAAATATCCGTTTTTATTGGCCTATATCCACTTTTACAGGTACAAACAAATCTTTAGGACAACACTTCAGGAATTCCAGATTGCAAAAGAGATTCTTTAAGAATTCTGGAATCCCGAATTTTGTTTATGTAATTAGTAAGAATCCTGACAAATTTTGCCCCCGTTAATTAAAGATGCTCTTTTCCATGCTTTTTGGGCATGGCACCCCGAAAAATAAATCTTCAAACTGAATTCTTTCTAATTTGAATTCATTGAAATTGAATTCATGGAAAGTGCCTTCATCACAGATAAATAAATCTTGGAAAGACGGAATACTGAAATAATTAAGACAGCTTCCAAGATGGGATTTTCACAAAAGAGACATCATTCCGATTTATTGTAGACATTTCCATGTTTTCGAAATATAAATTATCCTGGAATGATAGAAAAACTGAAATATCTAACACTTTTTTTTGTTTGTTATGGAAGTGAATAAGATCTCTTAGATATGCAAGTTCTCCATCATTCCATGAGAATTTATCTCGGAAATGTGGAAATATGGATAGCCACTTAAAGCTTCCACAGAAAATAGTTTTTTATCAAAAAAAGTTTTAACACTATTTGACTGGAAGATCTGTCATCGATTTCACCAAACTTATCTCGTCTTAATTGTTAAGAACTTGCACAATCACCATAGTGACTTGTATTGTGACATCACTTGTTGCTTAGCACTTAATGAAATCAGGTCTTGGAGACATTTAAATAAAATGTTACCCTTTCCAAGATGCTGCCTTTCTGGTTGGCCTTGAAGTCATCTTTCTTGACGGAGAATTCCTGGTGGAGTAACTCCAGTTTGGTAGGTTCTGCTTGGAGGTGAACGTCTGTTCCCCTTTCGGATGCATCCCACGCAAACACTTCACAAAAACAATCATACAATGCTCAAACAATAGTCAAAACTAAAAGAAAATCCAATAAAGTCACAACACTCAAGATCTATTTTTTGAAAAGAGGTATCCTTATGATATACACCAGACTTGACTGACAGCTGAGGCATCTTTTGATCCAGCCGTGAATAAGTACAGATTAGTGTGGGAGGGGCTACAACCAGGCCTGGCCTGGCAGAGGCTGGGCTTTATTGATTAGTTGGGGCTTTATTGATTAGTTGATGCTCTATTGTTAGGTGATTTGTGGCTCACAATAGCAAGAGTAAAAGCCCGAAGGCCCAGGCATGGCTGGGCTTTTCAAAGGCCTGGCCCGACCACAGATTAACCACTCCTCCCTAAGGCATCTGTTATTTAAGTCATTCCATATCTTAAAAAATAGAGCCAATTGATAATTGTAAGCATCATTTCCGTATTCAGTGACCCCAAATTTAATAGTAAAGATAAGATTGGCTACTTTTACGTGTATTTTCGAAGCATTTTGGCTGTAGAACAGTGTCATTAGTCTTACAGCTTTTCATTCACGATGGTGATAATTTCCTTCATCAATGGTTTGAACATTTTTTTTCAGTACAACCTATGCTACTACGTCCGTGCTCCAACTAAACATTTCTATTACACTTAAATGGATTTGCCTCTACTGACAAATTATAAAAAACAAACTATTTTTTGGACTAAAAAAGCACTTAAAAAACTGCACTCTGCATTCCATTTGGTCTTCCTAAAATATATTTTATGTGCTGCGTGTGAAGATTGATATAAATGAATACTGTAGGAAATGCATGTGTCCCAGCTCCTAATTCGAAATTGGAAACTTCTTAAATCTGTTACTTGCCGTCGTTTGATTTGATTGTATCTCATGTTAACCTCTTAACATACGGATGACAGCCATAGAGTACCGAAGTCTGACGTCAGTTGCCGCGGCAATGGTTCCAAACACATGCAGTTTAGAATGTATTCTGGTTCCAAACATTGCATTGATTGACGTCATCACTTCGGTACTCTATTGCCCCGGGTTGAAAAAGACCACCTAGCAAGTTGTCATCCATACGTGCATGACTGCACGTACTCAATCCATTCATGTTTTAACAATATTGTTCTTGCATGGGAGTGTAATGAATAGATGGAGCTTTTTCAAACAAAGCTTTCATTCATACGAAAGGGGAGGCTCCAAGTGCGATGAATAGGACCACTCTATTCAGTGTGGTGCCTATTGTTTGCATTTACGCTTGGCTGCACAGCTAGCCCCGTTCTTGGCATACCCGCCCCCCCCATCAATAACAGCCGGACACATGGGGTTAATACAAAGTAATTCAATTTGAAAATTTATTTTTTTCAGGGGTAATACACCCCACAAGCAGACATACCACCTTTAAGATTTAGTGACCCGTCTAAAAATAACTTATTGTAAAAATGAATTAAAGCAACATGCAAAACTACATAAATATCTGTGAATTCACACATATGTTTATATACCCCCAAAAAACGTCATAACAGCACACATTGTCTGAAAATGATAACCTTTTGGATGATAATTGATAATAAGCCTTTTGCGCGTTGATTTGCATAGATCCTTGTACCCCGTCTTCGCTCAATCTAAGATGCACAGTGTGCGCCGGTCGTTGCCAGACTGATCATTATTATGCACGTCAGTACCGTTGTTGCTAGACCACGTGATTCGGGGCAAGCCGCAACGTGGCGACGCACGGCCAGTGGTGGTTTCCCTGTCTGGTATCTGGAACTACCGCTGGGTGAAACAGCGCACGATAGAGATTGTCACCACTCTAAAACACAACAACTGCTCGAATTGTTACAGTACATGTTGTATGTTCTTCTCGAAACGCGGCCTATTTTTAGCAATTATAGTTTCTTTAATGGATAACAACTTCGAAGGTTGGAACGTGAAGAAACTGCAGACATTTCTTCAAGAGAGAGGGGTTTCAATAACGGGTTACCCGAAGAAAGGACTGGTTGAACTGTGCAAGTGCGTGGCCAATCTGAAATTGACAACCGACCCAAATCTTTCAAGCCCCAACTTGACAAAAGATTGAAAGACGCTGGCTGCACATTTTCCGACCCATTTAATCTTCCTGGATTCACGAAGGATTTCTCGAATATACCAGATTTCAGACTATACGATGTCTTTAATTATTTGATTTGTTTTCGAGCGGATTACGACCGACGAAAACTTATTCGTAAATATACAAAAACAATTTCTGCAAGACCAGTCACTTACGTAAAAACCGATAATGAGACCTTGCTCAACAGAATCTTTCTTCATCCAACCTTTCCCACAAATACAAAAGGAATGGAAAGAGAGATTTTGTTGATGCCTTTACAAATCCTCCCCCCCCCCCCTCCCCCAGATAAGTTCGGACTCGCTGCGGCTACTTGTTGGAATGATCCATCAAAGAATCCACTGATTATTCTTCTAACGTAGCCAGCACATACCAGGACTGTCATCTTGCAGAAATAGTGGCTAAAACTGACTCCCTTGAAGCGTATTCCACTTTTTAAAAAAGAAAGAAATTACGCTTTGGGTGGGTCAGTCACACACCCACACGGCTGGCATACCCACCAACCTATTCGTAAATATATACAAAAACAATTTCCAACCTTTCCCACAAATAAAAAAAGAATGGAAAGAGAGATTTTGTTGATGTCTTTAACAACCCCCACCCTCCCTACCCCCTAAACGAACTTTGACTCACTGCGGCTATTTCCTGAGATGATCAACAAAATAAGATAATCTGATCATTCCTTGAATTTTGCCTGCACACACCGGTTCTTTCTTGCTATTTTCAAAATTTAAAAAGCACTTCATCTTGTAAAGAACAAGAAGTTCAACCAAAATTAACAATCGGTTTAATAACCAAGGCGGCCCTGAAACAAAAAGTTCCATCACATTGACTCAACATCGTAACACATAGTCTGCATGTATGATTACGCCCCCTCCCAATAAAAACAAAAACAAAATTGTTCATCTCCACCGCGCTAGATGTCGAAGCTGGTATTGGGTCGGTGTAGTCATCTGTTGGCCCATTGCCACCGACGAAATGTTTGGAGCAAATGTAAGTATTGTAAGTTACATTCTCCGCCGAAAAGTCTTTTCTGGAGCAGTTTTTTATCCAACGGAGACACTTCTTACGGTTCGACTTCGGCTTCGGAAAGGGTAGCCACAAACGCCATTCATGTGGAGACGGTCCGAAAAGCGCGAGTCGCTGTTGCATATGTTCCGCAAGAAAAGTGCTTCTTCGCAGGCATTCTCAAGCACTATAAAATCTCACAAACTTCGTATTTTATGTTAATGTCTAGATTCTAACAATAACCAGTACTAGAGTCTGACAAAATCTGCGTGGAAATTTATCGTTTTAAAGTGACAAGAAACGTATGAATCGCGTACATGTACTTCGATCACGGCAAGTGGACATATGCGATATGCATTGACATTGTGTCTGCACGCGCGTATGCGAGAAAGCTTGCCCCGAATCACGTGTCGTGGCAACAATCACTACGCAGCGGGGTCAAAGTACGGGTCACTCGCAAAAGGCTTATTGTCACTCACGCTGTGCAGTCGCCATCTTCTTTGTGTCTCCGGTCGCTCGAACAAAATTATCACCTGCCATTTTGGAACTGCAAAAAATGATAGACACAGGGCGTTTCTTAAACCTTGGCTTCGGCTTGGGCTTGGGCTTCGTCTCCAGCTATTCCCCAGTCCCATTGCCAATCTGAAGCCTTGAATACGTAAATATATTAACAGACTCTGGCTCCGGATTAAAACATCGGACTTTGATATATATGCAGCAAAAAACAGTATCCAAGATCTTGCCAAATCTGGGGACATAAAATTACGTGAAGTTGAAGCCCGAGCCCTAGCCAAGGTTTGAGAAATGTCCACAATACTTCACAAACTACAGTACCATGAGTATGCTCACTCCCAAACCCAAAGCCCTTTTTTATTTTAAAGGGACATATTGGCTTGAAGGTGCCCAATCGGTATGCGACCATCCCTGGAAAATGTTTGAACATCGGATGAAAATACTTTTGGAGACGAAAGTTTGGTTCAGAAAAGTTAGACCGTTGGAAACTGAATAGAACGACTATTTTTTCGTCAATGATTTTCAGACAAACAGCGAACTTTCCAAAGATGGTCGTATAAATTTTCCTCAATTGCCGGTTGGGGCGACACATGATGCTCGAAAAGAGTGGGTTCGGGCGACACAGTCGAATAGGGCGACACATAACTGTCGTCCCATTGTGAAAGTCGCCCTTTGGAGTGTTTTTTAGTAGGGTGCGTGGGGAAAGTGCTCTAAATGGGCGACTCGTGCGTCGCCCTTTTGGGGTTATTTCGGGCAGAGTCGCCTGTTTGCCGCATGCACAATAATTATAATTATTATATTCCACTTTCTAATGATCATTCCAACCATAGCTTTTTCATGTATTGACCAATCGCAGCCACACACGCTCAGACGTCTGTCACTTTTGTTGGACATTTGTCGGACCACAATCACGTCTATGATTGGTCAATACAAGGGGAGGAGCGTAATTGAGTTTTCTTGACTTACTCCTCTGCGTTCTGGTCCCTGAATGGGTTCTGCCTCATGGAGCGAGTCTTAGGGTCATAGTACGCCGAGTTGGGATCAAGGTTGTACAGATACTGAAAGAGGACGAGAAGTGCGTCAATACACAACTGGTTCAAAATGGGGCAAAAAGAAATTGTCGGCATCAAAGTACTTGACCAGAAACCAGACTATCAATATGTGCACAAAGATCGGTAATCGCTTGAAAATTTAAACAGGATTTCGGCCCTTCCTGACGTGATCTTTAGTCCAGTATGCTAAAGAGCTTTCACCTTCAGACATTGGTTTATACTGCATTGAAGATGTAAACATCACACACACAAAAACCTGCATGGCATATTTTTAAATGAGGTAATGCAAGAAATTATGAAATCACAAAAAATGGGAGAATGTTACAAACAAACATGTAAACATACATACACGTGACATGTGTACCACGTACCTTCGCTGTGTCTTCTCGGATTCTCAGGTTACGTACTGTAATACGTCTGTCAAAAAAACCCAAATACAACAAATTATATAAATCCAATCCACTTAACTCTAACCCACCTCAATCCACCAAAATCCTCCTTGCAGTCTTGGAGGATTTTGGAGGATTGAGGATGAATGGTATTTCAAGAAAAAGAGGATTTTGGAGCATTGAGGATGAATGGTGTTTCAAGCGGAAGATTTTGGAGGATTAAGGATGAATGGTGTTTCAAGCGAGGAGGATTTTGGAGGATTGAGGATGAATGGTGTTTTTAAGCAGAGGATTTTGGAGGATTGAGGATGAATGGTATTTCAAGAAAAAGAGGATTTTGGAGCATTGAGGATGAATGGTGTTTCAAGCGGAGGATTTTGGAGGATTAAGGATGAATGGTGTTTCAAGCGAGGAGGATTTTGGAGGATTGAGGATGAATGCATTTTTTTGGGGCAGGGCAATCGGAGGATTTTGGAGGATTGAGGATGGTTCCTAGCAAAACGTGTCTAGGGGGTTAGGGTTAATTCATCTCCTGCAGTAAATTTCACTTGGTTTTTAGATGAAATATTGTTTATAAAATACACCTTTAAGCATTATTTACTCAGCTATACCGAGAATTGTACTGCCATCTGTCAATCCAAACATGGTCTGTCGAGTAAGGCATGTATAGCACTGTTCGCTATTAGCCAAATGACCTAAAGATTGATCCCTAGAATTTAGTTTAGGGCGGGCACAGACAAGACGCAGAGCAATCATCCAAACGTGCCTTGTATGTAAATGACACCACCTGACCTATTCAACTTAACCTGAACATGCATCGCACGTACGTTTCCATGGCACGTATCCATAGTATCCCAGGTCAGACCATGTCATGATCACCGGTTGAAAGTTTCATGCCCACGGGATATGCACCACTCACGAACTTCATACAATGGAATACTTGTCAATGCAATGGGGCAAATGATTAAATGTCATGTGACTAAATTCCACCAACCAAATGACACGGATCTATTTAGGTGTTGTATAAACATAACTTGTTACTCTAGGTAATATTTTGACCATGTTTTTTTCAGTGGAAGATTACCACTGGTTCACAATAATGTGAGAACACTCTGCTTACCTTTTACTGTCAAAGTTGGTACCCGGCATGTCAAAATCATCCGCGTACTTATCGTCATCAGCGTCACTGTTATCACTGTCTCGCTCCTGTGACGTCAAACAAAATATACGAACCATTAGGGCCCAATTACATGGCTCTGCCTACCCACGGGTGAGATTTGCCAAAAATGAAAATCCACAAAAAATCCACGAGTTTGTATTTGCCTAAAGGCACCCCCTTAAAATATCTGTTTTTATTGGTGTCAGCGTGAACTAGATGCGTGTCAAGACATCGCGTGCGTAATTCCCAGAGTATAGTGCCCGATCCGGCACTAGACTCAAAATGTTTGACTGTTTACAGCGCCCTTTGGAGATTGCCAAGGCTCATCATAAAATGAAAAATGGCGGCATCTGGCATGGATCATGATACTCCTGTCAAAAAAACCTTGATTTACCCCTGAATTAAAACAGTTCAATTGTACAACCATGACATTCTTTTTTTCTTATTTTATATTTTGGACAGAGGTATGTTATAAAACACATATGAACTGGCATAATTCGGTCACTAGTGCACATCTATGCGCCACGAGGGACTATGAGGGTGAGTTCGAGCGTAATACTCGTGTTAACACGAGTATACTCTTGAGCAAACGAACGGCAGGAGTATGACCGGAGTATGACCCGAGGGTAACCGAGAGTATACTCCCGCTCAGACCGAGAGTATACTCCTGCACCGGAGGTGTCCTCACGTTATTGTTTCCACTTAACATTTTAAGATGGCGGAAAGTAAACATTTCGGACTTTCCCAATGAAGTTTTGTTATCGTTTTTCGATTGTCGAATTTATTTTTGGATTATATATTGTCATAAATATGATACATAAGGGAAAATGTTAAACTATGTTCAAATTTGTGTGCACATCCAATGGAAGATTGTTCGCGTAGTTGGCAAACGTTGGCAACGTTCGCGTGAGTGGAACGCAGCTCTAACTTTTACAGTTCGCGCGAAGCGGTTCGAGAGTAATGCGCACGCAACATTTTCCTTCACCAGCGAGTATCAAGAGTACATGCTCGAATGCACCCCATGTGACCAGAAGAGGGTCCTATTTCCCGATGCCGAAGGCCGAGGGAAATAGGACCCTCTTCTGGTCACTCACGTGCACCAGTGACCTCATAGCCAGTCCATGTGTATACGATGCTTACAGGGTAAACAATGAATTTCTGAGCCAGTGCTGTAAGCTCAGAAAAAGGACTAAGTGCAAAATGGTTAGCAGAGACATGAAATTAGGCCTAGTATTTAGGCTTTACAAACAAACAAAAATAAGAATGTTCATGTTGTCATAGTCCGCCTAGTGTAGTCAGGCAAATAAAGTACTTACTCAACAAAAACCTAACCGGAGGAACCAAGCTGGACAAGCCGGTGGAACATTTACCATGAAAATATCTGTAGAACAGACTAAGAGTAGCAACAGATCTCCAGTGAGAGAGTGATTGTAAGGATGAGCCCAACTCTTCTCCAACCAAATTAACAATGCACTTCTGTACTCTATCTCATAAAAGATAAGTGACAATCAGAAGCACCAGCCAAGATGTGGGAACAGTACTCCATAAGAGGACGTATACATGTTCCAGTACACATACCAGTTTGTCAGTAGATAGTTCTCCTGAAGCCATATCCTGAAGTTGTTTCCCCTTGAGCTGTTTCTTTGCCTGGTAGAAACAAATGGAAAACCACACACGATTCATTACACTTTGCTACGGCCAAAATAAATTAATTAATTCTGCTTCCGATTACATGGCATTTGAAAATAGGGTAGGTAGGTAGGGAATTTTTTTGGGGCACTTTTTTTGTGCTGATTATAGGTTTTTATTTTTGTGCTGATTATTAGGTGTCTACGTGTAGACAAGGTTTAACCCTAACCCCCTACATTATTTTTCCCCCAAGTAACCTGAATCCTCCAACATCCTTTGATTTCAAAGTGTTCAAGCTGCATGTAACCTGAATCCTCCAAAATCCTCTTATTTGGACCATTGCATGAATCCTGCAAAATCCTCTAGGGGTTTTCATAAACACCCTAGTAACCTCAATCCTCTAAAATCAACCAGCATCAGATTGGGCCTGATGACCTGGATCCTCTATTTTCCTCCAGAGGCAAAAATCTTCTGATGCCCTCAATCCTGCAAAATCCTCCGATGCTTCAACTTCCAAAGACCCTCACAATCCTCCAAATTCCTCCATTTGGCAAAGAGGATTTTGGAGGATTTGGGAAGGTTAGGGTTAAAGGTAGTATTTGCAGCATTTAGGGTGTTTTTTTTTTACTTTTTTCTCGAATTTTTTTTTTAGGTCCTGGGCTGTTAAAATAGGTTATGTAGGGTAACCGGAAGCAGAAGTATTTCTTTTTTGGCCTAAGGCCTGACAGAATTGTATGTCAGAGAAGAATGCACCATTATCTCACCAACTGAATGTTTTTGAGAATCACAGAATGTCTCTTTTCCCAGTCAAAGCAAATGCTGCATTCCTGCTACTCTAAATCAGTTGATATTGTCAAACAAGCCACAAGGGAATTTTGAATGAATTTTCAAAAAGAAAACTTTTAGGAGCGGGATTTGAACCTGCGACCTAGGGAACACCGTACCGGCGCTCTACCAACTGAGCTATCTTGCCCTATGTTGGTGGTCTCCCAAATTGTCAGTATCTTTGTTCAGAGGGTGTTAGTCAGAAGTAGGGCAACATAGCTCAGTTGGTAGAGTGCCGGTTTGGTATTCCGGAGGTCGCGGGTTCAAATTCTACTTTGAAAATGCAAATTAGTTGAATTAGAAATGACAGGAATTTGATGCTTGAAGCTGGCCTAAGATTGCATATAAGCAGAAAAATAACACAACATTGATTTTTCAAACATTTGGATAAAAATATCCGACAATTTTGTTTCACAAGACACTTAAACCCACCTCTTCTATTTTAGCATATTCATCCAAGACAGCATCATACTCCTCTGGATTGTAACCATTCCACCTGTCTCGCTTCCCATCATAATCAAAGTCCAATTTTGGCTGCAAGTGTTCGTCGGGAGCAAACTGTTCCCCCGTGTACTTGGCGCCGACTTTGCGAGGTCTCTGGATTAAACGCACACAAATAATAAATTCTTTAAATATTATGCAATTTCTGTAACACCTCCCAATGTTAGCGTAAACAGTCCCACAATGCAGTTTATCCCCTTGCCTCTGGCTGTTATTGATGGGGGGCTGGTATGCCAAGAACGGGCTGTGCAGCCAAGTGTAAACGCAAACAATGGCACCACGCTGAATAGAGTGGTCCTATTCATTACACTTGGCCCCCCTCCCTTTCATGTAAATGAAAGCTTTGTTTGAAAAGCTCCATCTATTCATTACACTCCCATTCAACAACAATATAGCTGAGACATGAATGGATTGAGTACATGCAGGAATGCGAGTACAGACAACAGGCCAGGTGGTCTTTTTCAAACTGCAGCTATGGCTGTCGCCGGTATAAGCCAGTTCGGTATCTTAAAGGTCAAAGGTTATTCGGGATAAAATTGCTGTCGCAATGTCACGCCATGTTAAGCGAACGCGCATTCTGATTAAATTTAACACGTGCACGTTGTGCAACCACACGCGCACGTTAGGTCACGCGGGTCATTCGAGATAAAATGTCATTGTGCACATGCGCAGTTGAAATGCCGAAGTGGCTTATTAACCCTAACAGCCCAAGGCTTTTTACTAGAATCCTTCCCTAACCACACAAACTCCAACACTGTGTAGTAAACCAATGGCACATTCTTTGTACTTAGACAAAATCAGGGCATCAAGTCCCATGCAAAGTGATGGTGCCAAGGCTCTACAGTACCCAATCACACAAAATTCAACACAAATGGGGTGTTTGATTTTGGCAGGTTAGGGATGGTTAGGGTTAAAGAGGGTCTAAGGGTTCATTATATTACCTCTATGCAATCTTTCTTCTTGTGCGTCAAGGCTCCGCAGTTTTCACAGGCACCTTTCCTATACTTGGTTGAAACGGTTCCCTGAGAGAAAACAAAATGAAAAGAATCTAAAATCTGGATTGTTTGACGAATTCTTAATTCTACAACAGCGAACTTATCTGACAAGCATGATAGCAAGTCCATAGCAAAAACAATTAGCACAATTTAAATTTCAACTTAAAGGTATGATACAGCCTTCTTGAAAAGTTTAAATTCAAAGTATATCTGAAGACCTCCAAAAATGCTGTTGCTTATTTGGATTTCAACAGCCGACATAATCCCTAATGAACGTGCACAAAATCACAGTTACAACGGGAAGGGTTTTCAGTATTCTCTTGTGACTCGGTTCACAGATTGAGCTCAACCTTTCACAGGTTTATTTCATATTAAATTCCACGTTGTATGACCACTGCCTGTAACTGTGTCAACTCTGCCAATGCTATACATTCCTTTAACCCTAGACCCCAGGCATTTTTACTAGGAAGTGTCCTCAACCTGTCAAAATCCAACACTATGCAGTATACCTATGCAGTATAGCTCCATGTAAAGCAATGGTGCCAAGGCGCTACAGTCCTGAACCCATCAAAATTCAACACAACCTGCTGTTGGAGTTGGTAAGGCTTGTTCGGGTCTTGACCCCTTGTTTTGAGAAAGTGAAGCTCAAAGTTTGTATAACCCGAGTTCACAAAAGAAATCACCACCCAGAAATACATTGTATTTAACCCCTTGAGCACGGTATTTTACGGGAGACGTCGGGGGTGTTGCATGCAGCGGCTCTGGCAGGCAGGCGAAACGGCCACAATGTGTTTGTGCAGTCAATCATGACATACACAATATTGACAATAATCCAACAATGGATTGAAACTGCACAAACAGCGGCCAATGGCGTCATCCGGCCGGGTGGCACTGTTTTTTCCCGCCATATGGCTTCTTCCGTACGCAAAGGGTTAAAGACAGACCTCAGTTTTAAAACTCTGGGATATGATAAAATAGGGCCTTTTCAAATGTAAAAATGTTTTATAAACTCCCAATACTGACATTTCAGTGAAAAATTGTTTCTGTTTATACAAGTCAGAAAGCTATAGTGCAAATCTCTTCTTGTTGTATGCTACCAGGTCACAATTATAAACATCAATTAACGCGACAGAAAAAAAACCAACCAAATAACCGAGTACTCTGATCTAAGCTTGAGTTTTTGGACATATACCTCGCGTACTCCCTTCTTGTACCATGACGCAATGTCCGAGAATTTCTGCTCCTTCTCTTGTTGAGGTCTTTGATGTTTCAGGGTCGGTTGGCCGTAGCCAACGTACCACGGCACGGTGGAAATGTACTGAGGGATGTGAGGGTTGATATCCCTGTATTGAAGACAAGGAATGACAGAATAGAAAAGGTGTCAACGGAACAATATTTCCAAGTTTTATGCTTTTGACTGCAGCTGTACAATGCACTATGGAACAGCACAGAAAACCCTTCTCACAGGCCTTGGAATCAAAAAAAAAATAATATCATTTTGAGTCAATGGACCTCAAGTGCAGCATGTGTTATCTGTTGGATGGATGATGCAATATCACATTATGGAATGGGTGGGGCAGAGGGGAGAACAGGTGGGGTGGGGGACAAGTGCGTCCAAGTGCAGGAATATTCGGGAAATTATCACTGGTAAAAAGAACTTACTTAAAAATCCACCTACCATGTCTCACCCCAAACTTATCTTTTGTGTGGACAGACCCTTAACCTTAACCCTACTAAATCCAACAAAATCCAACAATGGTAAAAAGCTGTTGTAATTTGTTGGATTTAGCGGTCAACACAAACTACATGGTGTGTTGGCTATTGTATTCAGCAGGGTAGCATTTACATGTACCTGTTGAATTTTGTTGTATTTAGGAGAGTGGAAGCAGACTTCTAGTAAAACAATAGTTGGAATTTGTTGGATTTGGTAGGGCTCATACAAACAAATGCCTGTTGTATTTCGTTGGATTCAGCAGGGTAGCTGCAAAATGCCAAGGCTGGTGTGTAGGTGGTACACGGCAGAATCCAACCAAATTTGCTGTTGGGTTTTGTTGTATTTAGCAGGCTTCTCATTTCAGTTTTGTTGGAAATTGTTGGATTTAGCAGGGCCATATGAAAAACACTTCAGGGCATTGGGATTTAATAAAAAAAATCGAATTCTTGGAACTCATGATTATTTATATGCAGTACCATATGACCCTATGTAAAAAAACAAATAGTCCGTATAAAGAGGATGAAAATTGAGATGAAGTACAAACCTTCCCTCTTCATCGGTCAGCGCAGGGGCAGTTCCGGCTTTCCGGGCCTCCTCCAGCTCCTTGGCTTTCCTCCAGTCCTCTCGCTTGGACTGCTGGGAAGGCTCCATGGAGGTATTGATGGAGCCGGCTGCTGCCGAGGGCAGCACGCCAGGACCCTGCATGGACATGACTGGGCCGGGAGTGATACGGCCTGGGGGGCTACCGTACCTTCACCGTTTAGTACAAGTATTTACCACAGACGAATGCTGTCACTTGAGTAACCTTGGAAAGAACAAGAAAAAAAAAAAGTATAAGATTAAGGTAAAGCTAATAACAACATGGCTGAATTTATCTTTCTCTGTTCCTAGCTCAATTGGTGATTGTGTAGTGTATGTATTGTAGGGCCCTGTTCCCTATAACTAACAAAAATCCACTTTTAGGTTATTGGAATTGCCAAACTAGTTTAATAGCGACATTACAAACCAACAGCCTATGCACGCCGGCGTAGATAAAGGGAAGGGTTTTAGTTTTTGAGGGAAATTTTGGGGTGAAGCGATGATGAAGACGACAAAACGCAACAAGAAAATAAAGATGGCAATCACCGCGATTCGCATGGCACTGCCGTAATTAAAGCGTGTAAGAAAATTGCATTTTTTACCGCAATAAACGGTTCAAACTTACAAAAATAGATGTCACTAGAATTAAGAGAAGTCATTTTGGAATGAGAAAAAATACCATTGATTGTAATAAACCTTTTCGACATTCTCAAAGCATCATGGGAACTGCATCAGCCCTAACTGGCATTAGAAGAGCAAGCACATTAGAAGAATAGAACGGACGTGATTGGTTGCATCTGTCACATGTTCGTTGTCATGCTTGCAAAAATCCTCTTCTGATTGGCTAATAATGTGACATTACTAGCTGTTCTAATTCCAGAAATTTGCATTCATCAGTAACTGGTAGTGGTACCGCGAGAGGGATTCCCCAATTATTTCCTTTATTTTTATTGCCATTAAAAATAGATTTTTCTGGTTATTATTTTCCTTATGTTCCATGCAAAGATATGTAAAAAGGGTATCGCTCAACTCATGACTGATATTTAACATAAAATCAATTAATATTTGGACTGTTCACAGTGCCATAGGTTTGTGTATAAATTACATGGTTTGTTTGGCCTCCAAACCCACAATGCATTGAGAATGTAGAAAAGGTTTATTTGATCAAAACTAAAATTCTTAGCATAACCAGCAAAATGCGGCACAATTTATGGCTGATGTCATTCCTCCCTCCCACTCTTTCTTAAGTATCCTTTAACTTCAAGGAAACGGTGGTATGCTCTCCATTTCTGAGATATTTTAAGCCTAAACACCTAGCTAATGTTTACCTACCTGCTCACGATGCACAAAACATACATCACGTATGACGAAAAAGCAACGTAAATGCTTTTTAGATTTAAGTCGTGTCCCCTGTCTACTAGCAGTACTTTCTTATCGCTTGCTATTTTGTCTGGTATTGGAACACTTACGGCTGTTCAAATTTTATTTTCTGCAAAAATAAAACAGCCGTCTGCTTTGAAGTGAAGCAATCAGTCTGGTTTTTGCCCGCCGTATTCATGCAGTTATTTAGCTTAAGCGCAACGAATCGAACCAGACTACTTAAGCTTTTTTTCTGAACAGAAGTTGTATTTGTGTACGCTCCCGCTGTCGGACTGCCCAGTTTTTAATCAGAAATTTACATTTTTTCAGAGACAGATCGGTACCGTTGACCATGCATGGAGTTAACTCCATCATTTTAAAACATCCATTCTGTTTTCAGTGTTCCTGAAACTCATTATAATGAATTACCTTTGACCTTGTCATTTTGTTGAAAAGATTGTGATGGTGAATCACAAATCATTGAATTAGTCATCAACATATACAACATAGCATTTCTTGGTGGGTAGATTTAAGACTCAAAATTATTATATTGCAAGCATGGGTCTCTTCGGTAAGACACCACAAAAGGATCCCAAAGAACAGGTATGTTTTCAAAGTACAATTAGACATGTAACTTGTAAATTTGTAAGTCAGTGTACGTGTATTTTGAACTTGAAGTAATGCAAATGTTGACATGGTTGATGATATTATTAATCAGTTGTTTTTCTAACCCTTTCCCCGGCCTGCCCCACCCCCAATATGTGGATTGTTATTTTTGGGCGATTGTGTATAGTGTAGGGCCCCGCTTTAGTTTTGATCAAATTAGAGTGAAGGGTATTTTTTCTCATTCCAAAATGACTTTTTCAACCTAAAGCAGACTTCTATATATTTTCGTAATTTTGAACAGTTTATCATGGTAGAAAATGCAATTTTCTGACACGCTTTATGGCAGTTGCCAATCTTGCCATGCGAATCAACGCAGTTTTGCATGTTTACTGTGCGTCACGGTGATCCCCATTTTTAATTTGGAAAGATTTTACTTCAATACCCCCCCCCCACCATTAAAATCGGTCAAGAACAGCAAAATCTTGGAAAATAACCAACCCTCCATGATAACAACTGTCTAAACATGTGGCACAACCTGTTATTTCAAGATTTATGTCAGCAAAATCTGTAAAAAATGAGGAAGAAATCAACATGAATGTGAACACTTTGGAGTGACTATAGATAGTACATGTACATTAGCTTGAAAATTCCAGCTCTTGGCTTATGACATGTGAGATTCGCAATGGCGAATCTCACATGTCATAAGCCAAGAGCTGGAATTTTCAAGCTACATGTACATGGTGCCAAGAACTTCTAACACAGAAAACACAATTTTTCTTCCCCTATATTACACTAAAATGTCCGAACAAAATTCTCAAAATTAAAGGTTGTGCCAAGTGTTTATACAATTATGAACACAAATGGATGGTTATTTTCCAAGATTTGCTGTTCCTTACCGATTTTGGTGGGGATATTAAAATCTTTCCCCCTTGACAACATACCTGTTGTTTGTAATGTCGCTAACTATTTTGGAAATTAGGAACAGGGCCCTACACTACACAATCGCCTGTCTTTCTGTATGTACATTTATATCCATAGTTTTTCAATCTAATTATCTTTGGTGAGAGTGTACAGACAGATATTTAATCCTAAGTGAAACCTTGGGTCCATCACTTCCGAGACTAATCTTCCTTTCTAATATTTCTCCAAAATGACCCTGGCTGATCCATACACATTCACGATGCTTGAGTGTTGATTTTTTTCTGACTAATCCGAAATTGAAAATGAAGGTTTTACTTGCCAGTAATGCCAACTGTGAGCTTTCCAATTTGTTTGATTTATTGGGGGTGGGGGGTCTGAGGCCAACAATTAATTTTATGGATGGTAAATAATAATACGTTTTATCCCTATGTTAATATTGTTTGTGTTCTCTTTGTCTTAACCAATCAGGTTCAAGAATGGACAAGGAGTCTGAACAGGGAAGGGAGAAAATTAGAAAGACAGATAAGAAGTTAGTGTAGAAATAGTGGAATACACCTGTCATATCAGTTGGCCTTTGTGTTTTATTCAGTAAAACGTATTTTTTTTAAAATACAAACACCACAGATTAACCCTTCCTCTCTCGGTGCCAAAATGGAGCCAACTACCCTACCTATCAAAACCTATCGAGTTTCAGGTTGAAACACACAAGCTGTTGCAGAGAAGGGGCTTAGGTTTTTTGATAGGTTATGATAGTTATAACAGTAGGAGGGTTAATCACAAATACAAATTAATGTGCGACTGCAAATTTACGTACGTACGTGTTCAATGTACATATACATGTACGGCTGAGAAGTTGAAACATTGCAGGTTTGTGGTAAAATTGCATTTTGAAAATTGGGGCAATTTGAGAAAGAAGGGCCATGTTGGCTTTTTAAATGAACCCGGAAAGATTACACCATAATCGGTCAGGAACAGGAAAACCTTGAGAAAATAATCAATCCTCCTTGATAATAACTGTGTAAACATGTGGCACATTCGATTATTTCAAGATTTATGTCGGCAAAATGCATAAAACGGGCAGAAATCAACATGTATATGAACAGTATGAGTGACCATACACTGCGCCAAGAACATCTAACACAGAAAACACAAACTTTCTTCTCCTATATTCTCCAAAAATTAAAGGTTGTGCCAAGAGTTTGAACACAAGTGGATGGCTATTTTTCAAGATTTTACTGTTCCTAATTGATTTTGTTGGGGATATTAAGGTAAAATCTTTCCATAAAATCTATGGAAATTGCACGGATGGGATGTTATATTTCAAGTTCGAACAATTGCCAAAAACAACGTACTTGAGATGTAAATCCTTTGTTTGGGTTGAACAAAATGATGTCTTCACTTCTCTGAATCGGAAATGCATTTGAGCCCCAATCTGACCTTGTTTTGCACTGTCAAAGATTTGATGTCTTGCAGGACTTTCACTCCATAAAGCATCCAACAAAGTTTGGGTTGTACTGATGAAGTTGTAGTGTATTGTTGACAATCAGTGACGTATATCTCACACAGCTATTGAGCGGGAAGAACTGAAAGTAAAGCGATCCTTGAAAGATGCCGCTAAGAAGGGCCAGAAAGACGTGTGTAAGATCCTGGCCAAGGAGTTGGTCAACTCTAAGAAAGCCGTCCGTAGGATCCACACCTCCAAGGCCCAGATCAGCTCAGTCAGCATGCAGATGAAGAACCAACTTGGTAATTTTTGCAATCCTATAAACAAATATTTCTGGTTCAGATGCTGAAAAATACCCAGAGCGGGTGAAGGATTTCTGATGGTCACTACAAGGACAGATTTTAAATGTAAAAAAAATAATTTTAGTTCCATGATTTATACAAGTTTCAAATGACATGTTAGGGCCTAAAATCTACATAGGACTGGTGGACAGAGTTCAGTAATTTAGGTGTTGGATTACAGACTCCAAGACCAAACCAGATAGGGCTGTTCATTTTCGAATATTGAGTTTTCGATATTCGAAACTGGTTTTGACCGAATATTCCAATATTCGATACCGGTACGGCGGCGATCAAGTTTTTCACGGGTCAGCTGCAATTGAATGCCGCGCCGGTAAAAAGATTTTAAACTGAATCTCTTCACGAAATATTTTTTGGGGATGATTTCTTTTTTTTGAACTCTGGTTAAAGTGTGCACAGATCACAAACTTTGAGCTTCATTTTCTCAAAGCAAGGGATCAAGACTCTGATATCGCGCTAGAGGGGACTTGATAAAAATAGCTCTCAAAAGTCCCTTTTTGGGTATTTCAAGGCAGAAATATTTTGATTTTACAATACGCAATCTACATAAAAATGAAAAATTACGCAGACTTCTCTCACCACTGAACTTCCTCTTTAAAACAAGATTCCGGCAACTTCCAAGGATTATTGCGGGCCTAAGAACAAGCTACAGCAACACACATGACATCATATCAAAGCCTAGAATTTGTACTTTCAGGAAATACCCTAATCTAAAATTTTCAACTTTTGCTTATTTTTTTTTGGGTTAACAAAGCGCTGATGAGAATGTCAGGGGCCTTGCAAAAGAGCGCCGACGTCATGAAGTGCATGTCGCAGTTGTGTAAGGTCTCGGAGGTGCAGGCCACGATGATGGAGATGTCCAAGGAGATGATGAAGGCTGGCATCATTGAGGAGATGGTGGAGGATACGTTTGAGGCGCTGGAGGACGACGAAGAAATGGAGGAAGCCACTGAGCAGGAGGTGGAGAAGATCCTGTTTGAGATTACGGCAGGTGAGATATTTAAGAGTTATCTAAAGTGGCGCACTTCAACATTTTGAAAGCTTTTTTTTTAATGCTTGTGTGAGATGCTTAGAGATAGCCAATAGGAAAATCATTTAGTACGCTTTCAGGGCACAGCAGACAATATGCGAACCAATCAAAATGGCCCTTGTATTCACCCTAACTCCCTCCACCAGTAACTTCTTATTTTATTTTTAATTATTACATTAACCTGAAGCCTCCAACATCCCCTGATTTCAAAGTGTTAAAAGCTGCATGTAACCTGAATCCTACAAAATCCTCTGATGGGGACCACTACATGAATCCTCTAGACGTTTTCTTAAATTCCCTAGTAACCTCAATCCTTCGAAATCAACTAGCATCAAATTGGGCCTGATGACCTGGATCCTCCATTTTCTTCCAGAGGCAAAATCCTCTTATGCCCTCAATCCTGCAAAATCCTCTTATGCCCTAAATCCTGCAAATTCCTCCGATGCTTCAATCCTCCGAATTCTTCCATTTGGCACAGGATTTGGGAAGGTTAGGGTTAATGAATTTGACTGGTTCCCACATTTCACTCACAGAATCGTAATTTGACTAGGGAAGGCAGACTTTAATACTCCGGCATTGCATGCGTAGCTCCACCGCCATCTTGATCAAACCCAAAAATCTTAAATTTGATTCCTAATGCACACTGCTTGTGTTTTTCTTTTTATGTTAAGGTCACCTGAGCGATGCACCAAAAGCAGTAAATGATGACCTCCCAATTGCTGGGGCAACGGCCGCTTCAGACGAAGAGGAGGAGGTTACAGAGGACATCTCTGAGATGCAGGCGAGACTTGAAGCACTGCGAAGCTAAGCTGGTAAAAACCTGCACCGTTTTGTTTATTTTGTAACCCCTTGCGTCTGGATGTTATTGATGGAATACCGGGGCGCCAGGCTATCACTGAAAGTGCAGCCGAGCGTGAATGCAAACAATAGGCACCATACTATAGTGGTTCTATTCATCGCACTTGGAGCCCCCCCCCCCCCCCCTTCTGTGTGATTGAAAGCTTCGTTAGAAAAAGTCCAATCTATTCAATACACTCCCAATCAAGAACAATATAGTTGAATAATGAATGGATTGTGTATGAGCAGGAATGCGGCTATTCACGTCAACCGGCCCAGGTGTCTTCCCTCACACTGCGGCTATGGCCGTCGTCCGGCTCATGGAGCCTTGTAGATACAATCGGACGTCAATGTGTTTCCCAATATCTGTTCCAAGTCAAATGTATATTCCCTGTATTCCATTTAGTCTGTCCATTTTCCACATCTTTCTTGGGTTCATAGATGTAGAACGTGAAATGACAGTTAACAAAACTTTATTTGACATACTTGGTTTTAGGGTCGATTGTTGAAGACATACATGTAGGGCAAGATAGAACATGCGCCATTTTCTTTTATACAACACCTGAATAAATCCTAGCCATCCGATTGGTGGATCGTCGATCATGTGCATTGAATTATTCGACCCATCACACGACGCGAACCTGCACCGCCCAAAACGTTCTATCACATGGTTCTATCAAACGGTGCGCGCGCATTGATAGAACCAAAAGAACATCCCTAATTTCACGGTCACTATTGGTGGCGCTACAATTGGGCTGTCATTCACACAATATGGCGGCCGAGTTTCCCGAACTGCCGTGGTTTGTTCTCCTAACAGACGACATAATATTGGAACTCGTAGGCGATGCTGACGCTCCAAATACAAAGAGACAAATCAAATATGCAGTCCAACGATTAGAGGAATTTGCAAGACACGCAGGAACAACAATTGAAGCTTTAACTGATTCAGAACTCAACAATTTTCTGTCGCAGTTTTATGCGGGACTGAGAAGGTAAACGGCACGTTGTAACGTTACACCAAGAAATCCATGCATGCAATCTGTCGGATTTATTCAGGCGTTAAAACAAATAATGAATGTTTCACATTCGTGCAATGGTAAGAATAATTTCATTCGGTGACAGATGGAATGTCCCATTTCACTCGGCTTCGCCTCGTGGAATGGAACATTCAATCTGTCACCTCATGAAATTATTCTTACCATCGCACTCATAAACATTCATTATTTGTATATTATTAATCCTAACCCCCTAGGCATTTTTACTAGGAAGTGTCCTTAACCTGTCAAAATCCAACACTGTGCAGTATATCTACATGTGTATGGCACATGCTTTGGACTTAGACAAATTGGGGCATCACAGCTCCATGTAAAGTAATGGTGCCAAAAGGCGCTACAGTCCTGAACCCATCAGAATTAGACAAAATCTGCTGTTGGAATTTGTAAGGCTTGGGGTAGTTAGGGTTAAAACACTGCAAAGCGAATTTGTCATTGGTTTTTTTTGGGGGGGGGGGGAGGGAAAGGGAAAGAGGGGAGAATTTACCTGTGTTCCCTTCCTTCTGCCTCCCCTGATCTGCCTCTGTATTTTTTTGCATGTGTTATGAATAAATTATGAGGATTTTGTACAAACATGATTTCTATAAGAATGATAAAAATATTTTAATATCATTAATTCAGAGTGTAAATAGTATAAAGCATAGGCCTGCTTGTAGAGTGTGTCATTACACACATGTAGGACAGTAATTTCGTAGAATTTCCTATCCCTATTGCGTATGTCTAAACCCTCGTTTGAAAAATGCACATAGATGTGGCCTTCCCTGTGTAACCATTGACAGTTGAACTAATGTAAGGGTTAAAGGTAGTGTACATGGTCATTGTTGCAATTTTCAGAAATGGGCGGATTTGGGGGTTAGTATTTAGGAAATATCGTTCCATTGACCTGTTCAAAGTTTTGCGTTGTTGGATGGTAAAAAAAACGTGAGAAAAACGGCGTTCGTTTTTAACCGTCGGGCACGGATGATAGCCTTTAGTCAAGGCACGCGTGGCTATCTGGGAGCGTGACGTGCCCCGGATATGCCATCATGTCTGGGGCGCGCCCACTCATCCGGGTAGCCACGTGCCCCTTGACTAAAGGCTACAGGACAGTTTTCCAACGATTTCCAGCTGGAAATCGTTGGAAAACGATATAAATTTCAGCACACCTGGTGCCATCATTTCACAGGATGATTGAGACTACTATTAACTTACAGTCTGGTAAGGTATTTCGTAATAATTCAGTAAAAAAAGAAATTGGAGAATTACATATCGTGTACACTACATTTAACCCATATACTACTTTAGCCATCAAAAAGTCAAAAAGTCCATTCACACGTGCATATAGGAAGGGAAAGTTGAATCATTGTGGAGCCAATAGTGTCTCAGCTACATGTACATGTAGCAGTGATAACAGTGCTCATGGGTTAACGTATTAAAACTGTGCCCTCTGCAGGATATCAGACCATTATGAAGGATTTTCAAATGGGTTGGGGGGAAGGGATGTACGTTCAAATTTTGTGTATCATATGTGACCCGCTCTACAAAAAAGGGTATTATGTCGCACTATGTGAAAACACACAGGGCTGTTCTATGTGAAGAGGGTGAAAACAAT
The DNA here is from genome assembly GCA_037893225.1 of Hippasteria phrygiana. Classification (NCBI taxonomy): domain Eukaryota; kingdom Metazoa; phylum Echinodermata; class Asteroidea; order Valvatida; family Goniasteridae; genus Hippasteria; species Hippasteria phrygiana. Next base: position 451,599 of record JAZGUH010000918.1, read on the forward strand.
CTTCACATAAGTTATTTCTTTTTGTTTTTGCTTTGTTGGCTTTTTATATTTTCATAATTTATTTTCAGAAACATTAATATTGATGAATAAAGATGAAAAAATTAATGTTGATAGAAATTACTTCTATCTCATTTCTTTGCACTTTTTGTATTTAAAGGGCTATATCTCCAGACACACTTCTGTTAAATTGGATAAAAAAGATATCTGGAGAACACAAAATACCACGGGGGGGGGGGGGGGGTCAAACTTACACCAAATTAAAGCTTTAGGATGTGACAAATTTAACTATGTACGAGTATATAACTCATTTTTCATATTTTGTGATATAATACCCATTTCTGTTGAGCCGGTCACATATTGTGAAATTTGCATTAAAAAAGAGCCTGGTACAGTTTTGACCCAGCAAAATATTTGGAAGGGAGATTCCCCTTATGAACAATTATTTGTTGTAAGGGTGCTCTTTATAGCAATATTTAGGGCGTGTTTTGTAGAATATTAAATGAGGCTAGTATGGGAATCTGTGAGGGCAGAGATTGTAATTAAATGCATGGTTAACTATTTAAAATTCAGACTGCCTAAGATCATGTAACATGGCTGTGTGGACTTGAAGATGGATCCTGGAATGAACAAGCATGTGGTAATATAAATGCTGATACTAGTTATTTGGACCGCTTAGCATAGTGAGGCTAATGAAGTGATTATAATTCAGGTAATGCAGTCAAGCGTGCTCATGCGTGGTTTAGCGTGTGCCGTATGATACATTAGGGCTGTCCATTTTTGAATAATTTAGTATTCAAATATTCGAAACTGGATTTGACCGAATATTCGAATATTCGCTACTCGCCGATCATGTTTTTTACTGCATGCCGCGGCAGTAAAACAAATTGTACGTAAAAGCACGCCAATGTTTTACGTGTGGCGATCGCTATTATGGACCGTTCGATCAGCATTTTTTTGCATGCCCCTGTTGTATAGAGGGTTTTACGGGCGGGAACAATAAACCTCCGTCCACAAAAAGTTACGATTGGCAAAAACGCGGCATTTGACAATGCTAAGCGGCAGTAAGCGCCGTAACTTTTCTACGTACGTGCATATACATTCATGTATATCTTTTCAAATATTCGAACCGGCAAAATGGTATTCCAATATTCGGTTGACAATCGAATATTCGAATATTCGGGACAGCCCTATGATACATTAGGCTTTCAAGTATTTGTACTTTTCTTACTCGTTCCCATTTTTTTTACCTTGCTCCTACTTTTTTCTTGAAATTCTATTTTTTCTTTCTACATTTTCGTACTTTTTTGTCCCACAACTCTGAAGATTTGAATATTTTTCATAACACTCTTACACACTGTCATGTGAAAATCACACAATGAAGGGCTTGGGTGCAGGAGTACTGCAACTTTACTTCCAAGAGTTTAGTTGGGGATGAATCACAATTGTACCAAATGAGGTAAAATTTTAATACTGTGGACATTTGCTCAGTGGTGAAAACTACTGCTGAAAGCTGCAAAAGTCATACTTTTTTCCTGATTTCTTTTTATCCTCCAAAGTTCAACTTTTGTCCTTTTTTTTGGTTGAAATTTTTGATCCTACTATTTTACTTGTTTACCTGGGTGTGCCTAAAAGCTTGGATACACGTACCATAGGTACATTTTTGTTTTTGTTTACATTTTTGTTTTTGTTTACGTCTAGTCACGTGCGTAAAAACAAACCCCCATAGTCATAGCTTTATACATTTTTCATCCAATGTTGCAATTCTATATTGTCCCTAGCAAATGTATTGGATGGGATTTCTTGGACGTATAATTAACACTGTAAATATGATGAATTAAACAGCAGTGTTTCTTTTGATTAAATTTGTTTGGGTGTCGGAATATTTGTGGATTCCCCCTCCCCCCATTTATGTGTTCATTGTCAGAATTGCCTGTGGTAGGAGAGAGAACAATTTTTCCTTCAAAGGAAGTCCAGTAGTATAGGAATTGCTCTAATGGACTCCAAGACCTAAGGGCTTGTAATTTTTCTTTCATGTAATCTTACCTTTTCTTAAAATGAATCTGAGAATCTACACTTTGAATGAATGCAATCTGCCTTGCTTATTTTCATTTCCTTGAAAAACTTTCAATTATTAACAAGTTGGGCAGTTGTAGAGTTTAGGACACATGCCGAGTCCGGTTCTGAGTCCGAGTACGTGCCGAGTCCAATTTTTTTAGTACTAAAAATCAAGTTTGGGCCGAGTACTTAGAGGTACTCGAGTTGTACTCGAGTACAAGTATGAGTACTCCAACACTGGCGAGTGGATATTTAAACAATTAAAAGTCAAGCCCTCATTAAGTTGTAGTGAATAGAAAATAGACTGTGTTACCAGAGTGATGGGGTTTCGAGAGTGAAACCCGTATTTCCACCTGTTCCCACCAATGTACTCTAGTACCTAGATGTGGAACAAAAAGCTATGCCAATAGCTTTTCCCCTCGTTCTGTATCTCTATGGAATTCTTTGCCTGGTGCATGTTTCCCTTCATCTTACGATCTTCCCTGCTTCAAGAGGAATATTAATATTATATTTGATTCCTTTTCTTTTTGTAGCTCTGTAGGCCTACCTCGAATAGCTTTTAGCCTTGTTCGGGGCAAACTTGCATAAAAAAGTACAGACAATATTTCATGGGGGGGGGTGAGGTATTGCAAATATAGCATACCTGGCGGACACAGAAAGGAATGCAAAGCGGAGCGAAGACAGGGGCACCAAAGATAAAATACAAGGATGCAGACTTTTTTTGAAAGTTATATTTGAGATATTGGTTTTAAATTTAAATAATCTAGACAAGATACAGAATAATGCATTTTGATGGCTTGTGTTTGTGTTGTAATTCACTTAAAATGTCTCGTTGTTTAATCAAACTCCACTCAATGTCGCCATAAATAGTTAACCTCTCTAAAAAATCATTTCTATTTTTTATATTACTGTTTTGATAAAATTCTATACACATCTTATTAATAAATATACAGCACACAATCACATGTATCGTAAAAAATCAAACAATACCAACTATTCTTTTTGGACATGTGAGGACTATATTAAAATGTAAATGATTTAATTTTCAACGTTCTGTAAACTTCAAGTTACAATGGTGTTGAGAATCATGAGAAAGATTGTTGGGTTTTGTTCTTGAACCTAAGTAAAAAGCAAAATATCAAACGGATCACAAGGGAAACTGACCATTCATTTTCAGAGAACAAAGGAAATTGGAGCATGACCTCTGGAGTACCGTTCTGGCAGTGGATTTTTGTCCGTAGGCGGGTAAAGCAATTTTCATGAATAACTCGGTGGTTGCATTGATCACTGCACAGCTAGCACTAGTTCTCGGTCTCTTTTTCCCTCTTAAATAAAAGAAATATCCGAAAGATATCACATTAAAGAAAAATGGGTACAGGTGGATTTGAACTAGGGACCTTTTGATCCATAGCCCATCCCACTATGCTAGCCTGTAGCAGCTCGACAACAGCCGTTCTGTAAAATGATTGAATGTTAACTAGTTGACTAAATAATAACAATGCTGTGACGTTCTGTTCTATTATAATGAATAAACATAACTTTCTCATCAAAACTACTGAATTATTCATGAGTATTGCTTCAACCGCTTACGAAAAAAAAATTGGTGACCATGCGCCTTCTAGTTTTAAGGTACAAGTAGTGCCAGAGTTTTTATAGACAGAACAGCGACACTGAAAATTCTCAGGGGCCAATTTCATAGAGCTGCTTAACCCCTTGAGTACGGTATTTTACGGGAGACGTCGGGGTGCCGCGGCGGTTATGGCAGCCAAGCGACCCGCTACAATGTGTTTGTGCAGTCGAGCGTAACATACACAATAATCCAACAATGGATTGAAACTGCACAAACAGCGGCCGATGGTGTCATCCGGCCTGGTGGCACTGTTTAATCCAACAATGGATTGAAACTGCACAAACGGCGGACAATTGCGTCATCCGGCCTGGTGGCACTGCTTTTTTTCTCGCATATTTGCGGCATCCGTACGCAAGGGGTTAAGTACAAAAAACCTTGCTCAGTAAGATCTGGTTTAATACCAGCTAAAGCACCATGTGATTGTTTTATTTTTATATGCTAAGCAAACAACAGCTATATACCAGTCACAAGAAATATTCAACATTGCTGGGGAAGACAGTGTTTGATGTTTTCTTGTTTTTTGTTTTGGATAAAGATTTAATGGAAATGGTGAATAGATATAAGATGTTTACAAAACAAACTGTACAATAACATCAGCTAGAATCTCTCTGCGGATTTAACTGGATTCCATTACTGTGGTAGATGAGATCTCATTCATCAGTTGCGGCAGTGGTACAGTGTACGAGAAGACGGAGCTGTTGGCTCCGGCCCCGATCCGTGCTTGACTGTGCTGATGAACCTTGATATCGGGCAGGCTGGGAACATTGGGCAAGCTGGTGGGAGCATACGGAGAACTCGCAGTATCCTCCTGTAGACGGATGAGACGAGGAGGCTGCTGGGGGCTGGGTCTCCGAACGATGTCGCCGCTCGGCATCTGCATGATGTCACCACTCAGCGTCCTGACAAAAGTGCCCTCTTGCAGAACGGTGTCGGCACTAGTGGACGTGATATCACTCGGTTTAGTGACAAGGACGTTTTTGGAGTTGCCGCCAGCATTTTTGTCCTGGTCGCCGGTTTTTGTGTCAAAGTTGCTGGCTCGTGTTTTGACATGATCAGTTCGTGTGGTGAGGTCATCAGTTTTGGTTGTGATATCACCATTTCTGGTTGTGACATCACCGGTACCCTGTGCTGACATGCCTGCAGTGGAATGATTGCTTTGTGTCTTCAGTGTCTCGGTCACAATATTGCTTGTGTTTTGTTGAGAAAAGTCGTGATTGCCATTGCCGTGTCCCATCCTGTGTCTTCGAGGTGAGGTGACCGGCGATGATTCCTCGGGCACTCTGGAGGCTACGAGAGAGTCTTGTTGGTCACTGTTGTTGGGTGGTGGGAGTAAACCATCTTCAGTGATGATGGTGTCTGTGGATCTGTGAAATATTACAAAGCGTTATGCACCTACTGTCCGCACCTGTCCTTTCCCCTGCACTGGGCACTGTTCATCTACCATTATGGGGGACCAGCATGTTGGGCACGGTGAAAGTGGCAAATATTTCTTCATGTAACATTCTTACAAGGGACCAGTCGGAAGTCGCATTCCTCCGTTTTGAGCTACAGGCAAAAATCCATAACTATCGAACAACGATTGTGCCAATTTGCAGCTCAATCAGGCCATTCTAACCCCCCCCCCCCCCTGTTGTCAAGGAGATACCAAGGCTACCCCCTAATCATGAGCCGTTCAACAAGGTGCGGAAATGGACAAACTTTATCGCTTGATTTCTACAATAGTGCTGGCCCATCTAATAAAACTAAAATTATCCAAACTTTTTTTATACCGCTCCGATTTGAATAATTCTTTCATCGTTTTAAAGCTGATGATGTGTTCTTTTCAATGCTATATAAATCTAGAAATAAATTTGTATTGAGAGTGAGAGAGGACTATTCTCTATTGAGAGTGCCACGTATGTACAATAATAACCCAGGATCCCCAACACCCATTGGTAGGGAAATTCACTGTTTTTTGTATTTAGTGTTGCTCATTCAACTTCAAGTGGGATGGGAAGGTATCCTTCAAACATTGAAGCTGTCCCCTAGTGTGCTGTGCATGCTGTGTGTGTTACTGAAGAACAGTTTCAACTGAAAATGTCATCTGAAAATGACATATTGTGGCTACTCTCATGCACGTTAAATGCATATTTGTAAACTTCAAGAACAATTATTTGGGCGTTATATTGGTTTGTACAGATGTCTAGTTAACTTTGTTTTGTACTTAATTAAGCCCTGTAATATGACTCTGTGCACATAGAGTATTAAATATGATTTTTTGGTGTGCTTTTGCTAGACATTTGCGTTTTACTCCTGCTGAAACTCAAAACAATTGCCTTCAGTGTATTTTATACACGTAATATGAGTACAGTATGCTTGGCAACCAGCCTTATTTACAAAGGTACTCAACTTACATTTTCTTCATGGAGTTATTCTCCAGACTTTCCGGTATGTGGAGGGGGCCGTTTTCCTCATCTGTGCCTAGTAACCAGAATGTTGTCATCACTCCTTTGCCCTGCATTCAAGAAGGAAAACGGTGGGAAAACACATGATTCTGGCTGTCATGGAAAACCAGGAAAAATTGTAAAATTTACATTAAGGGGTAAAAGTCTGGCTGAGAGGTTTTGAAAACCGGATGATGAGGTCAGAGTTTATTATAGTTATGTCATCGGACTTGCCTTTTATGGTAGAGTTTTCTTCATAAAGTGGTTCGTATCTAGTTTAGGGGATTATGGTGCTTGTTTCCTTGAGCAAGACACTTTACTGTAGTCATTCTCTCAACCGAGGAGAATATACAGGTACCCGGGGCTAGAGCTAATTGGTTAAAGCAAAGAGTGCCTAACTTAAAAGTTTTTCCTACAAGATGTAGGCGAGCTTGTCTGAAAGCTTCCTTTCATTTCTGTTAGGGCAATCTCATTCACTGCTAGACACACAACAGTTTCCCCCCAAAGACTCTCAATTCCTTGGCCTACCTTGATCCTCATCTGACCCCTGACCTCCAACCGGTACCCACCGATGCTGGTGAGCAGTGTGGCAGTGCCCCAGCTAACATGGATGCATTGTGGCATTCCGTGGGACTCCATGCGAGACGCTGTGTTGACGGTGTCACCAAAGAGACAGAAACGTGGCATCGTTAGGCCCACCACACCAGCTGCAACTGGCCCTGAATAGAGAAAATGAATTGCTGTTTTTGTTTTTGGCTCTTTTTTTCTTTGCAAATTGTTTTCAATTTAAATTGAAATTGTAAGAAAGTAGATTTTTTTTAAGCAGGGGGTTGTACACAAGTTGTATCATCAGACTGCATGGCTGTGATGATGCGTTATTTTTCAACTTGACCACGTTTCTTGTGACTGAAGTGCACTTGCTATAGAAACCCCTAATTTGACATTTCTAAATGTAATCACATTGCTATCAGGCATGTGGATTATTTATTAGTTACCAGCACAAGCCCTGTAAATTATGAATTGGTACCATCCTGTCTCCCCCACCTCGCATGCAGCTTCCTGTCCCCCCCCCACCCCCCCCCCCCCCCCCCCCCCCCCCCTGCTGACCCATCCCAAGTTTGGGAGTGGTAACGTTTTTCGTCCCCTAGAATGTGGACTTTAATTTGCGGTCCTTACTTGAGTGGACTGTGGAAATACAAAAAATCAGCCTTATACTTTTGTGCAGGAGTCATTTCCGAAATGACAATCCCACATTGGGGGTGGGGCAGTGTGAGGGGGGGGGGGGGGGGGCAATCAATTGGAAAGGTGCATGAATGAAACCCTACCCGAGTTAATTCCAATTCTAATCTGCACTTGATGCTCTGGCATGTGCCTGACTCGGAATGTTTTCACCCCTTCCCTGACCGCCAGCGCCATGCTCGCAATCTCTGAAGCATGTCTGTTGCCGTTACGGTTGGGCAGGCCGCTGACTACCATGTAAGCGTCACCTATGGTCTCCACCTTTTTGAAGAAGGTCAAAAATCAGAACTTGAAGTATTGAAAGATAATTCTGAAAGCTAAAATGTAACACAAAAAAATGTATGCGCAGAGAAATGCTAATGAAACAGATAAAAGAAGCGAAAACAAAAACAAGTCCGTGCTAAACTTTAGTCTTAACTTGAAGTTAAAGGGGCTGTGTCGTCACGATCATAGCAGGCTTGCGGCTGTACACTGAATCCCGAACTGATGAACGCAGATGAACCCAGTAACTGCAAATAATACCCCACGACCGCGCGCTGACCTACAGGGCTCGCGCGCGCTGACCCACAGGGCGCGCGCGCCAGATCAGATTACAATTGCAATGACTGCTGCATGCATGATCCTGTAGTTATGATACATACTGCACGTACAAGTATTTTGTATGTGTTTGTGCCACCAAAAATATACGATAGGCCTACAGTCGAACATGGTCGACACCCCACCCGCCAAACGCCAAAATTTACCATGACAGAACCAAACGAAAATAAGTAAATAAGTAAATCTGTATTTATAATTGTAAAATAAATAATGCACCAGCCCCTTCCTATACAAAAATAAAGTTGTAGGCCTAGCCTATGTATCGAAATAAATTTCGACTAAAATCGGCTGTGCGTGCAATGATGAGCAAATCAAAACAGCTATACTGATGGCGATATTGAGTCCACGACCCTGTGTTACATTTGACGGAAGGACTTTATGGAAAGTTACATCATAAGAGTTATTTAAACACTATCAAATAATAAACACAATAATAACAGTTATTACCAATAAATAATATACGCCAATGAAATGAGATTTCACCAGTGGCGAGTAAATCCGTGTCGAAAAGTGGGGATGATTGTTGAATTTGTCAACGAAGTACTGCATTTTGAACTTTTTCTCAACGGGGGATACCCCCGCCCCAAACGCCGCTTGAAATTTGAAACATCACTTTGTGTACAATTTCTCCTTTTTCAATTTACGAAACAAAAAAGAAGTACAAATCGGCGGGCCCCTGAACTCCTTCCCCGTGTTTACGCCACTGGCGCACAGATCCCCACATCACTATGCATGATAAAGACGACTACCGAAGAAACAAAGAAATAAACACCCCGACAAATATTCAAACAACCCTAATGTTCACCTGTTTTGCACGAATTATTCGCTTATTACTTTTTATGACATGAACAATTCACATACCGAGTACATGGATCGGATGTACATGTAATGTATGTACTGTACATGTTGACTATACATTACATGTATACTTGATGTGCGGAAATATTGTTTCACACAGCGAGTTGTTGACAAGTGCCATTGGAATAGCGACCAAGTGAAGTTGTTTCAGCTCCATCTATCAACTGTAAAAAAAATGTACTTCTAAGTTCTAGATTTTAATTTTGTTTCGCTGCTAAAGAACTGTCTGCAGCCACTACCCCTCTTTTAGTAGCATGATAATTTTGTTATTGAAGTGACGGGTCAAAATAAGCCTGAAGCTTTTTATTTACCTAAGTTTACAAGCAAGATACGAACAAGATACATCCAAATGAATGTACACATAATACATAGACCCTTTTACGGATACCCCGCCTGTGGGATTTTGTGTACAAAATTTAGCGCGAACTGTCCCACAGCGACAAGACACGTTGCAGTTTTGCTGTGCACATTTACATGGACAAGCACCCCGTGTGCCGAGTCGTCCTCTCTGGCAAGAGTTTCGGCATGTACATGTCATAGGTTCTCCAGTGTAAGGTTCTACTTCTGTATCGTCAACCTCCAATTTTATGCAACTTTCAGACAAATATTCCATGGCACTTGTGTACTTGTGAATATAATTTTATGAAATAAACAGATGAAATTTGAACGTTTTTTCTAATAATCTTACTCTTAGAGAACTGAGTGCCACGATGTGTGCTACTTGTTTATAAGTATACGTGTACACGTATGTGTATTTCAGTACGCATGTATGGACATGCGTGCGTGTTCCAGGGGGTGTTGTTTCCAAAAGCCAATTCTCAGAACAGCCATAACAAACGGACGGAGGTTAAAAATAGCACATAACCGAAATGAAGCGCAAGGGGGCGCACTCCAATATTTGATTCGTTAACGCGAGATGGCGCGACGACACAGCCCCTTTAAGACCTTTTTTATATCTATTGATTTCAAATTTGTTTTAAATTATGAACGATTTTTATAATAATTGTGATATCTTTTAATTGATTGGATTTTAATTTCTACTGCAGACAGTGCATAGGCCTAACTGAAAAGCCTTAACAAACTTTCATGAAAATGAAAAAAAAATCAGTGGGAGATTTTGTAAAAATGTTGTCACAAAATAATAAAAACAGATAAATTGTGAGAAGTGTTTGAGAAAATATTTGAAACGCCGGGTTTTTAGTCCAAATCAGAGAAGTGCAATTTCTGCTAAATCTGCAGTTACCTTGTACACGTCAAATGTTTCCAGAATGGCATCGAAGCAGGTGTAAAGGTCATTCAGAAGATCGACAACCTGCATGGGTGAGCTCAGGGCAGAGAGCTCCGTGAAACCTACGATATCGCTGAAGTAGAGAGTCACCTGGTCGTAAAACTCCCCGCGAAAAGACTGGCCTTTCTTCAACTCATCCGCAACAGCCCTGGTGAGAAGAAAGGAAATTTGACAGGACATTTGACAATGTTTTCAAATTGTGGAGAGAAGGTATATTGTAGGCACACATTGCCCTGAAATGCCCAAAATCTGATCTCTATGGCTAGTTGCCTAACCTATTTTCAAGGTCCGAGTGGAAAAATTATGCCATACTGTGGGGAAAATACTAAAGCCTAGCTCATGGCAACTAACTCCACCAGTTTATGTGCATGCTTAATGCATGCTTCTGCTGGTGGGTGTGGGGGGTGGGGGGGTCGAGGGCATGTTTCCCTGGAAAACGTTGACATCTAGATGCTTTCTCCTGCATTCTGGGAAAATTGTTAGAGAATTTTAGGGATTCTAAAAAGGTATTTTTGGAATTACTTTTTTATTGTGCGGGGGGGGGGGGGGGGACTCTCAGTACCACATATCTTACCCAGCACCAAAATCGTTGTTCAATTAAGCACAAATCACTCAAGCAGAAAATAAACTGACTATCTACTTGCAGTAATGGTTGTATTTTGAGCCAAACATTTCCCCCTCCAGAATCCATGAAAAAGGAAAATGTGTGTGAAGTTTGGAAACTCGACGTTGGTAAGCAACAGGGGTGTTTTGGCCATGCTGTAGCCCAGTTTACTCAACATTGGTAAGGAAAGGCTTAAACCCATCAACCCTCCCCTCCATCTGCCACTGACAATTTTAACACACTTTATAAACTAGTAAGCAGGAAGTCGTGGGTTCGAATCCCGCCCGAGTAAGCCTGTGAATTTGTTCACAGGCTCTATGAAAGCACTGAGTATACAGTGCTTCATATATTACGTCGGGACAGGGCAAAAGAGAAAACATCTCTGTTCTAATTTACTATATAAACTCCTAAAAAAAAGTTCGGTAACTCAAGTTTGTCAGACGATTTCTCTCTTGTTTCCAACTCCTTTTCCTTGAATTTGGTATCATTGGAAAGCCCTGTTATTATTCTTTACAATGATGTGTCATTTGTTATAATTAAGCAATTGGGAGATGTGCAGCACAGCTGAATATGGGGGTTGGTGTAAAGTGAAATGTTACAAAATGCATGATTATTATATCATGAAATCATATACTTATAAGGAGTTCTGTAAAATATTACTCAGAGAATACAAGACGTCTATCTTACTGAGGCAGCATCCTGTACAGCAGTGCGTCCGTCTTTTTCTTTTCTTCCAATAATTGACCTGTTCTGTCGGCCACCACTTGCTCAAGGTTCTCTGTGTATTTCTCCATCTTAGACACCATGTTGTCCATGAGATTCAGCTCTTTCCTTCAAGTACATGGTAAGAGGAAGGTTCATATATCGGTCAATTTTCATGATTAAAGCTGCTGTATGTGCCCGTTCGTTTCATGTCTGTCATCCCAAAAACAAATTTTAAAATTGAATTTCTAGTTTCTAAGCATTAGATAACTTATGAGCTTTTTCAAGTGTTTCTAAAAATTGAACCATCTCACAACCAAACCTCCAGTTTTCAAAATACACATGAATGTGGTGTTTTTTTAGGATCATTTGCAATTTTACACCCCAACCTGGGTTCCAAAACCTGGATATGCCAGTGCTGATCAAGAAAAATCCTTAATTATCCCCCTGCCCTCTCCATCACCTCATTCCCTTGGCCCCTACCTTCCTCTCTGCATTGCCCTGAGTCGGTGCCGGATGGTGTTAAAGTCGGGCCGGTCCTCTGGATACTCCTCCCAGCAGTGAGTCATAAGCTCCGTCAGGTGCGTCACGATGCCGTCGGGCTGCGATAGCTGGGCCGACAAGCCCATGACCTCATCCCCGCTGTCCGTCTGGTTTGGCCGAAATGGGGGCTCTTGTCTTCTCATCACTCTGCGGATGATTTCTGGGAGAGGAGGAGGGGGGGGGGGAATGAGATGATTCGATCCTTGAGGTAAGACTCAAATTCCCACTTCGGATTTCTTGTCTTTGCTTGCAGGCTCTGTATAGCTGAATCTAGCTGAATATATGACGTACTTGCTAGAGTATCTACCCACTTGATTGACTGCTCACATACTTGGCACTGGATGGGCTTATGCAGTGACACTCGCATTTTTTATGGGGTTTATTACATGTCTTTACCCAGGGAGTGCCCAAACAGTTAAAAACTGGTTTCCATTGGGACCCTGCATACATCTTTAATTAAAAATGAATATTTACACACATACAAAAATATTAACAGACATACAAAATATTTACACAAATATAAGAATACTTACACAAATAGATCTATTTATGGTTAACTTTTCAACTTTGCAGTAGAAGCATAATGCTGATTTACGGGATGGGCGAAAAAACAGCAAAAAAACAAAACATTTTGGTGAACAAAAACAAGGGGAAATTCCCATCCTGCTGTAAAGTATTGTGGCAACCAAGTTTATAACTCCGTATGAGCGGAAATGGCAGAAATATCACTGACGGATGGCTTCATTTACCTGCAATTTAAATGTACGATTTAAATGGAGTTCATTGTTCTCAATTGTTCAGGCAGATTATTCCATATGCAGGCACCACTCAGCGAAACTTGTGGCGTGGCATTCTATTTTGGCGAAAGGAATTTTCAGTGCCATGTGGATTGATTGCCTTGTTTCACGAATCACTGTAAGTGGTGTGAAAAGATTCGTCATGTATATACGAAGGAGTCATTTTGTTGAGAGTTTTGAAAACAAGGATAGCCTTTTTGGACTTGGGTTTGCGCGGGTCATGCATGACATACTCCGTGCTTTCTTATCCCGGCATCAACTGTGCCTTCAACCAACCTTTTGAGTACAGGCAAGCATCTTGGTACGGTAAGGATCGGGTCAGAATTTCTTCTATCAGGATGCCAAAGGAGTAGACGTCTCCTTTCTGTGAGCCCTTGATGGGTAATTCTTGCCGGAGGAGCTCGGGAGATGTCCATAACAGTTCTGGGGGAAAATTGTACTATCATTGGATGTACACATTAAAATTCAAAGTGCATGCACAAAACACGTTCATATTTAACTGTTGATTTAAATTTTTGCCTTTTTAAAGATATAAGATCAAAATGTGGCCACTTTTCCGTAAAAAATGAGAAGCCTTGGCTAAAAATCGATATCAGAAAATGTAGCCTCAAATTTGGCCCCAAATAGGACATGCATGCAAAACCACGAGTAACCTAACAATAGAAAAGTATTACTATTTTGCGCCCCCCCCCCCCTAACCTTCCCCCTCCCGCAAAAACAAAGAGAGGCCAGCTTTAATCCCCACGCATGCATTATACAAAGCTAAATCACAACCTAATAACACCCCAGGTTTTGGACACGAAATTACGCCACTGAGATGTTCCGAGAACTAATATTTTCAGGATTAGCTGTATGGCGCCGTAACTTTAACTGTATTGGTTTTAGCCTCCCATGCTTTAAAGAGTGATTGGTTTAGCCGAGAGGAGATCTTATCCATTAACTGTTAGTGAAGTCAAATTTGAAGAAGAAAAATTCACCAATGGAATGAACCAGGTCTTGATGGAAGAGACAGCCGTAAAGGTATAGGACAAAGTTGGTGCAAGTGAAAACGGTCATGATCGTGAAAAACAATGACTTCATGATAACGCTGTACAGTCTCATTTTGACAGGGTGTCATTTTATGGGAGGGGGGGGGGGGTCAAATGAAAGGGTAGTTGGGTGCACTTTTAAACATCTTTTGGGAGGGGGATTGGGCGAATTATATCTTGAAAGGTATTACATTTTAGGGGTCTTGTTTTAGAATATAAAAGGAAATGTTCCAAAATTAGGGGACTTTTGACTTAACAATCATAGAATCTCAAAACTAAGAAATTTAAAATTACAATGATTAGGGCCTTGCAAAAGTTCTTCACCAACAAATATAAAATATTAAGTTAAAAAGTCGTATCCTCATTGAGTGATCCCCACAATTTCGCTTCCCATGTTGTATCGTAAAATTGGGTGTGATCCCTGGCTATACGGCATTCTGGGTTTGTGACTTCTGGGTTTGTGACTTCTGACTAGCGCCCACCGTACCCGAACAAAGATACTGACAATTTGGAAGACCGCCAACATAGGGCAAGATAGCTCAGTTGGTAGAGCGCCGGTACGGTATTCCGGAGGTCACAGGTTCGAATCCCGCTCCTGCCAGTTTCTTTGTTCACTTTGAAAATGTAAAATATGTTTGTTGCTTTGCTTGCTTGCTTGTCTGATGGTTGATTGTTCGTTGGGATGTTTTTCGTTGTTTATTGATTTGTTGGTTTGCTTTATGAGGGGCTAGACAATTTTTGAGTAATGCTGTGACGTGTGTTGGATCAAAGCAAAGGAGTAGAAGTTTCTTGAAAAGCCTCACCATTGACGTTCTATATATCTCAAGCTCAGAGTTGGATATATGTTGCAGATTCGAAATTAAAAGAAGAGGACATGAGCCAATACGGAAATATAAAATTCATGTAAAATTCCAAGTAGAATAGTCGAAAAGAGGGTTAAAACGCGGGTATGAATGTACTTATATGTGGACAATAATCAATACACAATGCGTGTAATAAAAAGCGCCCGCTAGTGTTAGAAAGACAATCCACGGTGGGCGGGTTTCGTCGAGAATTTCATCATCATCATCCCCCACACGCCTCGTAGACGCAAATCTACGCCCTTGCCCCATGCACATAAAAGTATAAAAGTACGATAATATAAAACAAAAATCTAAAAGGCGCCCTCCACGTCAAATAAGTATACTCCCTTCCAGTTTTGAAATGCCTTTTCGTAACAAAAATTGTTCAAGGTAAACTTTTATTTGTTGTTGGTAGAAAAAAATGTGTGGAACCCCTTCCCACCTTAACACAAATTCAGGGTGCGCCACTGCTCCACACCCCGTTGGAAACTCTTGATATGAGACCCCATCCACCTATTTAAAACGGGCTACAGCGACGCCCCTGTTACCCACATGTCGCCCACGCCTCCCACCCCTTTCTCCAACCACATCTTTTTGTGAAAGTAGGTTGCCACCCAAAATCCAGACGATTTTCAGAGGTCTACCAATCCAAATTTTGTCCTATAAAACGCCGCCTTTCCCATTCTAACTTGAAACTAAAATCACGATAGAAGTAGAAAAACGAAAGTCGGGCTGAGTTACTCATACTTGAAAATCTTTCTTCGGGATCCTGTATTTTCTGATCCGCCCCCCGAGACATGTGGAAAGAAACGGTGCCGAAGCCTGCGATCTTCAGCGCCCAGCGGCTGTCGATGAAGCACAGATTGGAGCAGAGAAGCCCGTGGGACTTGACCACGGAGTTGTGAAGGAACTGCACGCCCTGCCAAGGAAGAACGACCGTGTAATTATCCGATCAATAACTGCCGGCTTTGTGCCGAAAGTTAAACCGTCTTTGCCGAGTTTTGGGAGAAGACCGGCACGGCTTCAAACGTCCAACTTCCACCGTCACGGTGGCTTTTTCAATTCGCTATAGCCTGGTGGCGAACCGTACAAACTGCAGGGAAAAAATGTGCTTCTTTCTTGACAAATGAATCCTTTTTAAGTAACATAAATTATCTCATTTCTTGGTAGGTAGTCTTTAATACTTGAATAAGTTTCAAAACAAATTCTAGATTTGAAGCAACCGCCGCATTTCCGCCGCTCGTATACTTAACAACGCAAAGGAATTGAGTTAAAAATTCAACGTTTCACGGAAAATACTTGTAATGTTTAGAGATGCAAAAAGTTGACTTAAACCATGTTAAATTCAAAATCTGCTGGTAAAGATTTAATGTTAAGGAAAATCATATCTGTTAAGTAACTCAGTAAGAAAAAAAATCGTTCTGTGATTAGACAATTTAAGAACCGTATATCAGCACAATGCTTACCCTTGCCAGATCGTTGATAAATGAAACCTTGAAACTGAGATCTAACTTGATGTCATCATTGGCTAAGACTGACTTTAGGTTGCCTTTGGGGCAGTACTCCGAGATATAATAGAATATGTTACTGTCGCCCCTTGTTGGGAAGCACACGCCCACGAAACGGTTGATGTTGCCGTGGACCAACCATCTCATCTGGAGACAAAAAAGCAATGAAGTTGGTCAAAAGGGACATCTTAACATCTATGAAACGGTCCTCAGGATTTATTTTTTTTAGATTTTAGATTCAAAGGGTAGTAAATTGGAGCAAATTCGATCGATATGGTTAACTATAGTCAGGGGCGGATTAAGGATTTTTTGCAAGGGGGTGTTTTTGCAATTTACTTTTGCTCAAAAAGTTGACTCCCAAAATGTTTCGGGGGCGTAGTTTCTTCTTTCGTAGTTTATGCATAGCATGGGCGTCAATCCTGGGGGGACAGGGGGACATGTCCCTCCCCCCCCCGCCCCCCACGTTTTGAAGGGTGGGGGACACAATATCAAATGTCCCCCCCCCCCCCATGTTTTTCAACTCGTGTAGGATCTCATATAGGGCCCTATATGTACTGTAGCAGAAAAGTGTAACAACTTAGCGGAAAGTGTACTGACTGGGCGGAGCGTAGGCTCAGCGATATCTACAGTATGGAATTCCATATTACTACACCTCATAAATATTCATGAGCAAATTGGAGCACGTCATTGGCAGATTCCGCCGCGCGTCCGGGAAGTAAAAATGATACGCTGCCGGGTGACGTCATCCCGGTGAGTATCCAGCTCGCTGCCGTGCGGTATTTTTTTTCTGGTAGCACCAAAAATTCCCTCTGGAACCCGCCTCGTAAACATGTAGTCTATGGCATGTAATCTTTACGGAACCAGTCTGTTGTTTGTAGTCCTTGTAAATACTGCAGTAAAGGCACATTAAAGAGTGTTGGCACCAGACTATTTCAACCCTGTTGCCGTGACGCACGGAACTACTCTAAAGCTAGCTAGCTGAGCTGAGCTATGAGCTCAGAAACAACAAATGGCGTCTACGAGTAACGTGAGATTTCCGTCATATTTATGAGGTGTAGTAGAACAAATACAGCATGGTTTATTTCTGGAAAATAGTGGGAATTACTGATCCCTCGGTGTAGGTCAGCTCGACTACCTCCCTCCGCTTCGCGTCGGGAGGTAGTCGAGCTGACCTACACCTCGGGACCAGTAATTCCCACTACTTCCCCTCAAACCATGCTGTATTTGTATACTACAGGGCTAGTGCGTGCTTTCTGTACAGCGCGTACCTACCTTCGCTCGTGCCCATATACTTCTTCGCAAATATAAATACCGCCTGGTTGAGACGTACGTCACAATGGTTAAAAGGGATTGTGGGAAGGAATGAGACAGCTATTTCCTTCCCACAATGCCTTTTTACCATTGTGACGTCTCAACTAGGCGGTATTTGCGAAGTTGTCTATTGATATAGGGCCTCGGCGCTGGGCACGAGCGAAGCGCGTACCGGGCGCGGGCAATGCAAGCTTGCCAGCGTATTTACGCATCGCATTCGTGGCAGTGTTACTTGGGTCCGCAGCCGTCCGCAGCCGGCGCATAGTCGCGTCGTACCGTCGGGTAGTCGCGTCGTGCCGTCGCATAGTCGCGTCGTGCCATCGCATAGTCGCGTCGTGCCGTCGCGTCGTACCGTCGCATAGTTTTGTACTGTTTGTATAGACGAATTCGCCGAACAAAATTGGAAGCCATTTTTCGGGCGGTGCCGCGCCCGCGTGCAGGCTGCCCGCGTTCTTTAATTTGAGTCGTGCGCGTATTTTGGCAAGTTGTAAACACCCCGTTGGTCGAAGCTGCGTCGAGCGCGTGCGTCTAACACGCACGCGAGCGCCTCGCCACCGCAGTAAATGCTTCTAGACTAATCCGGCGACCAAAATTAGAAGCATTTACTGCGGTGGCGAGGCGCTCGCGTGCGTGTTAGACGCACGCGCTCGACGCAGCTTCGACCAACAGGGTGTTTACAACTTGCCAAAATGCGCGCGCGACTGAAATTAAAGAACGCGCGCAATCAGCATGCGAGCGCAGCACCACTGTAAAAATGGCGTCGGCGAATTCCTGTATAGGGCCGTCGGACAGTCGCGTCGTGCCGTCGCATTAATTGTCGCGTCGTGCCGTCGCATTGTCGCATTGTTGATTTCGGGTCCTTAGCCGTTTACGCCGTAAACCCTGAAAATCAACAATGCGACAATGCGACTACGCGACGGCACGACGCGACAATGCGACGGCACGACGCGACTATGCGACGGCACGACGCGACTATCCGTCGGCCCAATACAAACAGTACAAAACTATGCGACGGTACGACGCGACGGCACGACGCGACTATGTGGTTATTTTTCCCAAGTGGTTGCTAAGTTATCAGACAATTCGAAGTTTCGACACCGTATGTCACCATGTGTCACTTTTTCGTTTAAGATTTATGGACAATTGATGTTTCCACAGGGCAATGCAAATGCAATACTGATCATAAGAATTCACATGGCGATCTTTTACATACAACGGATTTCTTTTTGCTAGATTTTTTTGTTCGGATAAAAATGAAAAATTCCAAAAGCCGACTAACAGAATTGTTTTAGTGTTTTTGGATTGCGTATGTTGTCTCACAAGTCAGTCGATGACCAGAATGATGAGGGAAATGATATAAATTATATAGCCAGAAGTTGATCAGCATATAAAATTGTAAGCCCTCCTTTTCAAGCGTTTACGCAGTTTTTTCCGCTGTGGGAACTTCCATCAAAAACCGCGTCTCGTATTTTTGTACACCGTTGAAAAGAGGAATAACACTCTGATTCCTTAAAAGAATGTAAGGAAGAAAACAATTCTACATCAAACTGATATAAAATATTTAATTTTTAGTGAAAAGAAGGCCCGTACTTATAAGGTTAAAAATCGTAGTTTTAGCAAAAAAATCACCATTTTGTGTGTAAAATCGCGGTTTTCACTTGACCAGTATGTCTCTTCAACTCACCGTAAATAGAAACAGCGCCATTGTACGACATTCTTAAAAATAGTGTTTTTAAAAGGGAGATTCTGGTCTAAGTAATAATATAAAAGCTATTCTGATTGGACCTTGTTAAGGCCCTGATCACCAATCATAATCCCGCTTACCGTACACGAGCATTCAAGTTGTTGTTTATGCGTGCTGCTATCAGAGGTGAAATTTGCTATCTGGGGTGAGATTGGCCAAAAATGAAAAATCCACGAAATCCACGAAAAATCCACGAGGACCCCCAGATCAACATATAGTTTGTATTTGCCTGAAGGCACCCCCTTAAAAATACCTTTAGGACAATACCTCAGGAATTCCAGTTTTAAGAGATTCTTTAAAAATTCTGAAATCCCGACAAAAAATCCTGAAATCAGGAAAAATCCGGACAAATCTCACCCCTGTGCTATATAGTAGTTGAGTCACGAACGCCGGCCGCAGACTGCACTGGGTTTTTCTACTACGTACGTGTCCCTGTCCTTTCCACACGCACAGTCTGTGTGCGCGTACTGTATTACATTTTGTTAAATCGTAACACGCACAAAATCGAGTAGACCCTATAATAGGAGCGGTTTTGGCCCCAAACAAATTGATATGCACTCGCGAAAGTCCCGTCCATCACCGATTGTGAATACGCATCACCGATCACGCCACATCAACGATCACGTCCAAAAGTCCATCACCGATCGCGAAAGTCCATCACCGATCGCGAAAGTCCATCACCGATTGCGAAAGGCCATCTCCGAACGCGAAAGGCCATCACCGATCGCGAAAGTGCATCACGGATTCGATTATCACCTTAAAGGGACACATTGCCTTCAAATGTCATGAAATTTTGCTGTTTGAAAATGTTCCTTATCTTTTATTAGAGTTGTTCATGCAATAAAACACGTATAATGTGTTGTAATTAGTGAGTAGTGATTACAAAACAAAAAATTTGCCTCTGACCCCTGACATCTGACCCGCGAAACATAGACTTATTTCCAGTAGTAAATACCACCGTCTAAATAATGCGCAAAATACACTGTAAGAGTCTTTAGGCTAGCGCCGCAGCCAGTGGCCTTGTAAACCTATCAGATGATCGCCAGGTACCATTCTCTACCTCGCGACACATATCGCCAGTGCTGCGCGCCGTGCCACAGTACATCAAAATGGATCAACAGAACGTACTTCAACCAGATGCGACTGGAAATACGACTGGTGAACACGGTCCGCCATTTTGTGGAGTCAAAAATTTGGTTCTACAAAATGGCGGACCGTTATTTGTCACGAAATTAAACAAAAACCACGCAATTTGAAGGGATAGTTATGTGAATCTTTATATTCTACTTTTAAAAAAGCTTCCCAACCATATCCATTTCAGTTTTATAGCCCAAATCGCAAAATCCAAAGCAATGTGTCCCTTTAATATCTCTTTAGTGTTGCAATTAGCTGCGCCTTATGCAAGCAAGCGTTGCTTCCTAGACCAAGCAGTGCAATAGTACATGTAGCTGCGTATTGTTACTATAAATCGCACCAACGAGTACAGGTTACCAGGGACACCATCGCAAAAAACAAGTAATTATGTGAAGCATAATTATTATAGACATTTAATATCAACAGTTTGAATTTGGAAAGCTTGTAATGATCCACTATATATGCCATTATGAGCGCGCTCCCGACACCTTTATAAGAATGCCTAAAACTCCGCTTCCTGGGGATCTTCCATCTGCTCTCCCTCCCCTCTGGGGCTTTTCCCCTGGCCCCACCAGGGACCATAAGACAAGCCCATGGGCACCGCCAGGATTTTTTCTAGATGTGAGCAAACGAAGCAGGGGAGGGGGTGCTGGACATCACTAAATTGTTCTAGACCGCGATACCAAGGCCTTTTGTATTAAGCCGCATTTCAGGCTCCTTTCTGCAGGTTTCGAGTGTTTTAAATATAGGCCAACATTCAATTGAGTACGACATTGACTCGTCTGCTTTTTGTTTTTTTGTTTTTCATTTATTTTGGAATTTCCGGGAGGAATTCCCCTTGTCCCCCCCCCCCCCCCCCCCCCCCCCCGCGACGCCCATGTGCAAGTCCCTGGTGGGATCCCACCATTAAGGGCTTCGCGCCAAGACGCCCGCCGTGTGCACTTCACTGTGCATAATAATTCTTGACTTCAGTGATGCCCCCCCCCCCAGTTGAAATTGTATTGACGCCCATGATGCATAGTGAAATTTTTTTCATTCGGATTTGGCTTATCATCTCTGTGCTTCAGATACCAAATCTTAGATAGCTCTTGCACATGGAATCCAATAATTTCTTTACAGTTTAGGAGAAACAGAAAAAAAATCCGACCTCTTTGAGTTCCTTCTTAGTGACTTGGTTGAGTGTCAAGCCGTTGTTGACCTTGGCCCGCCTGAGGACCACCGTCTCCGACTTGTACTTGGCCAACGAGAGGTCGGGTACCATAAACTGGGTCTGCTTTCGGAGCGTTTCCTGAACGAACTGGGAGGCCAACGACTGTTGGCTGAGCAGTCTACATGACAGATTGGGTATACGGAAGGTGGAGGTGTAGCCCTGGAGACCCGCCTGTAGCTTTTCAGCGGGATGGGAGTCAGAAAAAAAGCTGATTTATATCTTTAAAGTGGCAACTTTTCTCGATATACAATATTCATCTTTTTGAAACTGACAGCATTATGAGACCAGTTATATAAGGCGAAGTAAAACAAATGTTAAGCGTTTTTGGAGGCCGCCTGGATTTAAAAAAAATTTACCAGTGAAAAATGAGGTGAACAAAAACCAAAATATCAACCGATCCATTGGAAAATTAGAAAGCTCAGCCCTGTGCGCACTGGTGCCCCAAGATATTATACTCGAGTCTCCTGCAACTTTTGACCATATTACGCCAATAAGATGAAATAACTTACGAGGACGCAAATTTTCATAAGATTTCTATCTTTAAACAACATTTTTCAAAGTGAACAAAGAAAACTGGCAGAGCGAGACTTGAACTTGCGATCTTCGGAATACCGTATCGGTGCTCTACCAACTGAGCTATCTTGCCCTGTGTTGGAAATTAGCTTTTAAACAATTTCGGATGCCATTGTTCTAACTTTATCTTAAAACACCAACAACACTGTAGGCCTACACATACTCTTTTCATCCGTAAAGAAATATCGGAATTGCGTTATACCCCAAAAGTGCTGTTTTGTAGAGACAGAAATGTCAAGTCGTCTATTTCTATCAGCCAGTCTCTGCGAAGCATATACTTCCTGTACTTGAGGCTGCAAAAAAGAGGAATTTTGTTTAGAGTATACGTGTCCAAATACGACAATTAGATTTAGAGTGTTGCTTCTAAACTCATCGACGCAAATAAAGCAATAAAATAGCAAAGATGGGATGGGAAAATAGAACTACGAGAGTCACCGGGGGCGCGCTGTGGCGGATCTGGGGGGGGGGGGGGGGGGGGGGGGGGGGTGTGGGGGTTGCAACCCCTACTTGGGCTGCTGAGCAAAGTTGTGATAAGCAATTTTTCAGCCCAATATGAGCAAATTCTTCTTTAAAAATCAGAAATTATGCAGCTTCAAACGGTGCCCGAGATTGCCCGGGGGGCAAAGTGGAAACGTGCCTTCGACACGTTCCACATTTGGTGGGTGAATGGTACAACCCCTCCCTAAATGAAAGGCTAGATCCGCCCCTGGGGGAGGGGGCTAGTTTAAATGAGTGAAAACAGTCCATATTTGTTTTGTAACACCTCATTTATAGATTTTAAAAATAAATTGCTTCTTTATCTGCCTATATAATTTTGGAATACACATTCCAACAAAAATCCCCCGACAAAAATGTTCCAACCAAAAATCTATATTATACACTATAATTATGTAAGCGCGTCGTGCCACTCGACATACAAGCTTTGAATATCTCGATGAGATTCTGTACGGCCGGGTACACAATTACACACAAGACAAGGCACGGATATATGCGTACAGGTCAAGAGATGTACGTAGGTACCCGATATACTGATCACCATTCATGTATGATGGAGTGAGAGCCAAAAAAGACCCCAAGCTACAATTCACAAGATACCGGTAATTGCATTATCCACGATGATGTAAACTGGTCTTGATAGACATCATACTATAGA